>WBMW01002539.1:4595-17228 GCA_013396635.1 Penelope pileata | reverse complement strand
TTCAGTGGTCTGTGGGGACAGGAAGAGCTACAATGACCTTAAACTGGAGCACAGGAAGTTTCGCACCAACATGCGGAAGAACTTCTTCACGGTGCAGGTGACTGAGCACAGGAACAGGCTGCCCAGGGAGGTTGTGGAGGCTCCTTCCCTGGAGATATTCAAGACCCACCTGGACGCCTACCTGGGCAACCTGCTGTAGGGAACCTGCTTTGGCAGGGGGGTTGGACTCTACGATCTCTCGAGATCCCTTCCAACCCCTACAGTTCTGTGATTCTGTGATTCTGTTTTATTCTTGACCCATTTTGTGGATGGTTTTCTTTCAATAATGTATATATTTTTATTTATTTTACGATCATTCAATGGTCAGTTTTCTTTTTTGTGGTTGTTTTTAGATTCATTTAGTGGTCAAATTTTTTTGGAGACTATTTTAATGACATCTCCCCCGCACCTTTTTTCCCCTTCTGGGATCAATTTGTTGCATTTGGTGCTGGTAACTTTATGAGTATGTATGTAAATAACCTATGATAAGTCTAATCGTAATGTTTGTACTCATAAGTACTTTTGTTGTCATCTTGTTAGTAATTATTTGTATTGAGGTGTAATAAACAGAAGTCTTAAATGAACAAATCCTCTGTGTCCTTGTGTATCATAGAGTCCTATGAACTTTCACTACATACTGAAAGACCAGGTAGCATCCCTCCCCTTTCAGCTCATGACAATTGCTATCCATAATACAGATATGTAGGTACGAGCTAAAAGTTTAAGTTCTCATTAAGAGTCAATGAAGATTTAGTCAGTATAGTTAATGTAGATGAAGAATTCATGCACCAGAATTCAACTGACCAAATTCAGGTGTCTAATTCAATTTTCTTATTCGCAGTATTTACTGCTGTTAAAGATATTATATGAAATCTAAAGGACATGAAGGCTATGCTGGGTAAAATATATTATGTAACACTGCATGCCTATTCAGATGCTCTAAGTAAAGCATAAAGGGAGTTTAGCCACCTATATTATATCAGACATTAAAAAGACATCATTATTCAATTGAGCAGAATCTCACCCACATCGTGGAGATATAAGCCGAGTCTGATTTATAGTGTGGGGTTTTTGTTTAATTAGACCACAAACATATTATAGACAATAAATTGCAAAATGTGTGCTAGGAGCAATTACCATCTTCAATACCTCTGAATCTAATATTTACAAATCTAAAGTATCTTTCTGAATTGTTTGCTTGTCTTAAATGCTTCGAAACTCAACAGGCTGAACAAACCAATGTTATGTGGACTTATATGGGCTCTCTAAATAGAGTTCTCTCTAAAATGTTACTCCCTCATGAAGTAATATAGATGCCTGAATGCAAAGATATCGTGAAAAACAATCTGAAAGAGTTTAGGTGGTGCATCAAGCAAGATAAGCAGTATAACTTCTGGTGCCTGAGCTGTTTTGTCTTCAGTTGCCCCTGATGGCTGCATAGCACTGCTGATGTTCGACAGACTACATAGACATATCTGTGTAGAAGTTAACTGGGGAATACAATTTCTTTTCAACTGCACGTCAAGCTTTCTGGAAAAGAAAAAATCTTTCCCATCTCCACAAATAACATGATTTCTGAAAAAAATCCAATTTCTTTGGAAAGTTATCTTTCTTTATGAAGATATGTATCAGTTTTGATTAGTACCTTTGAGCAATGAACTTCTGAAAGCTGGACATTTAGAATTTAAAAATGAACCATTTTTCAGGCTTAGGGAGACAAACAGCCAGGTTAAACAATCAAAAGCTGTGTCATTCAACCTTTCTGTTCTCTCATATTCTTCCTTGTCACTCAGTCTCATCTTCTGACTGCCTTGTCAACATTACGTTCTTATTTGTGACACTGATTTTATTTGAAAAATGCTGGTTTTAATTGAAATTTTCTGTGAAATTTGTACCACGCTGAAAGAATATTCTATATAACAAGATTATTCTTAAAGGAATTTCCTAGACAATTTTAACAATTGCTAAGATTCTAGAGTGTATACAAAACACAGAAAACATTTTATGATTAGAAATATCTGTTATATCTTTTACTTGACAACTCACACTGCTCCCTCATTTTCCAGGTCTACACAGAGAAGAGAGGCATAACGATTACAGATAAAATTTGTGTGATGGTGCTATTTGTCACAAAATATTTGTGGGGCTGGAGAAAGACAACAATTAATACAGTTTTTTTAAATGTTATTTTAGAACTTTCTCTTTTGTTTGTCAGATATTTTTTTCAGCAGGAAAATATGTGTTGTATTTCTACTTAGGAGAAAGTGACAAGTTCTCTGATTACTTGATAAAAGGAGAGAAAAAAATGCTTATAAATAATTAAAGTACCACAGTGACATCTGGAAAAGTTCAAGGGCAGCATAGTGACAATGCAATTTTAACAAATTTGTATTTAATCTTTCTTTCCAAAATGTAATTAAACTTCTCAGGAGTACATTGAAATACATCAAGAAAACGTTTCTTTTAGAAAATTTTGTTTGTTTGTTTGTTGAGTTGATAAAGATGAATTAGGTCATATATCCCTTTTAAGCAAACGGCATTTGTGTTGGTGTCTTAGTTTCTAACAGAAGTTACGCTTCTCGCAGTGTCTAGTATGAAGCTATCTTGTGCCTCAGAGATACTGATAACATCCTGGCAGTGTTGAACGGAGCCGAGGACATAACTCACTTCCGCATTCCTCTGCCAGTGAAATAGTTAAGGGGGGCATAAGGAGCTGGGAACTGGGAGGGGACAGGACCAGGGCAGCTGACCCAAATTGACCAGAGCTATTCCATACCACATAACATCATGTGATTGGTTTGTTGGGTTTCCGGGTTCTCTTCGTTACGGAGGGGGCTAGCCGGGAGCAAGGGTGGCCACTGGCTGTGAGCCCTTGCTCTGCGTATCCTCTTTGTGTATCTATATATATATATATATATGTACTGTTATTTCTTTTGTTCTCTTTACTATTTTAGTAAATAGCATTTATCTCAACCCACGCGTTTTACTGCATATCTCTCTACTTCTCTCCCCCGTCCCATTTGGGGAGGGGGGAGGGTGAGTGAATAACTGTGTGGAACTTAGCTATCTGCTGAGTCAAACCATAACAGTTGGCTTTAGTGGGAGAAGAAGTGGACTGTCAGTGCTAGAATTTGTGCCATATTTTTCACAAACATAGGCTCTATCATTGTATCAATTCTTGCATAGGGAAGAAAAATATAAAATTGAAGACATGTACATAGTCATAAATACATACTAAAGGGGATTATAAGAATGAGGAAAGTTGTCTAATTAAATTTTCTTTAAATACTATACATAAAGATTTTAGAAAATGATTTGAGTTAGGAATCCCATTTATTTGTTAGATACCTGTCATGTGATACTGTGATGAAAGGGAAGAATATTGTCATCCCTTGATATTTCATTGTTCATCATAATATAAGTTCTGTGTCTTATGCTTCAGAGAGATAGAATATGTTTAATGGAGTTATGGGGTCAGAAATAAGAAATTTTTTCATTACCTTTATTGAAGGCTACAGGAAGACTGAAATAAGTGGAAAAATTAAAATGAATGAAAAATCTAAACTCATTCAACTAAATAGACCTCAGTCAATTATGATGATAAACTTAAATATCCTAATTTGTTTGCAATTTCATTACAAGAAAATAATTGTATCTAAATGTATTTTTTTCTGATTAGACTTTAAATACATAGATTAGTTTTCAGTTCTGCTTCTTGAACGAGTCTTTATAATCACTATCTCTATGCTTTCCACATCACTCCATTTCTCATAGCCCAAAGAATGTGGAGCTGTAGTCATCAGTTGAAACTAGCTGAAATTTAGAGACCAATGATGAAAGAAATAGTTATTCACCTTCCACCAGAGACCATTACCATAGTATTATTGACTACAATAAACTGTACTGATCCAAACTAAGTAGTAGCTGCAGTCAACTGCAATTTAATTTTAACTGGAAAAAATCTACACTCTAGATGTTTCAGATTAAACATGAGTTCGGATGCAGATATCTAAGAGTGTCGTGTTTGGATTTAACAGGACTTAAGTCCTCCTGTCAATCTCTGGCTGTTGAACGAGAAAAAAAAGGAACAAAAACTGAAGAAGAAATGAGAAATGACACAAAACTTAAGCATGTTCTTTTCATATCCTAGTCTGATTTGTTCAACACTTTCCAACGTATAAGCACTTGCTTTTAATTCTGTTTGTGTTAACCTCCAAAAAGCTATGAGTAGCCCAGCTACAGACAAAGACGTAATTTTTGTTTGTTTGTTTGTTTGTTTCGGTTCTCTGAGGAGATCCAGAAACTTGTGGATTAAAGACGAATATGAAATTCACATATTCTTTAAGAAATTGGTGATATACTCAACCCTGAGGTCCAAGATACATTAGCCTAAATCTTCAGGTGTGATATTCACATTTTTGACTTTTGTACCAGTGCATTTATATATAACTTATGAGTAGTTAGCTGTCATCTAATTGGGCTTTAAACAGGTTATTCTGTTACAATTCAACATGAATTTCCCTGTATTCAAAAAAAAGACAGTAATGTCTTTAGCAGCATTGGATCCACAAGTGCTGTCATTTGTTCATATTAAAAGAAACGTGTTTCCCTCTTGTCTGTATGGATCTGATCGTTTTCTGTCATCTGATCACAAACATATTTATCATTCCTAGGATGAACTCTATCTACCCATGGGCATTTTGTCAGTGACCTGACCAATCTCTTTATTACAGATGAATTTCAATGGTTTTGGGCTGTTTTTTTTTTTCCCTTTCTCTCTCTTGCCTTCTTTTTTTTTTTTTAAAGTTAATCTTTGGATGATAAATGCCATTATCAGATCAAAATGGAGGCATGTAATCTTGTTAATTATTTCAGAAAAATGCAGGGTTGCATTCTTTGCTCAGAGAATGAAAATCGTAATACTAGAAAACTTGCCAACTACCCACTTAAGATTCCTCATTTCCACCAACTCTAAGATAAATGAATAAAACATATTAACATTCAAAGCAGGAATTATAATTAGTATTAAAATCATTTAATATATTTTTGAAGTACTCTAGAAAAACTTATAATCACTTTTAAAGTGCAGAAATTTGATGATATACTTTTAGTTTTAACTTATAAGAGCATTGTTCTCTGAATGCATATGGCACCACTAATAAAAAAGAAAAATAAAAACATTTTAGCATTAGTAGCAATTTTACACATTGAAATGTTTACATTTTGAATGTAAGTTTAAAATCCACTTTTCACTAACTAGTGTCAAATTATTTTTATTATAAGCAGTTCACAAATGACCATTCTTTACAAAATGGACATAAATGAATAAAAAGAGGAAATGAGAAAAACAGTCATAATAAGAACAAACACAGGTGGCTTTTAGAAGAACCATCAGTTACTTTTTATACCAAAAAATGTGTATATCAAAATTTGTGTTTTGTACAAGCATAATGTATGAAACAGTTACTTCATTCTCATTGAAGATATAGAACATAATGCAATATAAAATATAGATGAATACAATTTCCATAGATTTTGAAATGTGAGTTCATATATGTGGAAATTTTAACTACTTGTAAACTGTACTTGTCATTTTTTAATATCATTACTAATGCAGAAATAACATTACAATATAACAATGAGTTTGTTTTGGAGTACATAACAGATATCTGTTCTCACTTAAAATTTTATTATATAATAACTGAAATTTGCATGAAATGAGTTCAAAATAGCTGGTACAAAGAAATAGTAGGACACATAGCATGCATGTTGAACCCAATTTGAACAGGTGTCAGTGATGGTGCAATATGTAAACCTTAGGAGCATTAGAGACGTTGCTTTTTTAATTCAATCAAATCCCATTAAGGTTTTCTTCTTTCGGCAATGAAGGTTTCCACTGTCATAATTTTTGATAAAGAATAAAACAAAACTTAGTCTCATCATAGTAGAATTAATTGCTACAAGCCAGAATATCTAGGCACTGCATTAACATTCAAAAAATAGGCCTTCTCATGAGATCTAAACATAGATTTCAAAAATGGTACCTTCCAATCGCTTACAGGTGCTGGGACCATCTGCACAGAAAATTTCACTGGCTGAGGGCCATTACAATGGTATCATACAATATTTGTCACTAAATTACAATGTCATGTTTGTAACATATTTTCCCCACAGTTGTAAACTTTGTCTGTTTGATTTTACGTTATCATATTTTACAACTAAACATAACCATGAAAATGTGTACTGTCAATACATAAATAATTCAAGAAGTCAAGCTGAATTGTTTTCAATGGTGCAATGTTTAAATTTCTTTGCAACTTTACAGTTAAAACTGGGATGTGCAAATCTCTTGGGGTTAGAATGTAATATATTCAGTGTTTGTTCCTTCCAGGAATAATAATTAAATCATAAGCAGACAAACAAACAATACTTGAATAGAGTGTTTTCTTTACTTTAGAAGATGCATAGTGCACAAAATAATTTTGAATGTTAAAAATAATAACAATAATATTAAAACCCCACTTCATAATGTTATAAGAAAGTGATGTTTTAATGTTACAAATTCAATTTCAAGTAACTCCTTGGAATATGACAGTTTCATTAGGAAAGAGTCATTGAGTGAAACAATATTGCTTCACCTTATCACAGAAAAATCATAAAGTATTGTTGTGAATAACATCAAAGAGACAACCCTTTTTGTTCATTTTGTACAATATGACTTTTTTTCCTCTGAAACAGTGAAAAGCAGCTTTGATTATGAGGAGCTTTATCTCTAGTTACAATCTAACCATTTGAATATGAGTCAATGGCTATGACATCAATTTCTTGTCTTCTGAAAATCAATATCTATCTTAGTTTCAAAGCAATAATCACAAGTTAAAGTGCTTTGTAAAGACACCTGTATGGATATCTCTGCTCATATATGCATACATTTTAGCTATAGGTTGCCACTTTGATACTTTTCCAGTTGGCACAAGTGAACTCATCTCTAGAGGAAACTATATATTAAAAAAGTAAAAAGAAAAGAAAAAGAAAAAAATAGCTCATCAGGTAGCACGCTGCATGTTAAGGACTGCAAAATAACCTGTCCTACTCATAATCTGTCAAGATTCAACTAATGTTCATAGCTACTCATCACAGCTGGTGTATGTGGCATCAGTAATTGCAAGGTCACAGTCGCAAGACTATAATCAACATTCTGTCATCACTTCAAATATAAGATCATATTTTCAGGGTTTATAATCTTCATAATTTTTTTTTCCAAAAATATCTTGCCATAAATATATCCAGCATAAAAAATCTATTTCAGGATTAAAAAAAAAAAAAAAGGAAAAAAAAAGAAAAAGAAAAAAGGATTAGTTTCTGTATGGCAATATGTATTCTTTAGACAATGCTTTCTACTCACAATCTTCTCTCTCACCTTTATAATAACGAAATGTGAACCATTATGTAGTCAAGCTTTTAAAAATATGACTTTCCAAGAAAAATGAAATATTACAATGTAGAAGGTACCTTCCTTCTGCTTTCAGTTTATGAATAATAATTTAATTAACAGGTACTGCAAGAGCCATTTAAGTTATCTTTCTAAAGATGCAGCTTATTTTTACTACAGTAATACTCAGAAACCCTGTAATTTTTCATATGTTTACAGCTTTTATCTCAGGTAAAATGCTTTTTCTTTTAATTTGCTCATAGGGAGATATGTCACATATTCTCAAAAGTGTCTATATATAATTTGTTATAGGTCATGCAGGATATAAGTAGCAAAAGCATTTTACTTTTAGAGTTGCATACTAAAGTCTCCAGATAACTTCGTCATCTTGTCATAAGCTATGTTTTACAATCTATTGATGATGTTAGGAAAAGAGTCCTTGAGGATGTTTCCAAACAGCAATTCAGTAAAGTAGGAAAATGGAAAAACGAATTAGATGTCAAATTCCCATAGGTAGGTGCATTGTGCTTTTTGTCATCCCTTCATCTTCTTCCAAACAGTCTCAGAAAATAGTCTCCTTGTCTAGTGATTTTACTTCAAAATACGCTGTTTCTTCATTTTTTTAAGAATGTTTGTGTGCTGCTCGATATGAGAAAGAAATTAATATAAATGTCTTTCAAAATATACTTATAATATCCTTGATTTCATATGTGAAAAAAGGTAAAACAAGTCTTTTCTAGAGATAGTCAATTACTTCATTCTTTTGGGATATACAATTCATCTCAAACAAGGCAGATAGCATAAAGTCATTTTTCTCTTCATTCATCTGGTTAATTGTGCAGCTCTCTGTTGACAGGACCAAGTTGACAGATCATGTAAAGAAGGTAAAAGCAACAGAATACAGGTTCAGGGAGTCTGTGCTAGGCCTTTAACTATGTTAGATGTACATAAGAGCAGGAATTTTTCTTTTAATTGATTTAATGATAGTGAAACTGTGTCAGAATTTGACAGACTACCCAGGAGAATGCATTTATCTTTTTTATTTCATATATTCTTTCTCTCAGCATTTATCTTTACTCTGACACAGCATTAGCATGTATATATGAAGCATTGTGTCATGTATGTCATACATCACACTATGCTTAAAGACCGGAATATACCTCTTAAATACAAAAGAGAGCATACCTTTTCATCTAAGTTTTTCAAATATTTATAAGTTTACATATTGAGCCTTACAGATATGATTTTCCTTCTTTTTCATAAAATGGTTTTTCTCAAAACTAAACTATTTCATTCAAAAGCTTCTCTGAGAACCTTGGAATGTCATGTTAGAGAAGCTATTTGGGCCTAAATGAAGAAAGAGATCTCCAGATGCATATATTAATTGACAAAACAATATACAGAGGAAAGAGAAGACCAGATCTTTAAGGCAAAAGAAGCATTTTAGGGACTCCGCATGAAAAGCATACTCTTGTAAAGTAATGTAAACAAATTGGCCAATATATCAGTTAGATGAGGTAGCTGTCTTAGGGTGGTGACTTTGAAAGTAAAGCTTTCCAAAGACAAATGTATAATGCTGTTGTTTATTATCTTTATTGTGTTGCACTTATTATGTCATAAATTCAAGGAAAAAAACAGAATATGTCCCGAATTCAGGATGCTCACCTCCCCTCTCCAGCTGTACCTACAATTATAGCATCTAAAATCAAATTAACTGTAGCTTAGTATGTAGCCATCCATTGAGTAATAATCTCTTTCCAACAATAATGTTTTACTGTCTTTTGAAGGTGATAATAATACAAGCAGATTCCGAGGTTAAAGAAAGCTACTGTTTAAGGCAATTGAATTAAGGCCATTTATTGAATTGATTGTTGAGTGTCAATACAGACGCTTCCTTTAATATATATATTGAGGTTTAAAGTTTCTTCTTCTTCTTCTTTTTTATTTTGTTTTTAACCTCAGTCTCAGGCCTGTACAAAACTTACTTCGCACGTCATGCTTTTATTTGAAATAGCTGGAAGCTGATGAATTAGCTGAACACTAATTTGATGTTATATTTCTTGAGGAAATAGCTACAAATATTGTCCTAATTTTAATATACTTAGGTCATAGAAGATAAAGATATAATTTCACCCCATTCTCTGCAGAACATTACTACTTTTAAATTCCATTGTGGATCTAGTCTCCAAAAATTTAATACTCCAGTAGACAAACAGTATATCCAAGTAAACCGTTTTAAAACAGTCAAAGTATATATTTCATGTAGGTCGTTCTGACAGTAATGCCTGCTATTTATTTCCATGGAAACTACAACAGATACAAAGAGCACAACAGCACTATTTGATAGAGCAAATTCTCAGCTACAAAACACTTGTTTTCAACATAGTCACTACCATTAGCCGATTCACGCAAATGAGCTGATCAAAATGTTCTTCATTGCATGGTGTTACCGTTGTGATCGATTATCCTAAACATGACTTGTCTTTCACATTGCTCTTGCCACCACCTCGCTGTGCTAACATCCACTGTTTGCTCTCCATAAATATTCAGCAAGTGTTGATGAATGTGCCATGTTTCCTGTGTGGATGAATTCAATTCCACACGTTTGCTTCATACACACTTCCATGTCATACACCAATTTGTCAGACTTCCCCTCTGCTGCCATCTGTTGCATGGCAACAAAATGTAATGGAATATTGACAGGAAGGTTTGACCTCTACTACCATACCACCAACATCCACCTTTGACATGGTAGGCCAGCATAATAAAAAAGGAGGCATTACTTTCAGGGAAGCCCTCCTAGGCTAATATTTTAAGAAATGATAGAGAAAAAGGAAAAAATGAGTTCTTCTCCATTTTAAACTTTTAACATTTACATAATATAAATGGTAACATATAATAAGCACTATATAACAATATCGGTACATCACAATTAGGTATTAAATTTGACTCCCAGATAAATCCTATTACAACTACTTATTACAACAACCAAACAAATTTATTTTACCAAAGTGTTTTTTGCTATGGCAGGAATCTTAATTGAGCAAGAAATGTTTATCTTTTCTGGGATTTAGAGAGTGAGAAGCATACTAATTTTCCTATTTTGTCTTCAAGGCAAAGAAATTTCACATTTGTAGGCATTTCATGTCCAGATTTGATATTGCTCCAACAAGTAACTCTATCCTTCATTTCCTTAAAGACACACTTTGTATTTTTAAGCACAATCTCCATATAAGTGATATTATCTAGTAATTTTTAATACCACTGCAAACAATTTCAGGGGCAGAAGTATATCAAGGAAATAACACCTGAATTGTGATTCTAAAGGAAATAAGTTCATATCAAAATGTTTTGAGTTTAAAAGAAACAATATCCAGACAATTGCATACATTAAAATAAACTAGAAAATTGATGATATTCCAGATCAAGTATTTGTCATGTTACCTTTAACCTCTCAGGAAATATATGCCTCAGGAAACAGATATTTTCACAGATTTTCTTAAATAAATTGTGACCCTCTCATGTGTTCCCAATTTTCAGACAATGCTTTCCCAGTTTTCAGTATTACGATACCATTGGACTCACGCCAACTGAGGGAAACATACTGTTCATGAAAGCGGTCTGCAGAAACAATTTTTATATCTTTCCACTTCTTGTTTTGAAATCAAAGCTACTAGTTTTATCATAGTTGCCTGCATTGTGACAGAGGCTTGCACAAGATTTTTCGTCCTGAATCAATGGATAATATCAGAGTTTTCCAGATAATTCATTGATTACCTCCATAGATAATACAATTAGTCATTACATTCTAATCAGTCACAAAGTACATAACTAATCTTCAAGTTCTACAAATAGAATAAAATCAAACATCAGGCCACAGTTCAAACGTACTATCCTTCAACACAAGCAAGTAAAAACAGAGAACACTGTCCATTTCACAGCAGAAAGATTGATTGCTGAAATTAATCAAAAATATAGTTATATATAAAAGCAAGATAGGCTTAAAATAGCTATACATATCACACAGTTTTGTTTCAGATGTTCAGCTCCTTCTAATAGGAGCAGTGGATTGTAATACGCGTTTTCAACTCAAATATTCCCCCATGCTTTCAGCTTAGATTTTCCGTAAATTTTAATTAGTTATATTGTTATTCATATCTAACCTGATTAGGTTACAGCTAGCTCTGATATGCCTACTAAGCTATGTTTATGTATTGATAAAACGTAGAACTATAGAAAGTTATACTGCTTTCCATATTCCCTTTTAAGAAGAGAATAACATGCAAAAATCTTGCATTAATTAAAACATAAATGTATAATTGAGTTTGTTTAGTATGCTTAAAATTAATTGTAACTAAGCTACACAGTTGTGGTGAAAATCTAATGAAGCTCTAGGTAAATTAGTGATATTTAATTATCATGTTTATTCTGAAATAATTTGTTTTTTTAAAATTTTTTTTCTGAAGTAAACTAGTTGGAGAACAATATTCCATCAAGGATGTATAACAAGAGGTGATATACAGACATTAATTTACATGTATTTATGAAAGCATTTTATTTTATCTTGATCAGTGAAATGAACATTGAACTATAATTAACTTCAGACAATTAATTAGACATTGTTTGAATGTGCACACAGACTGATATGCATACTCATGGCAACTACATATACATATGACTGATCTTTCATTATCTATTTTTTCAGTATTTCAAATGGCATATTTGTTTAAATGTTATTTATTATTTTGCTCTATGATTTAATGAGAATACACAGTTGGAATTCAAATCACCATCAGATATCTGTAAAAAACGAAATATGGCAGCTTGCAGTTGTCCTTTTGTACATATGGGCCTTTTTGTTTGTTTGTTTTGTTTTTTTCCTCATTGTCCCCCTGGCACAATGTATGGATATTTAATTCTATGAATGATTTCGATTCCATCTTTTAATTAAAATAAAATAAAAACTCCTAAACCAAAATAAGGAAATAACTCACTGAAGATGCTGTAAGAGACTGTTTCGGAATCTTTTGTCTCAAAGCTTGCTGTGAGAACTCTTTTGTCTCAAAGTTTGCCCACCTGCTTGCTGCCTGAAGGCTTGCAGACCAGGGGCAATGAGAGACAAGCAGCCACTAAATGGCCATCCAGCAGCCTTTCAGACTGGC
>WBMW01002537.1:8271-30158 GCA_013396635.1 Penelope pileata | reverse complement strand
GTGGGGTGCTGCTATGGGGGGGCATTGGGATGGTAGGAAGTGGGGTGCTGCTATGGGGGGGCATTGGGATGGTAGGAAGTGGGGTGCTGCTCTGGGGGGAACATTGGGATGGTAGGAGGTGGGGTGCTGCTCTGGGGCCATTGGGGCTGTGGGCAGTGGGGTGCTGCTCTGTGGGCTGGAGCAGGAGGGCTGTGGGCCCCTCAGCTCACTTCGGGGTGGATGAGGAACATTTGGGGGTCAAGGCGAGCCTCCCTGCAGCCATGTTGCTCCAACGGCTCCATCATGGGGTGGGGGTGCCCCTCTCCATGCCCCCTCATGTCACCTGGTGGTGACATTCCAAGCACCCACGCACTGCGTGGGCACCCACGGTGCCGGCCATGGCGGTGCCTGGAGCCCTGGGGCACGGATACCCCAGTCAGGGCCTAGGCCTCAGGGGAGCGATGGGAACGGTGAAGGGCAGCGTAGGCCGCCATGATCGATGCTTGTAGCACGCCGGCCTCAATGGCCGCCTCAGCGCCCGGAGCACAGCTGAGGGCTGAGCACTGAGGGCCGCTGCGGCCTGGTCGCATCCCTCAGCCCCACACGTTGGTCGGATTTGGGGCCCTGTTGGTGGGGTGCCCACGAGGGACACTGGGAGCTATGGGGTGGGTTTGGGTGGGGACCCTCCGTTCCCACAGCCCAGGACCGGGTGTCTCGGGGGCTTGGTGGGACGCAGAGCGCACTCATTTCCCTCTATTCTTAGGGCTTTTTTTATCTGAGTTGTTATTCCTTTGGCAGCAGCCATGGCCTTCGTGCCGCACACGGTACAAAGAAAAGACAGCTCTGGTGCCAAAACGCTTATTGTTTGAAATGCAGATTAGTTGTTTTTTTTTCCCCAAAGTAAACCAATAGGCAGAAAAACAGATGAAAAAATAACGTGAGAGCCCAGAGAAGAGAGACGTGGATTTAGTTTATTATTGAACCCGGGATCTGCTGCACCTGCTGGAGGGAACTGCTCTGGGGGGCTGGAAGGGATGGCCTCCCACGGTCCCTTCCAGCCCCTACAGCTCTGTGGTTGTGTTTTTCTGTGATTCTGCACCTGCACGGAGGGCAGAGTTGTCCACATCCCCTTTTGTAATCTCTCAGTGCTTCATTGCTGTGATTTTTGTCCGTTCTGCTTAAATAGTTGGGTGCACCGTGCTGAGGACGGCTGCGTTCCTGGCCTGCTGCTGCTCCTCATCCTGGTGACGCTGGGCACGTCGTTTCCATGTTTCAGGAGCAAGGAATTGTTAATGTACTAATTAAGGATGTAAATTGCACCTGATTTGTGCCTGGCCTGTTCAGATACCGACCGTGTTTTGGTTTGGGGTGAATCAAATTGTAACGCAATCCGTTTTTAATATTAGCAATAATCAAAACGTTGGCTGTCTTAGTCTAAAAACTCTGTACTTTCAGGGAAAACAGAAGTAAGTCTAATTATTCCCCTCACAACAGTGACATGTTCGTGGAACACAGGATGGGAATTGGCGGTGACATGTTTGACTTCACGCCTCCCAGCACGAGTGCAGCTCTCCTAGGACCCCGGCTATGGAGCACCCCGGCTTGGCAGGCTGAAAATTAATGCAGGAGCCACGCTGCACAACGAGCTTTGGGTTTTTGCTTTCGAATGAAATCGGGGGGGAAAAAAGAAGAGGAATAACGGCATTGCCGTCCTGGCCCCGGTGTTATTTATTTTGAGATCTGAATCCGCTGTATTTTACGCTGTCCCCATATGCTCGGCTCTCGCCGTGCCGCAGAGCTCCGAGCCGCGGGTGCAGATGTTGTTGGGGGCCGGCAGGAGCTATTGGCAGTTGGGTCTTTTCCCACCTCCGAAGACATGCGAAGCAATTTGGATCCAGGCACGGTGCTGTTAACATGATAAGCGGCGTTACAAGAGAGAGCATTAGACAAAAAATTCACATCTTTAGGTTCCCGACTGCGTCTGCTAGCCGTGTGTCTCCAAAGAAATTTTGTCACCCTGTCTGCAGGCTTTAATAGCACAACAGCAAAGTACGAGACGGCGTTTTGTTCAGGTTTGGGGCTATGCTTGTGTTCTTTTGCATCGCTGTAAAAATCCAGCAAAATCTGGCCTTACGGCAAAGCCATGAAACGCCGAGTGCACACGTGTTCAGGGGATGCTCCCTGTGCGTTTGCAGATAAACCCTTTGGAAATGTTACCAGGGCGTTTTGAAACCTAACCCATGGATGTTACGAAGCGTTGCGTTGCCACGATAACATTCCATGGCTGAACCCATGTGGAAATCGCCAGTCCTGGCGACGCGGCGCGCCCAACCGGGGTGACAACACCAGCGATGGGATGAGCCAATGGGACCCACTGGAAAAAATGGCGGTAGAGGGGGTCATGAGTGCCTGCCTCAACGATTCGTGGCTGTGGCATGGGTGCTGTCCTGCCCAACGGCACCGGGGCAGGAGGGTGCTGGGGCTGTGAGTTCCTCCCATGGTGGCTCTGCGTGAGCCACGTTGGAACCCAAAGAAGGGTTATGGCAGAGGTCTGCTCTGAGCTGTTCTGGTGAATCACTGGTGAAAGAACAAGGCTGAAGCCACACTGCTGCTTATGACTCCTTCCACGGGCGTAGCTTCCATTGCTTGGATGTGCTTGAAGTCGTGGGTGGCAGGAGGGAGTTCTCAAAACCCGGCTGGCTTTGGGCCCTGCAGCCACAGCACAGCCGGGAGCACCTTGCGCTACACCGAGTTACTCTCATGGGTTTTCTTCCCGTTAATCTTCCAGATCATTAGCTCTGGGGATGACGGAGCAAAGTTGAACTAGATCAGATCTGTGGAATAAACCAAAAAAACCACTAAAGTTTGCTTCTCGCCCCCACGCGCTCCCTCTTAAAAAAGGAGAAAAACAAAGCACAGAAAATGCTGATTTCCACGCAACCTCTCCTACATCCCTTTGTGCTTCCTTGTTTACACTCTGCTTCGTTCTCTGGAAATGAGGTGAAAAACAATGGGGCAGAGCAAGGTTGGGGTCCTTGAATTTCTGACATCGGTAACTTCGTTACGCAGCTGTCAGCAGAGGGGCTTCCCCAGGTCTAGGGGTGACGCACAAAGTTATTGTAGGGACTTGGAGTAGAGAACTCAGGTAGCAATAAACTTCATTTAGAGCCCCAATCCTGTAGGTTTCCATTGTGAAGTTTGGGAGAAGTGGTGTGTTTTGATAAAGATATATCCAGTACAGCTTCCTTCCCACAGGAGCAAAGGCACCGCATTAATACTTAATGGAACTGCAGTGATTTCAGTCCAATTTAACAGAATAGTTTTCATCTATTGCCTCAAAAATATCGGCTCTGGAGTTTCCATGGGAAGATAATACAGGAGGGAGAGAAATATTCTCCTGCACTCGTGTGAAGTCCTGTTAAAATCTGGTTTGCTCTTATTCCCTAGCGGAAGAGCGTGTTTGATTTCCATCAGAGTGACATGTCATCGTTTTAGGACGTACCACACAGTTTTAACAGCATTACTACAAAACTCACTAGCGTAGCACTACAAAAACATGGTTTTTAAAAACCAACCCATTCCAGTCAAAGCATCGTCCTATTTTTTAATTCCAAAGAGGTTTCCCGTGTATCTTATCCTTTTGCCATTTGAATTTGGGGAGCACAAGTTTCTTTTCGAGCCGCGCTCCGGTGAAGTGGGTTCCATCAGTTGCCTCCACTCAAGTGCGCGGGCATCTGGAGGCAGTTATGGGAGCACACAGGTTGTGATGACAGCTTGGCTAAGGATACAAAACATGCAATAAAGCCATTTCTTATAAGGATTTCAGCGGATATCCTTAATATTTCCTAAAGAACCAGCATCTGGAAGAAATGTTTTTCCCCTGGAAACATTTTTAATATTTTGGATTTTTTTTTTTCTCAAGAAAAGGCAGGGAAATGTTAGGTGAAGGCGAGCTTTCCTTTGGGCTTGCTTTGTTTTCTGTTCCGATTAATTAGGAATCTGCGAGTGCTCGTAGTTATGTGGGTATCAAAATGGGCAGCTCATAGACACCTCCATCGTGATGGTTGAGGACAAACGTTATTTTCTAAGTAAAGGAAGAAGTTTTGAACCGTGCAATAACACCGGAACCCAATTTTTCCTAAGTCACATTTTTGAAAAGTTCAACTTTGTATTTTGAGAAATGTTTAATGCTTTTGTTTTCTTATATCAAAATTTCAACTGTTTTAAACTTCATGCTACTTTTTCATTGCCAATATGGAAGGCAAAGTTCCTTGCCCGACCCCGTACCGCGTTAGAAGAACATCCCGTGTAATTTTCTCCACAAAGTCTGTGAGATCCACCCTAAAACCACCCGGAATTCTACTGGGTTGGTCCCTTTCTTCAGAAACTCAATGACTGGATTGATAAAAATGCCCTATAAATCCTCACATAAATGAGCACGATGATGTTTTTGTTATCATCACCCTTTGAGTTGAGTAGTTCTTCCTTTCCTGTGTCGGCTTATCGCTGCCAGGATGAATGGCTCTTCCACAGTAGATTCTCCATTCCTTTCTAAGTAGCCTTTCTCTGCATTTTTTTCATTTTGAGCTCTTCTTTTTTGAAGGAGTTGGCTAGGATTACGTACAGCATTCCATATGAAGCCTCACAGCATCTCGTGCAGTGCAATTAATAGCCGCCTACAACAGCTAGAAGCAACCCCGGCCGCATCTTAGGATCGCTTTTATTTCTTACAACTACACCTGATGTTTATCCTGGAGTTCAGGAATGCATCCAGATCATTCTCCTGTATCCTTTCTAGCTGATGTCTTTCAGGTTACGGCCTTTTTCTAACGGTTATCCAACTCCATTTGTCTAACTCAATCTTCCGTACATCATCTCCAATTCTGCCCACGTGCTCCTCGTTGCTTTCTTCCCAGCTTAAACCCTGGCAGTTCAGGGGCTGCTAAGCTTGCTTTTCCCCCATTTTCTTAAAAGATGTCCACATTTGCTGTGCTTCAGCGGTATGCTGTGCTCCTGCTTTGACAGACTGATGAGTTAGTCAGCGTGCCAGCTCCTTACGTCTTCTGGGCTGGAGATCTTCCCCAGATTGAGCACATATTAAAGCTCTGTGTACAGCTTCCCTCTCAGATGCTATCATTTAAATTTCTACGAATTTCTTCTCATTACAAGTTCTGTCTGTATTTTTTGCACTGAGCTAATATTCATTTTTATCTGTGTGAAAGTAGCACACAGCTTGCAAATTCTACAGGTCGCTGCCACGGAAGGTTTTAGCATCTTGTGCCAATGGTCAATAGGATTAGCTACAGCCATTTCCCAAATGTTAAGGGAAACGAAATCTGAATTTATTTCACTCTTTCAAAAAGTTACCATCTTCCTTAACATCTACAAAAAGAAATATTCTGAAGAAACATGGGAAGAAGAGCCTGGGTTTGGGTCCTGGACAGCACCAAGCCCACGTGGCTGGTGCAGAGCTGGGACGAGTGTTGCCATTTACACAGGAGCAAATATGCTGAATCAATGATGGAAGAAGGCTCAAGAAAATGTAGCCACTTGGAGAGGTTTGTTTTTTTTCTGCATCTCATCCTAGAATTTCATAGAACAAGAATAACATAGTTACTTGTTTGTGTTGAAATCAAACATGCTTGTTCTTCACTTGCAAAAATAGGAAACTCCTTTCAAAGTGACACTCTTCATGCACGAATGCAAGCGTGCAGCTGCTGTGTGACTAAGTGATTAAAAACCTGATGGCCAATTCATTGGAGGTGATATGTTTGCACTCAGGGCCAAGTGCTGTAAAAATAGCTGCTTCGCTTTTCTTTTTCATATGAAGTAAAGCACCAAATAGTTTGGAGTAGGCCGGCAAGAGTTTTCCTATCCAGTTTTCCCCAACGGAAGCCGTGCTGTGATCATGGGAATGGCCTTCTCTCTGACATTCCTCTTCTAAACAGTCTCCAACCTCCTCGTTTTTACGAGACAAATGGTTTTGAGCTATCTAAGGCCAAGGGGAAAGTTCACACCGCTTTGTACAGCTTGCTTAGGAAATGCCAAGATGGATGGCATTTTCTTGGCTCGCTCATCGCGCGTCGGGGCTCTTGGAGAGTTTCTGAGATTTAATAGTCTGCTCACCAAAATGGTGTTACTTAACGTATTGGGTGCTGCTCGAAGGCTCAGCGTGGCTGGAGGAAAACGTCAGGTTGTGGTTAATATCGTTCTATATTGTTTCTATGATTGGACTCAGATGCGTAGGGGATGATCGGAGATCCTCGGCTTTGGGTTCTGTGCGCTGGTGTGCGCTGCTTGTCCTTATAATCTAATTAAAAGATGATGTGAAAACTACACGGGAGTAAGAACGGAAAGAGGATGAAGAAGAAAATAATTGAAGTAGTACATGGTGGTTGGATTAGTTATTTGCACAATTAGCCGTGTGAATTAGCTACTTGACAAGCGATAGAGAAGAAAGAATCAAGGGCTATCTCTGACAAGGGTGGCTTTAGCGAAGCTGCTGCTGTAAGTGTATTATGATTTAAATACAAAGAGCTTCAGGTTTCAGTTAAATGGATTTTGATCCTGCTTATTTTTCTAACGCTAGATTTGTTTTCTTTCTGTATTAAGCCCCTTTTATTAAAGCACGCAGCGTAGGGTAGAAATTTCAACCTTTGTTTCAAGTGCGACACAGTTTGCTGGGAACAGCCCAAGACGTAACCTAACACTTTTTTTTTAAACATTTATTTGTGCTCAACAAAGAGATGGAACATAAAATCTCGGGGTTTATTTAAATGCTCTGATCTGGAGGAACGGGTACACTGTTATTTCTCGATTTTGGATTGCTTTCCAGTTGACAAACTCATTATTTTAGCACTGCGGTCACCTGAGGTTTGATTATGTCTCTCTCTGTTTAGCGAGGTGGAGTGCCACATCAGCTGGGGGAAACAGCAGGGCCACGTGGAAAGTGGGAAGCGTCAACGTTTGGCCAAAATTAAATTGATTGCATGGGATGTAATTTCTCGCAAGAATTGGAAGATAAAGCCAATTAAAAGGGAATTTATTTCAGAGATGAAAAAATACAGACAAGTAGAAGCGTAATTCCGACAGGTTGTTGTAAAGATTCTGTAACTGAGTCAAAAGTGTCAATTGAGCTTGTCCACGTTGTGTAGCAGAACAGCTTCTTCCAAGGAGAGTTGCTCTCACCTTGGAAATTTCAGCACCGATTTTGGGATTATTTTGAAAAACTCTCGTCACAAAACACCGCGTTCTACCCAACTTCGACCACAATGGGCTTCAGCTGATTTTGTACTTTGTTTCCTGTAAATGATCTCTAATTAATTCTGTTCTGATGGGTCCTGGAGTGCACATGGCCGTCCACACGTGAGTGCCGACTCGACGGCACGTGCTGCCCGCTGGGGATTTCAGCCTTCTCCGTGCACTTGTTTGCAGAGTGCTTGAACAACCACAGAGTAAATAGAGACTGAATCCAAGAAGTGAACTGAGAGTGGAGGAGGACCCTGACAATCTGCTCTGTAAATGTTTTTGGAAGTACGAACAGGCCATCAGAGAGTTAAGCGTTGAACATGTGTGTCCAAACCGGCTATATATTACAAAAGTAGAATTTTTTCATCCTGGTACAGTTAATGAAAAAATGTCTTCATATAAAGAGAAAATTAAATCCCCAAGGAGTCTCTCCACTTATGCCAAAATGTGTGGGGAGCGAGTCCAAAGATTCCATGTCCCAGCTTTCAGGAAACGCATTGGTGGCTGTTTTCTAGGCTGTTGACTCGAACTGACTGTTCTCGCTAACGACACGGAGGAAAATGCTGTATCGAATCTGGCAGCAGACATTCAAATGGCCAACGAGACGGTTCAAAGAGCCGCAAGACAATCTGTTCAGCTGCCTTTGGCGGCCGCCGCTTTGGCTCCTGGTCCGTCCGCCATTTTGCCCGAAGCATCTGGATTCCGTGAGGGGAGAGCAGGGTGGACATGCAACCGCTGCTGACCAAACAACAGCAGCGAGGCTTACCAAACCCACGATAAATCACAGGTCTGATCCTCTTGACTATTCAGAATCCAAGAAAACCATCTGGCCAACATTCACACTTTGGGCTAATAAGTGCCTTGGAAGCTCTCCCACTATTGTGTCATGTGGACGAGCGTGCGAGGCAGGGGATCGCGTTCTCTCTCCGTGGGGTGAGAATACGCTCTGCAGTCTCACTCCACAAACCCTCTCCAGTTTGAATTTCACGTCTGCTCAGGACCTTGTCCCTGGCAAAGGTGAGGTACTCATCCTTGGATACGACTGTCACCATCCCTTTGGACAGAGCGTTGGAGCAGGGAAGAGGAGGAGTCGCTGTCCGTGGAGGTGCTCGAGATCCATGGGATGCGGCTCAGTGGGCACGGTGGGATGGGCTGGGCTTGGGCTTGGGGATCTCAGAGGTCTTCTCCAGCCTTAGTAGTTTGGTGATTCCATGATTCCATGACTCTAGGACTCTATGAAAGCAGTGACTTTTCGTGGTGTTGCCAAGTTTTCTATTTCCCACTTTGCCTGCTGCCCACTGTCCCTGCAGAAGGTCACCCCACGTCCTCAGGGATCCCAGAAAGCAGGGCATTGATTTTACAGAAGGAATCCTGCCTGGCCATCCTACCTTCATCCCCTTTTCCTAGGTGGAATTTGCAGTGAGTTTCTTTCTTTCTTAGGCCTTCCTTTCAGGACTGGGAGTTGGAAACTGTCTTCTTGCAGGAAGACGTTCCCTGTGAGAACAGCTGCTTGCTTCCTCCCATCCATTTTCCACACCCCGGGCTGCACTTCAGAGCTTTGCAACGAAACCAGCGCCCTAAGCAGATGTCTCCAGACCTCTGCGGATATTTCCACGGCAGTGGAGCAGCCTTTGCTGTAACAAAGCACTGAGTTTGCTAATGCACAGTGATGAGAAGGCACAAATCCACGCTCTGAAGCAGGGACACCAGCAGCTTTATCTCTGTGGTTGTGAGCACACACGTGGGTGCTTAACTCTGGGGGCATGTTTTTTAAATCCTGGTTAAGCATGTGCTTCATGCTCGAGCGTTGTGTTGAATCAAGATGAGAACACACATGTGGTTAGCATTAAGCATGTATTTAGTGCTCTTTTGGAGACAAAACCTAAAACTGCTATTTTTAGGCTCTGCCTCAGGAGCTGTGCCCTCTCTCCTTCCTGTGACTGCAGCACTGCAGAAACCTTGTCTGGTATAAAATGCTTTTCTTTTTATGCTCTCCAATTGTCTATTTGGGAGTGGTATCTTCAGCCAGGAACTGAAGGAGGAACCCCCCTGGGTTCCAAAGAACGATTTCAGTTTGAGTTTCTTGGGATGTGAGCCCCAGCCAAGGGTGCTGTGCGGTGGTGGCACGTGTTCTGGCGTGGGCATCGTATGGAGATGAGAGCACGCTGGGTGATCGTCCCCCTGAGATGCAGCAAAATGCACAGTTACATCTCAGCAGCACTCCATCACATCACCTTCAGCAGCCCGGTGACACGCTCTTGTTTGAAGTTTCTGAAAGCTCAGAGTAATTAATATCTGTGCAAATTGAACAAAGGGAAGGAAGATGCTGCCTTTAGTGATTTTCCAAAGAAGGATTTTCGGGGGTTGTTTCTGTGTTTTTAAAGTGATAACAGTATAATGTTGCCGGCGTAGTAAGAAAGCGACCTTCTCTACATGAAAATCAGGTGATTTCCCACGTAAATGCCAGTTACTCTTCAAGTTTTGCCTTGTCTGGGTGCCATAGAAGATCCCTGCTCCTCACTATAGCACATGTGCCTCTGTGTTATATATATTATAAAATTGGGCATCATTTCTTTTATGTATCTTAGCACACTCACTTTTCAACTAACTACAGATTTCAGTTCTGACAATGCATGACCCTGCCATACCCCGTAGGGATCAGCAGGCTCACCACCTCTTTCCTCGCTTTTGCCCAGCAGATGCTCATCACCTATTTCCCTCGAGCTGCCGAAGCAATCAACGCACAAAGTTAATCTCTGCGCCGTGTATCCATACTGACCTGGAAATTTGGATATCCACCCCTGGTTCTCTGCTGGAGGGCAGACTGTGGTTTACAGCCCTCGTGCTGGCAGCCAGGGTGAGCTGGGGCAGGTCGCTCTGCTCTGGGTCTGTCCTTTGGGCAACCCAAGCAGGAGGTGATTGCTTCTTCCATGGAGCACAAAGAGGTTTTGGCACGGATGTTGATTCCGAAGCATCATCCTCCACCCAACGCATGGCGGTGGCCCATTGGAACGCGCAAGGATTCGGGTCTCAAAGGCTCCTGAGCACACAGCCCATGTCTGCAAGCACAGGCACTGCTGCTGGAGCACGGGAGACCCAAGCTCTCTGCCACACGCCTCATGGACAGACCTCAGCACCTCTGCGTTGGGTGCTGTCAAAGGCCAACGTCCAAGGTCAACGAAAAGAGTCGGATTTTATCAGGACGCGGCGAAGTGAAAGGCTGGGACATTCTCTTGTTTCCTGAAAGGAAACCCAGCTCTCAGAGGCTGACATGTCTTTGTGTGGCGATGCAGAGCTCTCTGTCTATTTCAGGCGCTGGGTGACTCGCTGAAGCTGGAGCGAAGCGCTGCAGATTGAAATGTGACGTTACTCAGCGATGCTACCTACACACGGGAGCCAGGCCACCAGGCTTCTTCTGCTCCCTCAGCTTATTTGCTGTGCTGAAGAACAAACCCCAGCCAGAGCGGTATTTGTGCCAGCATCTCTTTCTCTTTTGGATAATCCATCGTGTGGGATGAAATCTCTATTTCTGCAAACGTTTTAAGGATTAGAAATTCAGTCTGCACCGGGTTTTAAAAGTAGCTCTCCTGAAAAAAAGAGATAGGACATGAAGAGAGCTCCAGGGCTGAGCAGGAGCCACAGGAGCAGATCTGAGCACTGGGTCACTCGGTGGAACCTCACCATGGCTGAAGAAAAAGACCAAGCTGAGCTCATCTGCGTTGTAACCGCGCTGATGTGAAGAGGTGGGGTGGGGAAGTGCTCCTATGTGGGAGCAGAGATGGCATTAAAAACATATTCAGACGAACACAAGTCATAGATGTGAACATAGACTCACTTTTCATGCAGGGCGTCTCATGCCAACGACTTATTGACATCCTAGGTAAATTTGTTTTCCTTTCAATCTCGTTCCAAATGATTTACAATATATTGTGCAGAGACACTTAGGAGCCGTAACAGCTCTGCTTTCATTGCCTGATCCCTGGGTTTGGGCTCCCAAGCACCTGTGCCCTTTACAAAACTCATTCACCCAAAGTAAATAGTCTCGAACAAAACCCACGTTCCAAAATCCCACACTTTTTTTGAAGCCGTTTCCAAGTGACTTTAATGTCCCGCAGTATAGAAAACACAATAATTAAATGTCGTATTTAAAGTATTCTTGTGAGCTATCATCTATTCATTCAATTATTCAGCGGAGTTTTGAACAATCATGCCAAAAAAAAATTTGAAGGCATGAATAGAATGACATTGCAAATGCACTAAGTTCTCTACGTGGCCTTCATTGTAGCAGTCAAGAATAAATCTGCATAAAGGGAGAATGATGTTTTCTGTTTTTTTGTTTTGTTTTTCGAGTTCCGAGATGACTATTTTATCAGTGCAAAGCAATCTTGGAAAGAAGAGTAATTGAAAACATCAGAACGCTCTCAGATTGAATAGAATGCATCATCTAAAAATGTTCATTTTGTA
Source organism: Penelope pileata (assembly GCA_013396635.1). Taxonomy (NCBI): domain Eukaryota; kingdom Metazoa; phylum Chordata; class Aves; order Galliformes; family Cracidae; genus Penelope; species Penelope pileata. The sequence continues at coordinate 18,467 of WBMW01002537.1, read as the reverse complement.
CCTTTTATATTGTGGAAAAAGGAAACACCGAAATAATTGTCCACGTAATTGTTTCTTTTGCCGTTATTGAATTCCAAGAATATTAACGGCGGAAAGGAAGGGCCGGTACATTGTCTTCTTCTGCTGACCTCTTCCTGTGTATACATTCACAGATGACGAATATTGACCGAAATTTTGATTAATTAAAACAGATCGTGTTTGTCTAAGGTCCCAACAACGTACAGGGACTGTAGGGCATCATTCTGAAGACCACGGCATGGGAGGAAAGTTGAGTTCTTGCCTGGAGCCCGCACACAGCGATCTCTGCATGGGGTGGAGGTGTGTGGGGCTGGGATTTGGGGCCGAGCATGGGGCCTGGCCGTGGGGTGAGGGCTGCCCTGCTCCCGCTTTTCCTAAGGAACTTCTTTGGTAGATGTCTCGTTCCCAACGACAGTGGTAAAGAGAAGGAACGCAACATCCAAAATAAGGTCGTGTTCCCATGGAGATTTCTGGATTTAGCATGGAAAGGTTTGAGAAGGGAATGGCAGCCCTTTCTCCCTACAGGTTTTCTGTAGTCGGTGGAGAAGCGGAGGAATGAAGGATGCATCTGGCGGAGAGGAAGGGGCAGTGAGGCAGCGATCCATGCACGAGCCCTTGGCCATGGAAACCATCGAGAGGGGAAGAGCTGATCTCAGAGTTGTGCTTCTGGCAGAGGAGCTGGAATAATCTTTTGGATCGGTATCATCCCAGAAATTATTAATTTATCTAAAATAGCCTGCTCTAATCTCAGCCCAGACTGAGCTGATTGAGCGTCCCCAAAACACAAGCTTCCTTCGCCACCCGAGAGCAGGAACCGCTCCCGCTTGAAGGCAGCCCTGTCCCTGGTTTGCAGCCTCCTGTGTGGGCACAGGCAGTCGCTTGCATCTCCCCTGCCAAGAAACAGTCAGTCTGCTACCTTCTGCTTTATATTTGCAAAGAGATCGTTTCCATCCACCCTTCAACCTACGTCTGAAGTTTCGAGGTGCGGCACCCAACGGTGGAAACCAACGGCGCGGCCGATCTGGAGACGTACCCTGCTCGGGGAGAGCGGGCCAACGAGAGATCCCATTCTAAAAACGAGGCATGAAGCTGCCATCATTCAGCAAGTGATCAGGAACGATGAATAAGAACACAGGCTTCGTGTGAGTCGATTCATAAACCGTCACATTTCTGTCGAGAGAGCGGAGTCATAACAGGATTAGTGGGAAGGCTCCCGCTGAACTGTGAGAGCTGAATTCCCCAGCTCTGTTGTTATTTTTATTCACAAGTTATAAGGGCAGCTGGTTTATATTCCACCGTGCAATTACTGCACAGACCTAGGAACAGCTTAACTTTCATCTCGGCGATTTTGGAAAGGAAGCAGCAATACAAAGAGCAGAAAACCCAGAGCGGCACGAGTTCTCGCGCATCAAACCTCTGTTGGTCTTGGATGCTGATGAAGTGCTTCTTATCGCCGCGGGAAAGATTTGCTCTTGACTCAGATATCTAAATTTAGGCTGTCTGCACTTGGGTGTTCGTCAGGGAGGTACGTGCCTGACGAACTGCCCTTGGTACCTTGCAGCCACTGGATGCAGAGGGGCCTCCGTTCCCAGCCCACAGCCTGGTGATGGTGGACAACCCCAGAACAGGCCAACGTGAAAGGGGCTGAGCAACGACTTTGTAACCACGATTTTAAGATGAGCTCAAGCAAGTTTCCTTGGGTTGAAAATAAGATAAGCAAAAGAAAATACGAGTCCTTATTCCCGTTCCCAGCAACCTCTCAGCTGCGACTCCAAATGAAACAATTCTGAAATTCAACCATCTGATTCGTGGCTTTTTTTCACTTCTAACTTCTGCTGACTTTTTGCACCTCACTCGTGACCGATCCCCGTGCCGCGCCTTTCGACCCAAGCGTCCAGCGTGAGGAAGTGCAGGGGACAGATTTCCTCTGGCTGGAAGGAACTGTGGAGGACATCAAAGACATCTCAGCAAAAAGCACCGAACAGACACAATGCCTCGCCCTGGGACAAAGGGACAGGGCAGCACAGGACGGCAATGAGCCAGCAGCTCCGGAGGAAACGTTTCTGCCGAGTGGCACGAACCCAACCCAATGTGGGATTGCTGAGTTCGCTTATCTGGAAATGTCTCAGGGTTATTTCCTGCACTTTGGTAGCTCTGCTGTGATTCAGCCACCGACTGATCTCCCAGGGAGGGATGGACATTGGTTGGGCTCCAAGGATGGGTGATGCTCCGCAGGGACGAGGTTGTCGTAGAGTCATAGAATCATTAAGGTTGGAAAAGACCAACCTTGTAGATCAACCTTTCCAAGATGATCCAGTCCAACCATCTGCCTACCACCAAGCTGACTCATTAAACCACTTTCCCATGCTCAAAGTTAGCATCTTGTCCTGCAATTAGCAGCTGGCAAGAGGAGATGAAGGTTTTGGGTAAGTCGAGTGTTTGTAATTGTAGAAAAAAGCTGAACTTCCTCATGCTGAGACCTAGAAAAGTCGGGAGGCAGAATAAGAACATCGTGTGATTTCCACAGCTTCAGGCCAGGACTGGTTTAGAGTTGCTGCGGGTACACCTTGCTCTGGCCCCAGGCAGTGCTGATAACTTCCACCAAGGCTCTGGGGCACCTCCATCCCCGTGGCACGGAGTGAGGGACGTGGGCACAGGGTCTCCCTCCCCCTTCTGCTCCATTGGAAGAGCTGAACTCAGGATGCAGCGGTTGCAGGCTGTATCATCTCCAGTGCAACACCTTAATATGCATTAAGTATAATTAAATATCTGGAAATGGCTTTAGAAGGAGTAATGGAAATGCATGAATTTATCTCTAAATTATAATGACTTCCCGTTCCCCAGCAGGAACTGCAAGGCCCTGTTCAGATACATGGGTTGTGCTGACCGGTAGAACAAGGGAGAGAGCTTAAAAGGTTGAAAAGAAATGAGGGATTAGGGAAAAAAAAAAAAAGCAGTCAAGGGAGGAAACACAAAGCAAAGCTGCATCTGGCAGTGGAAATGGATAGGTGCTTGCATATGAAATGTTCTCGTTGTTAGGCCACCCGACAGCAGACAGCAGACAGCACCGTGCCCTGCAGACCAGCGAGGATGCGGGTGAGGGATGTGGTCCTCACGGGAACGCTGAGCCCAAAAGTGGAGCAGTCACACCCTCTGGGTTTGTCCTTGATGGGAAATGCCCACTGGGATCCGAGCAGAGGGAGGAGAGCAACACCAACGTCACCCGCTGCCCTCGGGGCAGAGCTCTCCTGTAGGGACCGCGATGCTCCGAGGTTTCACTTTGGGTCGTGTTTTGAAACGAAACCATCAAGATTCAGAAACGAAGCGATCACCCTCGCCGTTATCGTTCTGTTTTTTCAGACGAACACAACTCCCAGCCTGGTTACCCCACTGGCCAGAGCCCTTGGAGCTGAGCCCCGCAGAGCTGCCCGCAGCACGGGCAGTGCTCCTGCTTCGCGTCGGGATAATGGAGCTGGGCAGCGCCTTCCTCCCCGGGCTTATCGTTGTCAATCGAGTTATTCCCTGAGCAGAAACAAGAAGCAATCTTGCTTTTTATTTCCTTGCCAGGAAGCATGAGAAATGCTTGGGGTCGGCGAAGGAAGAGGAGGATAAGGAGAAAAGCAGAGTGTCTGCAGTAAGGATGTGTTTCTTGCATGAATAACTCCCTAACAATCTGCTGAAGGAGTGATTTTGTATCAGGCTGAAACCCCAAACCAGCATCATTTTAATTTGCCAAGCACCTGTGAAAGAATGCAGCTGCAAGACCCTGGGAAAACAATGGGAACTGTGACAGTTCATTAATATAAAGCAGCAACCAGATTTATTTGGAAAAGTCATTGATACAGAATTACACCGGAGGACACAGTGCCATTCCTGAAGTCTGCCAGCAAGCAGCTAACGAAGATTATAGATGTGTGTGCATCATTGGAACCTCAATGGTTATTTGGGAGCTGTGACAATTGATTGCGGATGTCAAACTGCAAAAAAAAAACGTACAAAGGAGGAGCGATCGCTTCGGCATTTCCGTGCTTCTTTGTGTTGGTTGCTTTTCTGTTTGTCTTCTTCTTATTATTTTGTTCCTCATTTCTGTCTGGTTTTCTGTTGTTCTTTTTTTTGTTTTGTTTGCTTCTGGTTTGGTTTTCTGTTTTTTTGTTGTTTTTTTTTTGTCCTATGCTTAGGGTGGATCCCAGTGCCAGGGATGCTGCCCGTGGGGAGGACTTTTGTCCCACAGCAAAACACGCGGCCCAGGTGATGCTCCCGGTGCCTCAGCCCTAAAAGATCTCTGCCTTTAATGAGCCCAAGGCACAGCTCGAGCCTGCAGAGTGATTAAGAGTTTCTGTCACTGCAAACAGCAGTTACAAATTGCAGGGTGGGCAAAATGTTCCAGGTAAATCCCAAACAATTCGCGTTGCATACATTAGTGGCTGCGGCAAGCCGGGAGAACGGAGGCATCAATCTGCTAAAGGTGCTCTTGGGTCGGGGTGCAATGTCAGAGAGACGCTGCGCAGAGATCCCGAACAGCAAAACGTAGGGAAAGAATGGGCGACCAAATGGCGCTCAGCTTCCAGGTGTCAATATTTGGGGTGAAAACTCTGGGATTGGATCAAGCCAAAAGCGGCTGAACGCATCCAGCCCAACCTGCTCCCATCTCTCTCCTCTTGTTTTCCTCCTCTGTTCCCCTGTCTCTCTCTCTCTTATTTTCAAAACCAAATTTTCCAATTTCCAGATGCAACGGCGATATAAAGTGGAAATAAAATAAGGCAGTTACGTTGCTGGAGCCCAGCATCTCTTCACATAACCTCCAAGAAAGAAGGTACATCATCCAGCTCCGCGCACCAGTTATGGGTCCCTCTTGCTGTACGATCTGTAAATACAAGAGTAGCTCAACCCATGAAATTTTTAAGCGCAGGAGAAGCAAAGGAAGCTCAGCAGTGTCTCTGGAAGCACTGGAAAAGCTTCGTGGCATCGGCCAAAGCCTGCTTAAAGCTGTACAGCGTTCTGGGGCACGCTGGGAGTCCGTGCAGCCTGTGAGCCCACAAAAAAAGGCCGTATTTATCTCAATTATTTCCATATAAACACAGAATAATGGAACTATAGGATCGTTAAGGTTGGAAGAGACCTCTGAGATCCCCAAGCCCAACCCAGCCCACCCCACCATGCCCACTGACCACGTCCCCAAGTGCCACATCCCCACGGTTCCTGAACACCTCCAGGGATGGGGCCTCTGTCTCCTTACAGTGGGTTTTCTGGACGCTTCTTCCACGCATGGAGAGCATCTGTGGAAGCAGAAACGTCTCTTCAGTGCACGAGATGGAAATGGGAAACAAATTTCTTACTCGTTTGGTGGCAGTAGTACGGGTGGCGGTGCGTGCACAGAGCGGTGCAACGTGGCATCGGTGAGATGCTGAGAAATGAGAGATCTGGAGAAGATGCACCGCATCCAGGCTGAACATCGTCTCTTGGTCTCTGGAATCTTTAAGACTTTCTCTCTGTCCTCCCTGGATTTGCAACAGCTCACCTTTTGTCGTGGATTGCACTCGGATATCCACTTTATTTCTGTTCCTCTAAACCCACAGTTTTGCTTTCCTCCTCTCATGGAACGGTTTCGCAACGCTTATCCCTAAGTAATAGTCAGTAAAGGAAAATTATCTTAAATCAAGCAAGGTTTATTTAATTTAGAAAATAGGAAACAGAAAGAAAATCAAACTAAATGAAATGAAAACGGAATAACTCACATCCAACCCAAGGCCTTGCGCAACAGGATGATTCTTTCCGTCGCGCTCTTGGAGGCCAGCAGCGATACCTTCCACGTGTTGGGGCCAGTTGTCCCACGTGGAGAACCTTTAGGCCCTGCACCCACAAAGTCTCGCAGATGGGAGCTGTCACCTCCACCCCCCATTTCCCAGCTCCCACTGAGCCGCGCTGCCCACACCATCCCCGCCGCCACGCGTCTCCCATCGGCATGAGCTCCCTTATCAGCGTTTTTTTGACAAGCAGACAGTGCCAGCTTAGGCTTTTTCACCCCATCATGGAGACATATATTTCTCAATCAACTCACCCTTTAATGATCTCAGGCTGCCTTTTTATTAACATGCAGTACGCCGCCGTACCCCGTCGTAATGAAGCTTGTTATGGGATCGGATAGAAAGCTTTCCAACTTCCTTCCAATTAACGCGCGGTGCTTCAGAGGAACCCTCTGGATGGGGGTAGGTGCTTGGCAATTGCACATCCCCTTTTTTTCAGGCAACTTCACTGAAGATGTCCTTGTTAGATTAAAGACTCCTCAGATGCTGATTACCCCCTCCGGTTGGTTCCTTCGTTGTTCTCCAGGAGCAGTCGTTGCTTTCATACCTTTTCCTTAGCTTGCAGCTTAGAAGTTCCATCTTGGTTTAACGCTTCCCATTGATGTTGACAAGCCAGCTTCAGACTGGCACATGTAAACCAGTGATCCTTAATTAGGTGTGTAATGAGGCTGCAGGCAGGAGCTTCAGGTAGCGGTCCCGTCGGCGGAGGCTGCCCTGCGATGGGTAATTATTTCTTCCTCTCAAATGCCATGCCCTTCATTTGGAGTGGTGGAACGGATCTGATTCGTGATGGTCAGGCTCCGTTAGTAACCCAGGTGGGACTTCAGGGAGCTGTAATCATCTCCAAGTGAGCTGTAAGAAGCCCTGGGGCATGGGGTGTCCTTTGGGCTTCACGGGGCACTCAGGGTTCCCATCTTCCAAAGGGAGGAACAAACCCGCCTCTGAAACCAGGAACACGATTGCTGGGAGAACGTTGGTTTTCCCAAGCCACATCCAAGCTCTGTGCTAAATGCAACAGTGAGATGGAGCTGGGGAAAACGGACCGAAAGCTCACGTGTAAAATGGGTTAGAAAAGCTGGTTTCCAGCTCCAGAACTGTCGCGCTCCCCTTCATCCAAGTTGTTTCATTTGGGAGAGCCAATGGATGCACCTGGGCTTGGGAGCTGGTTTGGGGGACCAGGAGCTGCAAGGTGACGTCGTGGTGGGGGGTTCTGGCCTTGGAGGGTGTCCCAGGAGCAGCACCAGAGGCCCTGCAGGCAAGCAGCCCTCTTGCTGGGCAGGTGAGGGCTCTTGGTGCTGGAGCTCCAGCTGTGCTCCGTGCCCACCTTTCCCTTTGACGTGTCCATGCCGTCGCATCGCTCATCACAATCTGAGATTGGTTGAGCAGTGCTTACGGGGCGGTGGAATTATTCCAAAGGTATCCTACGTGCTACGGAGCACTGGGCTGCAGCTCACAGCCCCGTGTCCAAAAGGCAGAGCGTTCTGTCCCTGCTGCACCCACCAAGGGCTGCAGCCATGGGGCTGCTTGTGCCTCTGCACTCTTGGCTGCAGCTTTTGCTGGAGCTGCTACTCAGCCCTGCTGGCTTCTCCCCCTGATTTCTGTCAAACTGCTTCCCTCCTTCGTGGCAGGGAAGCTCAGCAGCGTGAGCTGAACTGATGCTGCTGTGCAGAGCTACCTGCACGGTGATTCAGACAGCTGTGTGCAGCGGTCCTGAAGAACCGTGGGGTCTCTGCAGGGGAAGGACGTGCTTGGAGCATCTGCAGAACAGAGGGTGAGGCCCTTCCGTGGTGGAAATCGCTGTATTTCTTCTCAATTTGATGTAGATTTAATCGATTGGGGATCTGACTTAAGATGCACAACCCATCTGCCTCCCTCGGCGCACGACGTATTAGATAAATAAATTATAAGAATATATTCCTGCGGGATTATTCTGCATCCAATTCCAGGATTATTACCGAGTAGTAATAATTAGTGCAATGGCATCGTCATACTAATTTGTTTCGTTTTTGCTTTTCTGAGCAGATTAACTCAGCCCTGGTCCTACAGAGCTTGGCACATGGCAGCAGTGCAGCCTGACCCAGAGGCTGGGATGTGAGAGTGGTTACAGGCAGCGTCGGCCAGGTCTGGAAGATAAACCCTGCCCAAGGATGGCACTGGGAACTCAAGAGATAGGGCTGCCTCCCTCCTTCGTTGACAAAGCACAGCCTGGCGGGGCAGGTGTAGGGCAGCGATGCTTGGGGGGCACAGAGTGGGGGACCAAAGCAAGCAGAAACATCATAGAGTCCTAGAACCATGGAACCATGGAACCATAGGATCATGGAATCATGGAATCATAAAGCCATGGAATCATTGAGGTTGGAAAAGACCTCCGTGATCTAATCTGACCATCAACCCCTCCCCACCATGCCGACTCACAGAACCAAAGAATCACACAATCCTAGAGTCATTAAGGTGGGAGAAGACTTCTGAGATCCCCAAGGCCAACCCCAGCCCACCCCCACCATGCCCACCAAGTTGTGTCCCCAGGTGCCACATCTCCATGGTTCTGGGACACCTCCAGGGCTGGTGGCCCTTTCCCTGGGCAGCTGTGCCAGGAAGGATATTTCTGAGAGTTTGAGGTAGGTTGGATGCAGCAAGCCTCCAAGCCTGGTTTTAGTGGCAATAACAAAAAGTGAGTGTAAGAAGGTTCTTAGCAGACACCCGAACACATTGAGGCACTTGATTAAAAATATTTAACGTGGAGATGTGACCCGGGCACGGCCGCGCAGCTGGGTGCAGAACTCAGCAACCTGCTCCCCTTTCCAGATGCTCTCAAGAATTCCCCATCATCCCTTTGCCGGTGAAACGCCGACAATACGAGCCTCTCAAGGTTAGCAAAATAATTTGGGAAAACGAGCAAAGTGCTGGGAAGGCTTCACTCCGTTGTCTGGATTAATAGGGCGCAGTGCCAGCGGGTCGCATCTCCCCGTGGATCCGGAGGTGTTCTGCCATCGACTTTGCGAGGAGTGGGGTTGGGTCTATTGGAAATAAACACAGCTATCTATTAAATCAGACATCCACTGCTGCGGAGTGTTACGGGAAAGTAAAACCGGGACCGTTAAATTACAGATAAAGGGGGAGAGTCCAAAATTTCCAAAATGTTCTTTTTTTTTCTTCTTTAACGACCGTCATTATATTTTAATGTGTTTAATAATACAGCAGAGGTTAAATGAAACATGAAAAAGGGATGTACATTAAAATTGAGATAACTCTTCCTTCAGTGAAGTGGAACCCAGCAGATGTAGCTGCACACTGTAATTGCTGCCTGTTTCCTGTCAGTCTGATTAAGTTGCATTGTCCCTGCTCCAAGTGTAAGAATCAGTGGCTTCCCATAGGGCACAGCATGGGACAACTGGCTTATGCAGGCAAATGACTCCGCGCACCTCCTGCCTGTCCCGTTAATAGTATAGGCAGACAATATACATTGATGACTTATAAAATCAATAGGCTGTGTAGCGGGGCGGAGACGCCTCCTTCCATCCTAGCAGCGCTTCAAGCCAAGAGCCGAGGTTTTTTTGGAAGAATTAAATCCTGCGGCTCGGGAGGCCCAATAACCCCGGTGCTGGGTTGCTCCAGCTTCGTTATGTTTTGGTTCTTAAGAGTTATTACGCACCTCCTAATGATATTCGTTGACTTTTTGAAACGCGGCGCTGCCCGTTCGGTTCGCAGTTATTCATGTTTTCCTCTCTGTAATAAATCCCTGCTTACAGGATTAAACTGCTAATGGCAAAATCCAGTACCTATCTGGGGAACGCGAGGCCAGATTCCCAGCTGCTATAAATTGCAGTAGATCCACTGAAGCCAGTGGGGTTACTCTGATTTACAACAGCTGTTGGACTTGCCTGAGAGGTCTGTGAAGTGATATTTTGTTTTTATTCCATTCAAAAAGAATGTGATGTGCCTCATTCAGCAGAGCGTTGCCCTACTTCTGTCCTGCAGTAACTCTGCTGCTCGCCGCGGCATCGCATCGCTGCGGGGCTCCTGTGGCGTGGAGGTGAGTCGGGGCTGTTACTCATCCTTATTAACTGGCTCCTACAAGAGGCCTCCAATTACTTGCTGCTAAATTGTAGAGGTGGTGGCACATTGGTGTGTACGCATTCAATCCCAGGAGAAGAACTGTGCTCCAGCACGGGAAATGCACGCAGGTGCTGCTCACAGGCATCCTGACAAGACAGGAGAGTGGGGGCACAAGAGGTGGCAGCCAGCCCTTGGTGTCCTCATCCATCCGCCCACCCACCCACCTATCCATCCACCCACCCATCCACCCACCCACCCATCCATCCATCCACCCACCTATCCATCCATCCACCCATCCATCCATCCACCCATCCATCC
>WBMW01002536.1:0-11188 GCA_013396635.1 Penelope pileata | reverse complement strand
CCCGGCGGCCGGGGGGAGGCGGGGGTGCCCCCGGGCCTCGGGGCGGGGCCGGGAAGAGGCTGGGGGAGAGGTCCCGCTGCAGGCAGAGCGCAGCCGGGATTCATCGCTGCGCCGCGCTGTTCCCCACCTAGGTTCTCTAGGGCAGCTCTGTGGATCGGGACCACCTCCTTCATGATTCTCGTTCTTCCTGTCGTGTTCGAAACCGAGAAGCTGCAGATGGAGCAGCAGCAGCAGCTGCAGCAGCGACAGGTGAGGCTGGAGCGCCGTGGCCCTCTCCCGTGGCTGCTCCAATGGTGCAGAAGCGCCGTTGGCTGGGTGGTCTCGCTCATCCCACAAGATGTTCTGAGGGCATCCCCCGGTGGGAGAGGCGTGCAGATCTGTGCACTGGGCCACCTGCAAGAGGAGGGGGCACCCAGAGGCTGTGTCCAAACCTGAAGGTTTGGCAAGGTCAACCACCACCAACATGGCTGCAGGGAAGGAGAGGGCACTGCCCTTCACCTGGTACCTGCCCCAGGGGTGGCTGCTGCCTCCTGTGCTCCCTCAGTTCCAGGCTGGGGGTACGTCCTGCCTCCTCCTCACAGCCCCTGACGGACTCTTCTCTCTTCCAGATCCTCTTAGGACCCAACACGGGGCTGTCTGGGGGCATGCCCGGGGCCCTGCCTCCGCTTTCTGGAAAAATCTAATTTGCTGAAGCTGCGTTGGATTCGTATCATGTGGGAAGACCTTGAGATTATGATATATTGAACTGTTGATTTGTTGGGTCAGGGCATTTTTTTTTGTTTTGTTCTTATTTTTGGTTATCCTTTGGGACATTGATCTGTTCATACTGTGGGGGGGAGCCCCCTGTCTGGACCTGATGATGGCTCCTGTCTGCATTCTCTCCCTGTAGAAGTCACGAGTCTTTTCTTTTATTCAATCAGTATGCTGTAACCAGTTGCAGAGACTTAAAATCATGGAGTTCCTGTTCTGGACTCCTTGCCTCCCAAAAAAAAAAAAAACCATCTCGGGGCACAAGTCAGGCTTCAAAGGGCAGCGGTCAAACACCGATCCTCTCCTGGCTAACTCAGAGCCTGAGGACGCCAGGGATAGGACAAGGAGCAGCTTTCCCAGCAGATGAAGCAAAGGAGGGTTGAGGGTACCTGTACCCTGTGGGAAAAAGTTCTCTGGGAAGACGTGTGTGCAAATCCTTTCACTGCAGCATCGTGTGTGTGTGTGTGTGTGCGTGTGCGAGTACCAAGGGAGCGGCGGAGCGGGTTAAGGAAGATGGCGTCAGCGCTGATCCTCTGCGCCATCAAGTAGAACTTCAGATATCGGCTGCGTATTTTTTTGTATCGAATATTAAATAAATCCAACCTGAGCAGTGTGGTTTTAATAGATGTCCCTTCACGAGGCCTCGCTTCTTTCCTGGAGTGCTGCTGGCATGGAGGCACGACTGGCTTTGCCCTTCAGCATCTCCGCTGGGGGAGGAGCTGGAGAAATGGGGGGTGGTTTACGGGAGTCCTCAGGGAGGTGCTAGAGCTTCTGTCACTGCTGCGGTCTTGCCTCCACCCCAGGGACCAAGTCACGAGGTTCTTAACTCTCAGAAAGCTTTCAGTTTTATAACCAAAGAAAAAGAATTTATTTTTCCTTTACATACTTCGTTACAGAACAATTCAGTTGAACATACAGAAGTGATAGAGGACATTTATATGGAAATGTTTTTTTTTCCCCTTTTTTGTTTTTTTTTTTTTTTTACATATTTGGTTAAACAAAATACATCTCTGTAAACAAACCCAAGACAAGGCTCTAACAAAACCAAACAAGCAAGAAAAACAAACCTGGGCTTTCCCCCCTCCCAGGCAGCGGGGACTGGGCTGCTCTGCCCACCCTCTGTCCAGCAGCCTTGCTTGCCCCAGGGGTGTGATCATTCAGTTTCCCTTTACCTGAGCAGCTGGATCACACTATTTTCCCCCACAGGAGAGGTGCTGACATAAAAGGAGAGGAAAGTAGCCCCAAAATATTTTAAAACATCTTTGCATATTGTGCACTGGTCTTGCAGTTTCCATGCAAACAGGGTTTCTCCAAAGTGCGATTTTTTATCAGCATAGAAAAATGCTGCTGTTGAGATTTTCTTCCCCTTCCTCTCTTGAAGAAATGGCTTCAAGTCAGGAGCAGAATGCCTGTAGGCTTTGCATTCTGCTTGTAAAGTGTTTAAAAACTCTGCCAGCTGGTATTGGTCATTGGAATGTGTTACGAAACAGGACTTCTTCTAGAAACGCCGGGTCTTTAAAACAGAAGAGCCACTTGCCCCTTGACTTCTGGAGGCTGTGCTCAGAAGACTGCAAAATGGTGCCTGCGGGATGGCCGGGGGGCAGCACGCACCGTGCTCCTCCTGTTGTCACACGGCCTCTGGTCTTGGTAACAAGGTGTGAGCTCAGCGCGCTCTCGCCTGGCTTCAAGCAGCCGCTCGTGCCTTGCAGAGCTCTCAGGAGACAAATAACTGAGGAAAGGTACTTACGGCCCACAGCCCTCCTTCTGACAGCCCACACACCAGAACGAGACTCTCCTACGTGGCAAGCTCCATCCCTTTCCAGCAATTACTGCTTAACTGAGCCCTCGCATGCGTAAAGAGGGAAGCAAATGGCAGCTCAGCCAGGAAGAGCTAAACACAAGGAGCCCTGTTCTGAATTCAGTGCTTCCTCCTCCTGCTTGGAAGGAGCGACCGAGCTACAGCTGGCCCAGCTGACACAGAAACGACTGACCAAGACCCTTTTAGAGTCTCCACGTCTCATCCCTTTTTCCCCCATGGAAAGGAAAGGAGGAAAAAGCAAACGGCCCGTTAATGGAATGTTTGTTGGCCAACACTAAAAGAGAAGCTGGTTCAGCCACCAGGCCCCGGTCTCTCTAACACCTGATGATTCTGGTGGACCCTCTGCATCTCCCACATTAGCTGCTAGTAACTATAAAAAGGCAAAAATTGACTCTTACAAAGGTTTCCCTCAAATGACTTTTTTTCTTCATGACTTCAGCTCACTTGTAGGAAAAGCTCCTTCTGGGACATTCTGCATGGCATTTGTGACCGTGGGCAAGACTTCTGGAAAGAGTAAGGGAGTGAATTCCTCCCAAAACCCCTTCAGTTTTATTCCAAGCAGCCCCTAAACTACCGCGTGTCCATGCAGAAAACCAAAATAGCTTCAGATGTTAAAAGAGTAAAACCCAACACAAAACCCAGGCAGACTACAGCCTCTCTCGAGTTCAGAAACCTGATACTCCCCAATTAGCCTGTGCTTGCTGTTTTCACATTGCCTTAGCTAAGCCACACGTTGCCAAACAACCACTCGGCATGTAAATCCCTAGGGATATGGGGGAAGAATCCTCTGGCTACCCAAAGAATTTCTTGAAAGATGACCCTTTTTCTTTTTTTCTAATTCTTGGCACAAACCATCCCTACGAAGCAGAGGGTCGTGCTGAGCACCGTACCATTCCTTAGTGTTTTGAGTGTCCTGAGAGACCCTTACAAATCACAACTGCCTTCACAACGACTTGTTTTGGAGGAAGAGGCTTTGTGAAGGAGCGGCAGCGTGCTTGGCCCCTGCTCCTCCCCAGTGAGCTCCGAAGGAACACTGTGTGACCACATGTGGCAACAAGGGAAAGGGAGGCCAAAGGCTTCCAGAAAACCTGGCCCCAAAGCCCAGCTTTAAAGGGCACAACGCCTTCTGCTTAACTGAAGGGCATGCAGCTCATCCACGTTTGTAATTAGTGATTGGCTTCCAGTTTCCTCCACTCTGCCCTCAATTCTTCCCCACCCACTACCCCCAGTGTCCTACGCCACTGCCCTATTGCACCAAGGAAGAAAGAAAAGAGCCTAACAAAGGAAGTTCCAGAAGAGAAGAGTTGGGGCACCCGTTATCCAGGTTTCGGGATGTCAGGAGTTCCGTAAAGAGGCAGAGCTGTAGTGAGAGGACAGAGTCGGTCCAGGTCACACGTCAGCTCTCCAGCTCTGATGTGCTTCCACCTCCTCTGGCACCACCAGCAGGAGTTCACAGTTCTTTCCTCTCAGCTGGTGTTTCAAAAATTTCCTGCAGTAAGGGGAAACAGGAATAAGCGCTACTGAATGTAGAACTTTGTCATCTTCTGCAACTAAACACAGCTAACTACGCAAACACGACAGGAAATGGGAGAAACATTCTTCTCCCTCCATCTTTAGTTATTTTCTGACAGAAAACAAACAAACAAAAATGCTAGACTCAAAGCACCTCTATCCAGCAAGTTATTGCAGAATCAGATGGATGCAATCTTAACCTCAGCAGAGAGGTCTACACAGATGGCACTCTCCAATTTTCCAAGGTAGCAAAAACAGAATGAAAAACAAGTAGTTTCTTCAGGTCTCTGAGATCAAGAATCTCACTGTATTTTAAAGTAACTTCAACAAATCTGGAATGTTTGTGGGGAAAAAAACAAGAAAAACCAAAACACCATCATTCAGATGTCCTCATCACGGGTCAGAGCAGCAGAGTACCACCCGGTCATTTGATGGCTCTGCAGCCCCTTCTTGTCCATAAGGTTTTTCTCACAGCAAACTGATTAAATTCAGTAACTACTGAAGTGAAATCACTGTTTTATCCAGTATCACATTTGAGGAGACAGTGAGGCACAGCACATCTAGCTGCAGATGTCACTCACTAGTGTCAGACTTGGCCTCTACGTTCATTGCTAGTGACAAAGCCAGCCCTGTAAGAGATGAAATCAGGCTCTCCCGAGCTCTCAGAGACCACTACTGGCTAAATCATTTTCCTAGCTTCATGCAAATAAGGTATAAGTTGTATTGGGCTTAAGTGGTGAAGTTTTTGTAGCAGCAGCAGCTGCCTAGCAACTGCCTCACGGCAGACCAGAGCCAGCTCCAGATGCTCTGGAAGAGCCCCACCACCAACCAGAGCCGAGCTGTGAGTGACACTGGGTGTGCCTCTGGGAGCAGAAATTTAAGATTTAAGAAAGGGAAAAACTGCTGCACAACAGCAGCTGGGAGAGAAGAGTGAGAAATGAGAGAGAAGCAGCCCTGCAGGCACCAAGGTCAGTGCAGAAGGAGGGCAGGAGGTGCTCCAGGCGCAGAGCAGAAGTTCCCTGCAGCCCAGGGGAGGTCCATGGTGGAGAAGGCTGTCCCCCTGCAGCCCACGGGCACCATGCAGAGCAGATCTCCACATGCAGCCAGGGAGGAGCCCACAGTGCAAGCAGTGGATGTGGCCTGAAGGAGGCTGCAGCCATGGAGAGCCCCCGCAGGAGCAGGGCCCATGCTGGAGCTGCAGCTCCTGGAGGAGCCCACAGTGGAGCAGGAGGTCTGGGGGAGCTGCTGCCCATGGGCCCCTGTGCTGCAGCAGTGCAGTCCTGAAGGATGGGCCCTGTGGTACAGAGCCACGTTGGAGCAGTGCTTGGAGAGCTGCAGCCTGTGGGAAGCCCGCACAGGATCAGTTTGAGAAGGATGCAATCTCCTGGGAGGGATCCCACCTGGAGCAGGGGCAGAGTGACCATGCAGCAGCAGAGATGAAGTGTTACAGACTGACTGCAGCCCCCGTCCTCCTGAGCTTCGTTGGGAGAGGAACTGGAAGAGTGTGGATGGGCAGGAAGGTGTTTTTGGTTTGCTTTTAGTTTTCACTGCTCTAGTCTGTTACTAATAGACAATAAATTATATTTATCTCCATACGCTGAGTCTATTTTGCCCATGATGGTTAACTGTAAGTGATCCCTGTCCTTATCTCAGCCAACAAACTTTTCTCCCTGTCTCATTTTCTCCCANCAGGAGCAGGGCCCATGCTGGAGCTGCAGCTCCTGGAGGAGCCCACAGTGGAGCAGGAGGTCTGGGGGAGCTGCTGCCCATGGGCCCCTGTGCTGCAGCAGTGCAGTCCTGAAGGATGGGCCCTGTGGTACAGAGCCACGTTGGAGCAGTGCTTGGAGAGCTGCAGCCTGTGGGAAGCCCGCACAGGATCAGTTTGAGAAGGATGCAATCTCCTGGGAGGGATCCCACCTGGAGCGGGGGCAGAGTGACCATGCAGCAGCAGAGATGAAGTGTTACAGACTGACTGCAGCCCCCGTCCTCCTGAGCTTCGTTGGGAGAGGAACTGGAAGAGTGTGGATGGGCAGGAAGGTGTTTTTGGTTTGCTTTTAGTTTTCACTGCTCTAGTCTGTTACTAATAGACAATAAATTATATTTATCTCCATATGCTGAGTCTATTTTGCCCATGATGGTTAACTGTAAGTGATTCCTGTCCTTATCTCAGCCAACAAACTTTTCTCCCTGTCTCATTTTCTCCCACTATTCTTTTGAGGAGGGATAGTGAGAGAGTGCCATGGTGGAGCTGAGCTGCCCATCAGTGTGAAGTCACCACATAAATCTAATTTAATCTTACAACTGTCAAATCTTTGCTACTGCAATTCAGCCATAAATGTTTCCTCCATTAAGTGTTCAGGAACAAAATCCCCCTCTCCAGCAGGGAGGGCCTTGAGGAAGAACGGGATACAAAACCACAAACAGACAATAAGGGGAAAATAAAAGACTTACCTGAGCTCGCTTTCACCTCCAATCCACTCAGGCACCTTGAGTTTGGAGTCGAGGTTGTAGTAAGTGCCTCCCACCTCCCGGACGCAGATCCAGTGCTGCCGCTTGAGGGGGAGCTTCAAGGGACCCCAGCAAAGGCTGGAGGGCAGATTCATGATGAAGCCCATCACGTTAGACAGGGCGATGACATTAACATCCCTAGAAGGGCACAGAGAACAAACAGCAACAAGATTATTTTCTGGTAGATTTAATGCAGCCATCTCTGGAATTACATGATTTCTTAATACCTGCGCTTGTCCCACCAAACTGCCTCGTAGCCTTTGGTCTGAAGCGCTGCCATGATTACGTTCACATCATAGTTCCCATTCCCCAGCATGCTCTTCTTGTGTGGTGTCACCATGGTGTTGGGAGACAGCCTGCAAACAGAACAAGAGCTGTTCCAGCAGGTGCTTGTCGGACCCATATTCCAAAACTGCTGTATGACTTGAAGCCTGTTTTTAGGGGATTTGCTTGTTTAAAAAACGAACTACTCCATTTGCCCCTTTCTTCCTCAAACCAAGAGGCTGAGAGGGCTAAAGAACACATTAACGATAACTTTGATGCACTTAGCCTCCAAGGATCCTAGCTGTGAGGTGAAAGGCTGCAAAGCATCCCCCTCTATTGAACCTGTGCTTCAGAATGCTGCTTGAATTGTTTTCACAGCTTCAAGGGCTGAACAGTCAACATCAGTTTTTAAAAGAGGATGAGATCACAAGAGCCAGGTGGGCTGCCTGCAGTTACACATTATTCTCTCCCATTCCCCACTGGTAAATGAAAAGAATATACATATATAAAGCTGCAAAGATGTTTGGAAGCTTCTAAAGCATTGCCACTGCTGTAATAAGCTTGCCTAGACATCCCTTGCATTACTATAACATCCAAAAAATCCAGAATCAGAGTCCATCATGTAATGTGCAAAAAACATAAGACAGCTTTTGCCATCTACAAATACAGAAAATGGACGCAAGGCATAAGAAATGGAGGCATGGGAAAAAAAAAAAGAAAGAAAAAGCCACAGCCACATTTGCTGTTTTGTTTTTTTTCTCCCCCAAGAGAAACACTGAAAGCAGAGAAAATAACGAGGCAATGAGTTACTCCGAGGAGGACAAATGGCCTTCAACAGCTGGAAGGACAAGCACAGAGAGAAAACGGGAGCCCAGAGGAGCAAGGTCATGCAATGCCAAACTGGAGAAAGCCAAGCCTGAGCTCAGCTCTGTTGTGACTGGTGAGGACTGTTAGCTCTGCTGGCACAAGGTCCAGATGTTTCATGGCACCTGATATCCATGTTTCCTCTGCCCTTCCTTCACGTTAGCTCTGACCCCCAGCACTCCCTTGACAAGCTGAATATCAAGTTCCAGACCAACCAAGGCTAGATAAGCTACAGACAAGAAACTTTCTGCTCCAGTTCCATTTCTTGCAGGGCAGCAAACTGCAGCAGAACGGCTTGGCAAGGCCGATCTCTTAACTAAAAGGGGAGAAGAGCCTAAAGCAACGTGGTAAGACAAAAATCTACTAACATCCACCACTGGGTATTTCTGAGCGAGGCAGCGACATTTTCAGAAAATCACAGTTCCCAGTCTCCACATCTCTGCTGTGTCTTACTAATCGCCGAGATGCTACTGCAGTCTGTCACAGCCCTTCCAGCATCACCACACAGCAAAATCGCTGCGCTACAAACAATTCCTCAAGAATACTGCTTCAACCTATGAACCCTCACGAGCACTGGCGAGCTAGGAAAGCCTCCCAGTCACGAGCCCTTTGGTTTGCACAAGCACCCTCTCGTGGCACAGCTTTCCAAAGACAAGCTTATTTGAGGGCTGGAAGAACGCACTTAGCTTTGTTCTCTCCTAGAACTCACAGAGTCCCAGAAATGAGATTAAAAAATAAATAAATAAAAACAGTAGAGGTGACACTCAGAACTGTTACCTAGGAGCAAGGCTTCATCAGAAGTTACTTTGATAGACTTCTACTCACAGACACCTAAACAGGGTCCACAACCACCAGCTGAAGGGTTCTGACTAGCCAAGAAACAAAGGTGCCCCTTCACAGTTAAATAAAATAAATAATAATGAAATTATTTATCTAGAGACTAATCTGGGGAGGACTGACCCAGTTAAACAGAACAGCAAGCAATAGTCCTTCCGAGCTTCCTAAGTCACACAGCTTCATCAATTCCAACACCAGGCTGTCTTTCCTGACCAGATCTCAGGGAACAGATTGAAGTGGTTTTGTTTGCATCTCCTCGCAACAACCGGAGCAAGCAATCTTACTTCCTGGAACTGCAGCCAGAGAAATATCAAAACTATGCTTCTTGTATTAGACAAAAGAAGAGGGGGGGTGGGCAGAATCAGAGGGGAGATTGGGCCAAGTTTTGGCACAGGCTGGAGATGATAATAACAATCAGACTGCAGTAGCCTGGAGCAATGGGATGCAGCAAAAGGGAAGCAAATGATTAAGCAACGCCATTCAGTTATTCTTCAAGGGATGTGGTCAAAGCTACAGAAAGCTTAAGCTTATCTGTGACTCCATTCCTTTGTCAACACTAGGCTTAAAAAAAACAAAGATCGTACCTAGCAACGTTTTTGCAGCTTATTAAGAATGCTCATCACTCTTCTGCCATCTTCAGTAACACACAGGCTATGACGAGACATGGGAAAGACACACGGGAAAGTGATGGATAAAAGGTGACCAAGACCGTGCTGCCTAAAGCCAAGGAGCTAGAAACCAGTGGGACCTCAGAGAGGCAAAGGAGGTGGCAACTCTTACACATCTCTCACAGCTCATCCGTTTCTGACAGGAATTTCCACACGTGTTTCCATACTGCTGTGGGGTTGAATCTATCTGAAGATCTTGATCTGAATACTGAACACCGCCAGGTTAGAACGAAAAACAAATTCTTTCTTCGAGGGCAAGAGGCCTCACCAGATGAACATCCTCACACTTACTGAGAAGTTCCGTGCTGCACACTGATTTCCTCCCAGCAAGCCCAGTGAAAACCAACTAATTATTAGATCATCACGCTGGTTCTATCAGGGGAACTGCCTCCCTTCACTACAGGCCAATAGAAACCCATCTGCGATTCTGACTCTGACAATTGCTGCTGTGGAACAAAACCACGGAGTCTTTACGCCGGACAAAGAGCGCCTTCAGACTGCTCCTCTTCAGGAATAGGAATGTCATTGACAGAGCTATTGCAAATAGCGTTTCCATCTGATGGTTGCAGCTGTGCGTTACCACATTTCTTTCCCTAAAGAAAGGAAGGCACAGCCATGGCAAGCCAAGCCCCAGTGCCATAAATCCACTGATTTTTAGGGTGGTGGCAACAGGGCAGGATACTGAGAGTGCTTTGTCCTACAGCACCTGCATGACCGCTGCCATTAGTCATTTCCAACAACTCTGAAGTTTCACAGTACTAAACTGGGAAGTTTTTATGATGACCCCTTTGTCATCCTGGCCACCTTCACTCCTAAGATCCGCTATTACATGAAGGTAACACACTGACAGCAGGCCAGGGCGGAAAGCAGAGGATGCCTTAGGGTGGGGAGGGGGAAGGCAGCAGCACAACCACATGGCAGCACCTGCAACAAAGCTCTTGGAGCCAAACCTGGCAGGCTGAACGGTTCGAGAAACAAGAACAGATTTCTGCATGGAAAGAGGGAAAAAAAAATACCAAAGAGGAAAGGGAAGAGGTTAAAAAGAAGCTGCTTTCAGCTCAAAGCGGTGGCATACTCTGAACACCTCCTGTATTCAATTTCTCCCCCAAAATAAGATGTAAAAATCCCTCTGAGCACCAGAGAAGGGGAAGATAACGGTGGCAGTGCAGAACCTCCTACCTCTGAAAAATCTCCTGCAGGGTTTCCCTAGTGAAGGCGTTGCTGTCCTGGAAGACGTTGTTGAGGGCATGGAGGGCACACAGCTCCCGGCGCTGCTTCTCATGGTAAATGTGGAGCGGTGGCAGCTCTGGGGAGAGCTCTGGCAATTCCGATTTGGCCTTGTCACCTTTCCATGGCACGCAACTCATCTTCTCCCGGGGCGGGTGGAGAGCAGGCGGTGAGAAACGGAGGAGGAGGAGGCTGCAGTCCCTTCCTCCGGAGCCGCTGCCACTAGGTGCTGCAAGCCGGGGCTGCTCCCAGCCCCTGTGCTTCAGTTTATTCAGTGACTGCCTCTGACGGCTGGCTTGAAAAACCACGGGAAGATCTGCAACGCAGCTCTCCTCCCTCCTCCCATAGCCCATAAAACGCAATACGTCCCCAAACCCCCCTCCCCCAAAGAAAAACAAAAACGAAAACAGCAACAACAAAAAGAGAGCTCTAATCAAGAGACACGACTCCCTTTAGTCTCGAGGCGCCAGCTGGGATCTGCCGCACCGCTCCTTCTCTTCCATCTCCTTGGGAACGCGGTGCCGCCCCGAGGGGCCCGGACGCCCCCAGGGCCAAGGTCACGGAGCGGGGCCCACCTCGAGGCCGGCTCCAGGCGCTGCCCCTCAGCTGCCCTCCTCCATTCCCGCGGGCTGCCAACGGCTCGGGCAGGAACCGCCTCTCGCTAGGCCATACGCCCCGCAGCGCCGGGATCCGGCAGCTCCCGGCGCCTCTGGCAAAGGGGAGCGGCCGTTATCTGCGG
>WBMW01002535.1:576984-661587 GCA_013396635.1 Penelope pileata | reverse complement strand
TGGACTCTGTGACACTGTAATATCATTGTGATAATTATATCCGCTAATTCCTTCTCCACTCTGGGGTGAATCCCATCTGGCCCCATGGAGTTATGAACACTAATCTGATATATAATTGTTCTCTTACATACAGAGATGTGAAGTTCCTGCTCCCCCAGTCATGGGCCCCCAGCTCTGAGATCTGACAGACCAAGATCTGTTAGTGTTGTTAAATTCTGAGTCAGAAAAAGTATTCAATTTCTCTGCCTTTTCCTACTCCTTACATTTTAGGTGACCTTCTGCTCTGCGTATCAATCCAATGTTTTCCTTTGACTTTCTCCTGTTGCTGACCTACTTGAATATGCCTCTTTTGTTTTCTGACACCACAGTGGCCTGTGGCAACTCAAGCCAGGCTTTGGCTTTTCTCATTTTCTTCCTGCAGATGCAAACTGCAGCTCTGTACTCTCCTTATGAAGCCATGCCTTTCTTCCAGAGGTCATATATTTTCTTTTTCAACTCTAGTTCTACACAGATTTCCCTGTTCAGCCAGGCTGGTCTTCTGTGCCATTTGTTTAACTTGTGGTGTAGTGGGATTGCCTGCTCCTGAGCTTTTAAAAGGTGGTTTTGGTCTTGTTCTTTACAGTTCTTGAAAAGTGACCAGCTCTCATGGACTCCTAAACTCTCTAGAGCACATTTCCAGGAGACACTGCCAACTAGTTCCTGAGGAAGAAAATAGAAAAAAAAAAAAGAAAACAAAAAAACCCTCATTGATGACTTCGTTGTGTATCCAACTACTCAAGAAGGAAGTGCAAAGTCAAGAAACTGAACTATTTCATGTTCTTGCCATATTTATCTTCAAAGCAGTCAACTGAAATGTCTCAGAGAGTTGATAGGATAATAATTTATTAAAAACATAACTTTCCATAGTTTCCTTACCAAGCACAGAGTAGCTTATCCATCTGAAAGGTTACTCTTCAACTATGTTTTACATGGACTTAATTATTTTGTGCTTTTCATGACAGTATTTCCTTGGACATTTATTTTACAAGTTATATTTAGAAACAAGCTAGATAGGACTTTTTCCAAAACTGACATTCCTTCAAGACTGAGTGTAGGTGTTAAATTCAGGTCAAGTACGTGAACAGCTGTTGGCAATTTTTGTACCATTTTTTGATGCATAAGATCAATGCACAAAGTATTTTTGCTTTGGTAAAATCGAAAAACTGCCACTAGAGGGTGGTGTTAATACAAAAAGAAAGTGGTTCAGGACTTAGTCTATATCCAGGATAGAATAATTTGTACTCCCCTACACATTTATAATCATAACAGATTTTACTGCTCTAGTGTAACAGAAAAAAGGTCCCCAAAACTCTTACGACTACGCCATTCTTCAATTCCCTTACATTCTCCAGCTTCTTCTCTCTCAAGCTTCTTCATCCAGCTCCTTCAAGCCCCAGCTTCTTCCTCCTCAAGCTTCCCACCAAGCTGCTTTCTTCTCTGCCTGGCTGGCCTTTATCTAAGCCTGGGGCAACTCCGCCCCAGGTCCACCCCTTCCAGTCACAGGTGCAAGTGATGCACCTGTGTTCCCCAGGCCAGCCACACCCCCCCACCAGGTGCTCAATCATCAGTTCATGCTGGGATCAACTGTTTCCCTACATCTAGTCAGATTTGTTTTGGTATTCTCAGCTTTTTTCTCCATTGAGTGGTTTATGCAGTTCTTTTTCAGCTGTAAACAGCAATAGCAAGTGTCTAATTTCATACCTTAATGTGTATATGAATACTAAGATAATGTTGTTTCGTCTTTGTGAGGTACTTCTCACTGAATTGGGGGAAAAAAAAGTTTTTATGATTTTCCTGTTGAAAACTACCTATTAACTTTCTTAAAATTGCATTGCATTTTACAGAAGATTTCTTTTCCTCGTTCTTACCTTTTTTTCTTCCTAAACAGTAGAGGAACAAAATTATTTTTGCCAAGGCAGTGCAGTTTGATCTAATGGCTGTTAAAGCCCATTTAGGGAGCCTGATAATATCCCCTTGTCAACTTACTTGCTCCGAACTTGCTCCAGGACTGGTCAAGATGTGACCCTTCAGTGAAGCATGTGTTTACAAGACTAATTCTTTTGAAATGTGCTCCTGGGAATATTTTTCATTTTTTTTTTAGTGGGGATTATTCTCTGTTTCTCTCCAGTTTGAACAGTCATCTGTCAAAGGTGAACATGAGCCAGTGTCCCATTCAAGGTTCCTAAGAAGGGTTCTCACAGTCCCTTTTGATCTTCATCAGTGTGTACTGACTGCCTTACCCTTACAGGGAATTTGTTTTATAGAATCATACAATCATTAAGGTTGGAAAGACCACTAAGATCATCCAGTCCAACCATCCACCAACCACCAGTATCGTCCACTAAACCACGTCCCTTAATACCACATCTAGACACTTCTTGAACACCTCCAGGGACTCCACCACCTCCCTGGGCAGCCTGTTCCAATGCCTGACTGCTCCTTTGGAGAATAAATTTTTCCTAATACCCAACCTCAACAACTGGTGCAACTTGAGGCCATTCTCTCTTGTCCTATTCCTGTTACCTGGGAGAAGAGGCTGACTCCCACCTTGTCACAGTCTCTTTCAGGGAGTTGTAGGGAATGATAAAGTCTCCCCTGCGCCTTCTCTGCGCCAGACTGAACAATCCCAGTTCCTCAGCCACTTCTTGTAAGAATTCTGCTCCAGACCCCCTCCCAGTTTTGGGAGGGAGAGGTATTCAAGGAGGCCATGCTGGTAGACAAAGGTAGCATCAGGCTAGGGTTTAGGCCTAATGCATGTTAGAGGGTTTCGATAGCCAAACTTGGTCAGAGACAGGCCAATGGGAAGTGAATTTCTGCCACAAACCCCTCTCCAGCCTGCTATAGATGTCTGCTCTAATGGACATGCTCTTCCATTACCCATGTTTCACTTCCCATCCCTAGTCTGGGTCAAAACACATTGACAGTCATATTAATTACTCCTATTTCCTTGCTGGAAGACAGCTGGTTGAAGAACATATTATCCAGCAGCAAATTCTTAGGATTTGATGTCGTATCTAGTGTGACAGTTTGCGTTCCCGCTGCTGCTGCTGTGCATCACCATACACGATGACAGTCTTCCCAGAGAGTCCATGACCCTGGCTGAGCCAGCACTAAAATGGTGATAATATGGGTTTTGGTGTTGCATAGTAAACACATCTTCTGATGTGACTGTGTTAAAATCATGATTCTTCAGGGCAATGCCTTGAACTGATATTGTGGCTGTGTGCATGGGATGCAAATGCAGTATGTAAAGCCACCCCATGGTGCACTGGTTTAGTAGAGCAGATCTTGATTGACTCTTCATGAAGATGAAAATTTTTTAGTCACATTTAACCTTAGTTGGATAAGTCACTGGGGAAAAAATTAATAAAAGCCACAGTAAAATGCACTGTCTTAGCACTCCAGCAAGAAGAAGGACTTGGTTTTGGAAGGCTGTCAGTGGTGGGGAGCTCAGCCAGTGGCTGGGAAACGTAGAAAGAGATGAAGTTCAAGTACAAAGATGGGTTGGGTGGGACTAGATGCAGGGCAGAGCTGAGCACCTGCTGCGGTGGTGACCACGACGGCAGTGGTGGCTGTGGTAGCAGCTTTTCCTCACTGGCACTTTGGCCACCTGCTCACTGCATGTGTGGTTAAAAACTAACAACAGTCGTCTGGTTACTATGGAAATGATGTAGCATGAGTTGTCATGGTGATGGGACAGAATTTTTTGTCATCCTCCTACAGAAGAGTGATGGATGCAATTTTGGGGTCTCTGGACTTGACAATTCATCTCATATCTTCTTTCTTGGTAGAAATGTTTGCATCCACTGCAGACAGTGAACGTTCTTACCATATGGCTACTTGGTTTTTTTGCATTCTGATGCTAAATTTTTATTTCACATTTAGGAACCTAAGGATATCTCTGGTAAACTCTAATTGCTAAGCCTAGTGTAATTATGTGCACTGCTATATAAGGTGTGTTAATAAAACACAATTCTGCTAGTGAGGCTGTTTCCAGGCACTTCTTTAATCTTGTGTCTGCTCTTCACATCTGAACCTGTGCATAATGCAATTAGGTGCTCATTTGAAAGAATAATTTTGAGCTGGTCTGAAGTAGATTTGCTTCAGATACTCCCTTTTAGCACAAAATAATGTATTTTTTGTCTTGGAAATGCATCTTTTTGTTGCAGTTTTATTTAAATTGCCTATACTTTATCTTCTTTTTTGGGCAATTTGAATAAAAGAGCAGTACACAACCTTTTTCTCTTACACGTGAACCTTTTTTTTTTCCCCTATAGGTCACCAACAGGTCAAGTACACTGTTTGTAAATCATAGTGCTTTCAGTAGTCCTTCTTTCCCTAGGAGAGCTGATGAAAGTCATATTTTAGCCCCAGAGAAAAAGAGGGTACCTACCAATCAGCTGTATGTTTTTTCAGTTGTGTAAGAAACCAAATTCCTGGAGTACAGAGCACATCCAACCAATTGGTTGTGTTAGGATAAAACTCTCTTATTTACCTTGACTCAAGATAATGGCTGTTTTTAAGAAAACAAACTATTCTGCTCATAATCTACTTTTAAATGTCCCTGAACCCTTAACTGCACTGAAGTGTCTCTGCTAAGTCCTACACTTCAAAATGAAGCCTGAAAACAGCATTAGTAGGATTTCTTGGTAAGGAGTGTGGGCTGCTTTCAGAAAGTGTTCCTTCGCGGGACCAGGAAGTCTGGAAAAAGGAAAATTTGAATTTTAGGTGTACGACTTATACTTCATAAGTGTCCTCAGTATTTTACTTTGTTCTGTGCTTTTTAGCAGGAAGTCTTGTGTGTGCCAGCAGAATGGTGTTCATTGACTGCAAGCATAGGAAGGCTCTTGGCTCAGGGCTGTGTTAAGGTTTGGATCTGAACAGCTCTGAGTGGGAATCTGGGTTATGCCTGACACTCCTAAATCTTTGTAATCACAGCGATGTTTTTTAGTCCTTTTTGCTTTATAAACCACTGATTACTATATGCTTCAGCATACGACTCGTGTGAAGAGTTCTCATTGGTGACACGTGCTGAAGAACTTCTTGTAGATCCTAAAAATGAAGCTTAGCTTCCACAGCTTCACTCCAACATCTACAAATAATAGTTTTTTTTTCCCTTGTTCACGTCTTCATAATTATTTCCATAAATGATGTCAAAGTCGTTGACAAAAGAAACTACATTCTCAGGTACTCATGGAGTTATATGGTACTCGAGTGCTAATTCAAATACATAACTACAGCCTCTGGGTGATGTAAACTCTCAGCTGCAAACAGCTGGGAAGAAGGAAGGTACCACAATGTGCTGGTTCTATCTTTCCAAACTTCCCTGTATATCTCCAGAGGTCTCTGCTAGAGTTGGGGTACAGAGCAATACCTGCCTATAGTCAGACATGGTGGAACCTTTCTTGGTTTACTTCTAACACAAGACTCTTGGAGCCATTAGTTGTACAAGAAGGTGTGTAAAATATTGCTGATCCGTCAAAATGAAGACCTTGCAGGTGTGACACATCTGCTTGTGTCGTCTCACCCTCCTACTGCTCGTTGCTTTTCATAGAAAATATTCTGTGCTTTTAATTACTTGTGTACTTCCAAGTGCTGGACTTAAATGCAGAGCCTGCTTGGATCGTCTTGCCAACACAAGGTGGGATGCCTGTGCAGTGTCCATTCTGTTCTTCAGGTGTTGCATGAGCCCTGGAAGCCATTTGAAACCTTCCCCTCTGCTTCCTGCTAGGTCCTGCTCAGTCTGCTTGTGTTTGGTTCCTGGTGTAACCACAAACAATCAAAGCACAAAGGAATTTACAGGACCTTTATTTGGGTTCATTCAGGCATAAATTGTAGTGTAAATTCATCTGGATCCCAGATTGGGTGATGTTAGTGAGTGAAGGTTGGTCAGCTGCACTATTGTTCTGCAGGTGTATTATTGGCAATGTTTTCTGGCAAGTCACCTTGCCAAAGAAATCTCGCATCACAGTGTTCTCTCCTACCTTATCTGTCTTTCAAATAATAAAAGAAAACTGGTTGTTGAAATCGTTAATAGCTCTGGAGTTACACTGATATAGATTAGGAGATTTATGCCTGGACTTGTTGAGTGCTCTTTCCCCTCTCCAAATGAAAGACAGCATCTGTCACCGTAACCCCACAGAGATGGCTTTAACTGTGTTCAGCTGCTGAAAAACTTGAAAGCTCACCAACAGGAAGGATGTTGCTTGAAGTCGTGGTAGTTCCCTCTTGCTGCTGAGGCTGCACACAGCATTGGATGATGCACAAGCCTGCTAATGATTAAATTTGTGGTTCACAAGCATAGAAAGAACTCCTAGGGATGTCAGACTAACTCTAATAGATGCAGTCAAAAACCTCAACTTTTGGGAAAGTGTTTATTTACAGGCACAGCATTCATTCAGAAACTTGTTTTCTTGCTCAAAGGAGGGTTTAGGAGATTGCTGCAAATATTGTAAAAGCAAGCTCTGATGAGTGAATGCTCATCCTGGAGATTTTTCTAGGATGCTCAACAAACCGTTACAATTACCAGATGAGCCGAGACAGTATTAAACAGCAGTGAAACTCACTGGATATCTACATCACTATTTCACTGCATGCAAAGAGCCTGATGAGATATTGCAGTATGCTACAAACTACCAAAATAAACTGTTGTTGTGGCTCAGTGTTTTCCCCTCTGTGAACAAAGTCAAGCAGCAGATGCATGCTCAGGTGATGTGCTCTTAAGGCTCTGCTGTGAGCGTACTGCAGAATGCAGCTTGCTCAAATGCCGGGAAAGTCCGGGAGGGAGGAGACGTTTGCATCCACGTGAAGGTAAGTGGGCAGGTTCTGGTGGTGGGAGACACGGTCTGCATCTGAAAGGACTTCTGCTTCCAACATTTTCACCTTCAACCTTCTTAAATGTGTAAATAAATGCAGATGAAACAGCTGAGGAGTGTTATCCCTCTTTCGTGGGTCTGTTGGCTGCAGACAAAGTTAGGGAATTTCCTCAAAGCACTGGGAGCAGGGAGGCTTTTGTCCTTAAGGTTTGGGGTAGAGGTTTGAGACCAGATTGTGTGCATGTACATCTGTTTCAGGGAGACCTGACACAGCTGTATCAGGGAGAGCCAGCACAGCTGACCGCGCTTGATTGTGCAGCAAACCGGAGGAGTGGAAAATGAGGCAGTAGAAGTGGCAGCTAAAATTTAGGGGTTATTTCCCTATAAAACACTTATTAGCTCACCAAGGTGAACTTGATATCGACAGATTCATTTAAATAAAGTAATATCAAAGAAGTAACATTTCTGAAAATTGCTCTCTACAACTACCTGAAAGGAGGTGGCAGTGAGGAGGGTGTTTGTCTCTTTGCTCAGGTGTCAAAAGATAGGATGCAAGGAAACAGCCTCGTTATGTCAGGGGAGGTTTAGACTGGATTTTAGGAAGAATTCCTTTGCAGAGAAGGTGTTGAAGCATTGGAACAGGCTGCCCAGAGAAGCGGTGCAGTCCCATCGCTGGCAGTGTTAAAGAGACCTGTGGGCATGGTGCTAAGGGCCATGCTTTAGTGGTGGGGCTTGGTAGGCCAGGCTGACTTGATGTTCTTGAAGGTCTTTTCCAACCTTAATAATTCTATGATTCTGTGAGACACCCTGGAGCTCTCTGCTAGGTGTGACCAGTCGTGCTCCTGTACAGTGCTGTCTCACCGGGATATGCCACCTCGTGAAGTTCAGAACATTCCATGAGGACAGACTTCTTGGCAATATTTCATTCTAGAAAAAGCAGGGGTAAAAAGCATTCTGCTTAAGCAGCCTTGGTTTAAATAAGTTGTTGCAACGAAATGCATCTAAACTTCAACCAGCTAGTACACCTCTAAAATAGGAAAAAATAAAAACACTGGAACAGCAAACACCAATGCTGTTGATTTGTAAACAGAAAATCAAGTTATTTCTACAGAGGTTGAATATTGCAATGCAAATTAAGAAGAAACTTAGGTTTCTGTTAAAAAGCTTGTAAAATAACCTGTGGCTTCCCTGAACATGCACGCTTTCATGAATGCACTTCATGGATTTAGATAGATATGAATGACATTTAGGCCTACTGTATATAATCATTCCTAAACTTCTGACATTTGGCAAAATCAGTTCTTTTTTGACACCGAAAGCATCTTGAAGGACCAAGGTGTAAGAGCGGTATCAAAGCAAACATTGCTCAGGCCCATTACTCAGGTTGCACTTGGGTGTTTGATCTAAGCACTTCTGTTCAGTCTCTTCCAAAAGTTCTGTGTTTTGTCCATCTACTTTGGGTGAGTTTTTGTTTTTCCTGGCCTCTGGATCAGATTTCTCAAACTCCAACCAAGTGGAGCTGGGGAGGTTTCTCAATATTTCCCAATATTTCTCCTCCTGTCTGCCCTTGGATTTCTTAGGGACTCTTCCAGAAGAGAAACAAAACCCCAAACATGCTCCTGCGCCGTGGATTCGGCCCCCTCGTTTGCCCCGCGGAGGGAGTGATTTCCAGCAGTGCAGTGGCTGCAGCTTCAGCTCCAGAAAACTGAGCACATCGCTGTGTTTTCTTACCCAGAAGTAAAGAAGGCTAAAAACTGAAAAATGTAGCGGGAAACTCAGAGTGTACCCAGCTCTTTGCTGCTGAAGGATGATGCATGTGTATATGTGGGTTGTTTTTTTTTTTTTAAAATTTGTAATTTGGAATGAGAATGGAAGAGAGTTTAGAATTAACTATGTGTGATTTGGCAGTCCCTGATTAGCTGTGTTTCAGTTCCTGATTTTTACCTTGTGTATAAACTGAGTTTGTTCAGGATAAATGGGATTTAAACCTAAAATTAACCTTGTGATGTACATAAAAATCTGGAAGAGGTCTGGATGACAGGTCTGAAATTAAGTTTTGACACTCTCTTGGAGTAGCACTGAGGAAAAAACATCTGAAGAGCTGAGAAAACTGTCGCAGCAAAGTTCAGCTTAGACGTGGGAGTGCCGATGGCAGCTGTGACATTCAGTTTGCTGCTTGCCCACTGCGGTGTTGGTGTATGATCATAACAGGTAGCTCTGGAAGCACTGTGGACAGGAAAAAAACAATTAAGAACTGATTCGATGTGCTGAACTGGTCAGTGAATCGCTGCACAGTTCTCAGCATTTCTTGGTCAAGGTTGTGAAGGAGCTTAGAAATAGCCCACCTTTAGCACACTTAAAGGTATGCTTCATGACTCGGATAGAAGCCTCCTTATTAATGTTGTTTTGTTGCAATCAAAAAGCCACTGTTAGAAAAAAACGACTATTTTAATGACCATTTTATTTCCTTGCAGGGCAGAGCTGGTCTCAGTGATTTGGCTCTCCTGGAACGTAATACATTTAAATAAATGTTAATTACTTTTTTACGTTGTTTGACCAGCGTTTATGGATTTGAGTGTGCACTACAGAAAATGCACATGGCAGATATCAAGCGGGGGACCAAGCATGGGATGCTGCGGGGCACAGGCCCACTTCAGCCTCAGGTGCAGTAACTGCCTGCCAGCTGCAATTTGTGCATGAGCGCTCATGTTCTGGCATGCTTAACTTCGGCAAAATTAAAGTTTCTTTACAATTTCATAGCAAAAGTAATATTCCTAACCAAAGAATGATACTTTCCTGCAGCGTCACTAGTTAGCACTTGGCCTGGTCTCAGTTTTTCCCCATGGGTCAACGCCATCTGGACCCCTCTGAGCAGCGGGGAGTTAACGTGGCTCTCCCGTGCAGGACTGTGCTCTGTGAGCCACAGAGCAACAACCTCCACGCCCCTACCGAGGACAGCTGGTCCTGTGACAGCTTTCCAGGAGTTTCTGAGCTCTCCTGGGGCTGGCTGACCAGCGGTTCGTGCAGCCTGGGACAGCTGTGCCTGCAGCTGCCTGTGACTTGAGGCCACTGTGACCCGTGAGCTAAATGCACCCCTCCCACTGCTGCTCACTTTCTGCCCCATTCATAAGCTTTCCTTGGCACAACAAACCATGCCCCCTGTTGCTTTGCAAAGCTCCCTTCCCCCTGCCAAGCCCTCTGGCTGTCCCCTGAAGGCAAGGCCTGCTTTCACCACAAAGTCTGGGAGCAAACCAGCACATCAGACCAGCACAGTGCCAGAGCTTCAATATCCACTTAAACAAGGGAAGGGTAGTCCCGTTCTCGTGGTTTCCCATTTGTTTTAAAATAGGTTGAAAGCTGCCACAGAGGCCTCTCTCCCCAGCAGCGTAAGGACTGACTGCAAGAATTAGGTTACGCTTCCTCTGGGCCCTGAATGAGGAACAACCTGTGCCGTCCCTTCCTGCAGCTCTTAGCATCCTTTGTGCAGCAGAGGACGAGAAGAAACACCTAAAGTAGGTCAATGGATGCTGGAGTACAAAGGCTGGCACCACGGCCTGATGGATGGGCCCACCAGCATGAAGCTGTGTTCCTGTGGGTTTTCCAGCACCACGGCAGAAAGCTGTGCTCCAGACAGCAGGGGACGATGTGTCCCCAGCACGGCTCTGCACTGCCCAGCACCGCTGCTCCCCTCAAAACCACTGCAAGTTGGAAAGAACAGCATCCCTTCTGATGCAAGAATGCCTCCAGGAAGGCATTTTTTATTCCTTTTTTACCTTGGGGCTGTGTTTTATAAGTGTAGGTACTGGAGCACTTTCATGTCCCGCTTTCCCTCAGGGCAGTGGTGCTGAGTGAGCTCCATGGGAGGCGGCGGGGGTCCTGCTGCCAGCGGGAGGGGTTGGGCACGGTCACCCCCAGCAGCTTTTTTCCCACAGCTGTGCAAGGTCAGGGGCTCTTTGCACAGGGGCTTCAGAGATGGAGGGACATTGGTGAGCTCGCCTGGATGGGGCTCGTTAAGCTAGGGAGCATTGAGCCTGGGAACAAGCACTTCTTCAGGCCAGGACAGAGACGGGACAGGATGAGGGCTGGGTGTGGGTGGCCAGGACATGCTGGATCTTCTGTCCTTATGGGGAAGGTGAAGTTAAATCAGAAATCCACACTATACGGTACGGAGGTTTACCCACCAAAACGACACACACAGACAGAACTATCTTCTTTATTATAAAGATACACTATGAGGAACAAACCTGAATGTATACTGAAGCTTGTAATGGTACATGCCAAAATGTACAGTACTATACATAAAAGTGCATTGTCACAACAGATTAACAGTACATTTCTCTTCCAGAACCGTGAAGTATCCATGTTTCTGTTTGTTCTTCAAGAACGGAAGGAATGCAATGGGAATGCAGCCATACACAAACAGGGAAGGATGCAATGGAAATGCAACAGTACAAGAGCAAGGCTAAAGCTCCTCTAAAATTTAAAGGCACTTTCACATGTACATACTACAGATGTACATTGACACAATTAGGTAACAGTCAACAAGCAGAAAGCTACCAGTACTGCAATTTATCAAACTTGACAGTAAAGGACAATACTGATTTGATTAGGTGTGCAGGAGTTACCCTTTAGTACGTCTGTAGTTGTGTCGGTCTTTCCTGTTACATATCCACTTACTATACTTTTAAGTATCTAAAATTACCATCGAACTACACATTTAACTGTGTGAATGCACTAAGTGGATGCATTCACTAAATGCACTGTTTCTAATATTTTCTTTTGCTAAACAATTTCTAATATAAGCATTATGGAGTCCAGTACAGTTACTTAAACATACAAAATTCCCTATGCAATTTAAAGATACAGGTATCCATCTCAATTATGCCAGGTAGGTTATCTCAAGAATGCTAAGACTAAAACTGCATGTAAATGACAGCTGGAATTTCAGCCTGTTTCACTGTTTCTCATCAACTGAGGACCTACTTGCACGTTATCTTCTGGTCCTGAACGAGCACGCAGGCCCTGGAGACCAGCGGTAACTGGGCTGGAGTCACTGCCCGAGCTGTGCTCTGGGGGATTCAGACTTTGCCTCTGACCTAGGCAGAGGACACCCTGCAGCTGGGCTGATGGGTTTGCACATACAGACATGCTGGGAAGGGCCCTGGCAGGTTGTCATGGCGTGCTTTGCGCTACCTCTCTACAGAGAGCAACGCACGGCAGGAGTCAGCTGCTCCTGAAGTACAACACCTCCGTAACTGTGGCTATCAGCAGTCATCACCACTCTTCCTCTGCCAGACTGAATTGCTTCTGTGTAGTGAGTGGGAGAACTTAAAGCTTTCCAACAGTGAGATCTTACACAACGTGTGGAAAGACAGATCTTATTTCAGTCCTGTTTATTCCTGTAGCTGGACCACTATGGGTTCTTTCCCATCTTCTTCACTGAAACTTATTTTACGGGTTGGATGTTGGAAAATATATGCACAGAAATAATATTGTGGCTTACTGCTGCGAAGTGCAAAGCAGCGGTGTGTTTAGCTCACACGTAACAAAGTTCAACAACAGAGTGCTAAGCAAAGTTGACGGTCTTCGCTCACACACAGACATAAGAAAGGTATCGATTTCTGCCATTAAAAAAAAAAAAAGAAGGGAGGAAAAAGTGGTTATGGAAAACCTGAGTCAGCTTGAATCTAGGTGGTAGAAAATCAGCTGCCTGTCCCATGAGTGAGCCCTGCCCAGCTGCCAGGAGGCAGCCCCTCTCGCTGCAGTCAGCACAATGGAGGGGACACACACGCTTTCTGCACTGCGTCAGACAACCAGCAGCGCTAGGTCAGCTCGGAACTGACTGCTGCAGCTCAAATCACATTCTTAATTGGACACTGAGCAATAAAGTCAATGGGGTACTTTGCTGAGTTACCGTGCAGTTGATCCTTTTAATCGCCTATCAGCCTGCCTGATGCACCAATAGCTTCACGTACTCCCCAGAGCCTGGCGCGCTCAACTGTGAACTTCAAATGAGTTTAGCTTTTGTGAAAAACGTAGTATCAGGGAATGAAGGTCTAGGTTTGTGGAAAAAGCTATCACAGAGGATGGCAAGAGGAGTTTCTTGATACTATCGTGGAGATGTGCTTTAGCTGTGACCTGGAATAACGCTTTTTATCGGTGAGAGCAGAGCAATGTGATCTCCAGATCTATTCAGCACTCGTCTCTAAGTAAGAGTGCCAACAAGAAAGCTAAAAATTGGTGCCAATTGTGAGAGTTGTGATGGCTTTCTTTTTTTTCTTTCTGGTGTGTGTCTTAAATAAGAAATGTGGCCTGAGATGACTTAGACATTCCACACAGACACTTAATCCTCACATGCTAGATTTCAGCTCTTACTAACCTGCTTGCAATTTGGTTTGGTGACCGTGCAATAAGAGGTTCCTCCTCCCCTGCTGCCCCCCTCCCACCTCTTAGATTTGTGCAGGATCTGTTACTACATAGTTACAGTACGACTGTGAAATATGGTACAACGTGGCAAGCTGTTTGTGATCCGTGTTGATTTTATTACAAATGGTGCAGCATCAAGTTTTCAAGTAAGTCTACGTTTGTTTTCTTTTAAAATGATGCACAACTGTCCAGTTTTTCTTTTAATTGAAACCATACAAAATACAAATGCCCATGTTAACGTAGCTAGTTTCAGACAATACATTCAAAAACACTGAAAAACAAAGCCTCTCCAGTTATAAACATGAACAAATGATGTCATGGAGTCCTGACTTCTATCCTTAATCCTTTCCTTTTCCTAGCATACTCCAGCCGGGCACTGCGGGTGGCTGAGCCTTCTACATTGTGCAAGATTTGTCTGCGGGACCCTGGGAAGGAGGGGAAGGTCCTATGCTAGGATTTGTTTTTGGAAGAACAATAGGTTTTGGCCTAAGAGCAGGAGGTTTCAGCTGCACTCCCATCCTAGGGGCCACCATGGGCTTGAAAGTGCTCATGGTGTCACTGGAAGAACTAGTGCTACGGCGAATCTGAGGCTCAGAGCTCCGTAAAACTACACTGTGGAGAGGGCTCAGTGACTCCGTGGAGGTGGCAGGGGTGGGGCTGTTCTTCATCTGTTCCAAGGTGTCCAGCACAACGTCCGGGGCGTGCTTCGCCGAGCTCTGCCGCTCCAGCTCGCGGAGCTCGTTCAGCGCCGTGTTCATCGTCTCCTCAATGTCCTGGGTCAGAGCACAGAGAGAGGGGCACGTCATTGCAGCTGCTGCTGAACGCACAGGGCAAGGAGGAGCTGGGGAGCGGTGGAAAATGCATGAACTAATTTGCCAGCTATCCTCTCTTTAATGAATATTAGAGTGCTAAAGCCAACTTGCACCAGAGCTACTCGAACAGCATTAGAATTGACCGGACTGAAGCTTTGGTTGAACATTACAAAAACTTAACCTGTTAGTGTGACGTTAGCCAAAATCCATCTGAAAATTTAGAAAAATCAATTAAGCCAAAACCTGGAAATAATTTTATTAGGTGACTGTTAGGACAATGGACTTCTGCTTTGCAGCATTTTTAACCATGAAGGTTTCTGGCATCTCTGGGGTAACGACAGCTGTTTAGATTTTATTCCATTTGCTAGCTCTCAGTTGGCTGCAGCCCTCTTCCAGTCTGTCAGGTGGTCAGGATCTGTACTGCCCCACAGGGGCTGTGAACCAGGTTTTGTAAGGAAGTCAGGCTCGCTTGTCTATCAGCTCTCCTCTCCTGTTTCTCAGAGCAAAATTTTAAACAGAAGAAAACTGCAAGGATTTCTCATTGTTCCATGACCTTGTCTAAGAAACTATTTTTTCTATTAGGATTTTTTTTTATCAGCACAAATACTGAAGGAAAGCACCAAGACTAGTTTATTACTGTTCAGTGGTACTGAGATACAACTGAGCTTAAACATCTAGCTTTCCTTGCTTACTCACAAAAACTTTCATGTAGGTTAAACAAAGTTCAGGCTCTTTCCCTGCCAAATTATCACTAGTCTAGGCATGAAAAATGATAGCTTGAGCACAGTATGTGCTTCAAGAAAAGTAAATAAACAACTGAGAGTAAAACAAAACAGTAACAACATTTAGATTTTCTAACTCTCTAGTAGGAGTGCAGCTTTCTGATCCAACCATGACAGCCCCCTGTGTCCCTCGTTGGCAGCAGAGTTTGAAAGCAAGCATTGTCAGTACACTAAAGGAGTGCCGGTGTTATTGGAAAATACTTCTGCAATCATACTGTGCCCTTAGGGTACCCCCAGTAATCATGTTGTACTACCTAGACAAAACTTGAGTTTTGAAGACAGTGGTTTCAATTTGCTGAAGAGCTCACTGTTACCAGCTTTGCGCAACAGATACGATGCTCGGGGTGCTCCCTATTCCATCCCTCTCATCTCTTCACTGACAGGAATGAGACTGTTGATGTGTTCACACAGGGACTATACAGCCCATGATTTACACTGATGCAACTTCTTGTGTTTTATGTTCTTAGGAACAACTACAAGCATCAAATCATTGTTCCTCATGAACCACACATGATCTATACGAAAGCTAAATAAGATATATGCTCCACAAGACTCCAGAATGTAAATTCGTGCTTTGAATGGCAAAGGCCACTAGTAGCCAGTCAGAGCACTTTTCTGCATCCCATAACACTCAAAAATAATTGAACACTAATTACATGCATGTTAGATTAGGCCTGCTTTCATCAGGGCACAGAGATTTACATAACTGCTGCAATCATATATTATCCTGGTGTGGTGTGTGGCAGAGGCAATTTCATCATCATATTACAGGAAATTATTTCTTTTCACTGCTTCTGCAATGTCCGTTTCTCTCGTCCTTTTCCATCCAGGACCCCTTAATGCATGTTCTTTCTCGTGCACTCTGTTTAGAAAGCCAAATAGGATATTCTCCTGCATGCACACCCCCACTAGTGTATGCCCTCCATGCTACGCGGTCATTGAGATTCGCTCCTCTTAAAAGCAGAGTGAGTGGAAAAAAAACAAAGACACAAACCTGAGCTATTGACTCTGGGTCCAGTGGCTTATGGTCATTGAAGCCTGTGTACTGACCAGATGATGTAGACCTTCTAATTGGAGGGCTATCGATCTTCTTCAGAGAATCGTGCCTGCTGATGTTAGTGAGGCTGCCGTGTCCGGGCCTACGCCTCCTTTCAGGGCTGTCTGCATTGAGGTTGCGATTTTGAAGGAGGGCTCTGGGACTGCAGTGAGTCGCCAGGTTGGGGGATCCCAGCTCCATGGATGAATTGGAGAGAGGGTGAGGCGGGTGTACTGGG
Organism: Penelope pileata; assembly: GCA_013396635.1. Lineage (NCBI taxonomy): Eukaryota > Metazoa > Chordata > Aves > Galliformes > Cracidae > Penelope > Penelope pileata. The sequence continues at coordinate 645,439 of WBMW01002535.1, read as the reverse complement.
CAGTGCCCATCACTGCTTCTGCCGGGGCGTCTTAGAGGAGGTGGAGGTTCTGATCTCTTTCTTTGCCTGCAGGAACGAAGAAGTGGTCATAGCAGGAGTTGCAGTGAGCCACCATCAGCATGTGAAGAAGCAACAGCTGTGTTACCTGTGCTGTGAGCAGTACTAGTGAAAACCTGTTATGCTCAAGCTTACCTTCCCGAATACACATCAGAGTGACGGTCAGTGGGAGAATTCATGTCCTTCGATGATGATTTGTCCTCAGTTATAGGTCCACTGCTGGCCTCACTGTCTGCTTTTTGGCTCAGTGTATCAGAGAAAGTATCATCCCTGAACCAGAACACACGGTGAGATAAAAGGTCAGTGATCAGGTGTGACAGAGAGCATCTTGGCACTCCCAGACATTAATCCCTTTAAGGAATTCCCTTAAGAAAAGCAAGCATGTCATAATGCACTGCAGCCCCTCCATGTCTCCAAAAATTGCTTGTAATCCTTCTGATTATTGAGCTCTTTATCTTTCTGTTTACATGTAACCTTTCTGTAAACAAGAACTTTGTCACCCTTGGCAAAGCACATGCTTAATGCTGTAAAACAAGAGCTCAGGGCTGAACTTCTCCCCCCCTTGCTCTTCTGAAGTTAACTGTCAGCAATTGCTCGAAAGAGACAGTCACACTGAAACCGGTGCAGCAGCACCCGTCTCTTAACGTGCTGGGAACATGTCCATAGCAAAGCAGCTTAGCGTAGCAGAGGCTTTTGATTAAGAGCTACCAGTTCAAGGTAATAAAGACAGAGGCATCCTGCTTAGAAGGCAGATGTTTAACTTATCTGAGCCTTCAAAGCACTGTCCCATTTGGAAATGACTCGTTAATTGCTTCAGCACGCTTTTACACCCCACCAAGAACCCTGTCACACCAGACACTGCTTACATATCCTGCACCACTATGTACTGGTGAGGGACAAGGCCATCAATTCCATTGTGCCTTCCTTCCCACCAGTCTTCAGATGCTCGATGATACAGGAGAAGGGAAGCTCCTTTTTTGAAAGAGAGCTCTCGTGCAGATCTTCCAACGTAGTCAAACTTGGCTATAGCTTCTATGGGCTCACACTCTGGGGAAGGAGGGAAGGAGAGTGGTTAGCAGATTCCACAAAGCCTTATTTGCATTTTGGCTTCATAAAACCCATCTACTGCATTTTCTCCTTGCTTACTCTTATTGAGCAGAGCTGACAGAGATCAGCTCAGCTATGACAGACGTCAAGCAATCGTTGTAATATGTCCCTCACAAAAGAAACACAGTCAATCTGTGCCCAAAGTGTGAAACATCTGGGTTGCTTTGGAAGCTGCAAAAAACACAACAGCAAACTCAAATGTTACAATAGCTGCTGCTGGGAGAGCTGCCCCAGGCAATTCTGGCTGCTCCAGCATCCCAGACTCCTCTGGTTTCTGCAAGGGAGCTTGGTATTTTTTGAAGTCAAACATCGTTACAGCATTCCTGTCTAATTTCCACATAGTGTGAAAAAGGCTCTCCACTGAGAAGTAATAACTGAAGTCTGGTTTAAAGAACAAAAAAATCCGAACATTTTCTCCCTTCAGGGCTCTGGTAAATTCAGGCTGACGCTGGTAACAGACCCTAACCTGTAACCTGTCCTTGACTCAGAAGCCCACTGACGTCTGAGATGTGCAGGCATCTTCAGAGCTGTCCCCACACAGCAGTGGAACGGCTGTGATTTTAATATCTAGGTTCCTCCGCACAAAACCAAAAGCACCTGAGCTCAAACACTACGATTTGTTATCACAGGCTCAAAATATAAAGAAAACTCTGCAAAATACTGTTTTAAAAACTGCATACACTGTAGGTTTGAATAACTCCAAGCAGAGCCTCTGAAATACCATTTTTTTAAAGTAACGGGAACAATATTTAGGTGGAAATTAACATCTGGGCTAATGACTAGCACAGCAACTTTCTGCCCGGTGCAAATTAAAATCGCTGAGGCTGTAATTCCCCAAACAACCAGGCATGTAATAAAAGCCACTGTCCCTTTGTGACAACGTTTTGTACAAGAATGTCTTTTTATAATTAGCTTCATCCTGCTGCATGCAGACATAATGACAGCACCTTTACCGAGGCGGGAGTCTGCAGCTGGCTTTTTAATAACTTGCCCGGCCTGCAGAAGGCTGTCTTGTGGTTTGCTGCTTATGCAGCCATGCTAAGAGCTCCTGCTAGCAATGAACTGCAGAGTGTTCAGGTTATCAGGAGTCATAAAACCAGAAGCTTTCCAGAGGTGGCATACAGGGAAATAACTTCTACAAATGCAAAATTAATGCGCACTGGAAGAAATCGATTCTGTAAGTGCAACTGAGAACCTGCAATAGCAGTATTAATGCCTTACAGTGCACCACTACGGGATGGCTCACTGACAGACACTCCCCATGGCTGATGAGGGATTTCTTTTCTTTACGTTTTTAAGCAAATACAGTGTAAAGAGGGCATAGACGAAAACATTCTGGGAAATCTGGAAAAATTTAATGCTGGTGTAAATATTAGTGATATACTCTAACATACAGTCTTGCTTTTATTTCTAGATATTCTATCTACAGTCTCTCTCTAACAGAAAGTACAGATGTGACAGAGCAATTACAGGCATGGGAAGACATTACTGCCATGGCAAGAGAAAATAAATTAAACATGTCTGTTTACCATGCATCCTGTTCTAAGAGAGCAATATTAAATGGAATTGCAACAATATAACACTGATAAAAGGAAATGCTGCTTTTACACCTGTCATGCAGGTTGCTTGTGGAATTCATTATAGGAAGATACTACTGAGATCAGGTAGAATTCAAAAGGACAAGACATTCATATGAACACAATTCTCAGACTGCAAGTAAGTTACGTGCTGTGGAAGAATGGCTCAAGAATTCAGAAGCATAAGCGTCCAGGTTTCAGAGAGTCAGTCACTCACTAATGGGTAATACCTTAAAATGCAAGAAAAACAACCCACTTTCCAGCAGTTAAGAAAATCCCAAGTTGCCCAGGCATCTTTTCCTTTGACATTCTCAGAAGTTAACTGGTAAGGATCATGGATACTGGAGTGACTGACAAACCCCAAAGCTGACCTGTTACAGGATTCCCTGTTTCTCTGCTCACCTCAACAGATCATACAGTATCCCACACTTGAGTATACAGGTCTAAGTGCCTTTTAATTTACAATTACTGGACTAAACTAGAAATAGGTGTATCTCCCTTAGTGGAATTACACTAATGTAAGTGTGGCACATGATGGGAATTTGTTTCCCGTATCTCCATTGCCCGCACCTCACTACAGATTGACAGATTTTCTCCGATGTCTGAAGGACATCACCTCACTGGAAACAGCTGTACGAACAGGTTACGTACTGATAACAGATGTGACTTTTGAGATGTTTGTTAGATTTTGGTAACAAATCCTGCTTCTTCATGGAGGAATGGCCAGTAGATCTCACACAGTTTTATTAATGGAACAAAAAATAAATTTGGACAGGTTTTACTGTTTCGAAAGGGGCATTTTCCTTGATTGAATGTTCCTGTTACTTGGACAGAACTTTCCTGTAGCAAACAGTACCGAGATTTTACTTTTTCAACAGCAATTTACCTTTTTACTGGTCAAACCAAAGTTGGTTTGTTATTTGTTGTTAAAACCAAAGTACCATGACAGTCACTCTTACAAATAAATGCATTTTGGAAAGCTAAGCCATTTAATATCAAGGATACTGAATGATAGACAGGCATTTCTCAAAAAAGCAAAGGTGATGAAAGCTGAATTTGGGATCTGTATGTCAAATTCTGCCTAGTACTGAACCGTAACATCTAACAGTAAAATTGACAGCTTGGAGGGAAATGTAATTGCATTGCTCTGTCAATACCTGGGGGCATTTGCCTACAACAGCAAGGAATATTTGGTGACATATATGATCTCACCAGCTATCATCTCTAGTGATTCAGGCAAAGATATGGAAGTGAAAAATTAGGACAAACTGAAGAACTGTGGGAAAATCTTTAGGGACTCTATTACAGCCAGCTTTGCTCTTAGTTTTTAACTTATGATCTCAAGTTTTTTTTATGATTACTACCACCATCTGATGACACATTATGTTGTAGCATGCTTAAAAGACAAGGTCAGATAAGAGATAAGTCAAGGTAAGCAGAGCTGTCCAGATCCAGCAGCCTGGGAGAGAAGAAAGGGCATAGGAAACATTAAGTGCTAATTTTAACTTAGCGATTGGAGAGCCATGGTGTAGCATGAGCCTCCCTCCAGAGGTGACAGCATCAAGGCAGCACTAAGCTGCCCTTGCACCTCAGGGCACAAGGAGCTGAAGCTGGGAGGGGAGATCAACCCCTGCTCTTTTCAGGAGGGTTGGCTGTTGCTGTACACACCCTCAGTTATCCCAAGCGTACCCTGCCTGTTGGGAACATGCTATGTCCTGAAATCCCCTGGGAAGAAGCTATCTCCTGATCTCTGGACCTGTTCAGCCTCTTCTGCACCCCATCAAAGAACAGCAGCTTTGCAATTTCAAGGTCTCATCCTCAGGACAGCAATTCTCTGACTGGGGAACAACGAAAGCAAATAAATGTTGCAAGTTGTTGACAGAACAGGTTTTGGAAAAACGTCGATCGCAGCACGCACTACCGAATAGCAATAACAGGGTGACGTGTTGGGGACACGACAACTTAGAGCCTTCCATGTCCCTGCAAGTTTTTTTCCAGCAGAACTGCCATCTCAATTCTTACCCTCTGAGATACCAGCGAACAGTATGATATTAATTGCATGTATGTTTTTCCCAGGAGAAATGACACATCTGTTTAACTTCCTCAGGAAATTCTCATTTACTTCTTTGAAAACAAATCTACTCATGTTTTTTCATAAGCTTCCAACAAGAATAAAAATATCCAGCAAATTAAAGGTAAAAAAAGTATTCTACAGACTGCTTGAGCAAAACATAAACAACATCCTTCATTGTTTGCATCTTCACTGAAGAGGCACTTTAAGGTAAATGTTCTGCTGAAAAATGACAGATTTTTTTTATGCCTAAGCTTGAATACAAGTTCTGAACTTCACAAACTAAATTTCATTTTCAGATTTAGGAGGAAAAAGAAATGTACATGTTTTCCTTAATAGAGATACTTTATCCACATTTATAAAAGCCTGAAAACATTACAGTAAGATGTATCACATCTCCTTTTTTCCTTTCCAGTGATCAACAGAAATAAATGAAGATGAATAGCCTTAGAAGAAAAATGGCAACGTACATGCTTAAAAGTAAGCAGTTATTAAGTACTCATATCGTCAACTACAAGTTCCAGTCATCTTTTCCCAAGCTTCCAGATGTCACCTCTGTAGACGTGTTACATTTTTTGATTTTTAAGAAGTCTGGTTGATTTGCAAATTGTAATTAAACATTCCTAGCACTACTGAACTGGCAAATACAGATGGATTTATTCTAGTAGGCGCAGAGAGATTCACTTGCAGTTTATACAGCAGTTTATTCTTACAGCAACAATAAGTAAAGCGCAAAAACAAATCACTTACTTAGCTTTTGATCATAGCCTCTGCATTATGTAATTCCTATGGGGTTAGCTGCTTGGTCTTGGGTTTGTGCAGAACATTTTAGCATAAACCTAATCAGATTTTCAACATTAAAAGAAATTTACAGAATTTGCTTCTTCCATCTCCCAAGACGGTGAAATATACGAGTACCACGAGTCTGATCAGTACAACAGTGCTGCACCTTCCTTTCTCCACATACAACTGGCAGAGGTGAATCCAGCTTATAATCAATGAATCAGTCATGTTAAACTCCCAGAATACTTCGGACCCTTTAGTGGAAGCTTTCTTTTTGTCCACCACAGGTCAGCCAGTGACACTTACGACATTCAATATGCAAATTGCATAATTCTCACCTATTCTCACATTTGGTACAAAGAACATTTTATAAAAAGCATTGTCCAAAGAAATACATTAATATAAATGTTGGAATAAATGTGAGGTGGCAAATGCACTTAATTTAATGCCTGTAGCCTGTAACAGAAAAATGAGCAATTGTAATCAAAAGCTCCTATCCATGGAAAAAAATGGGTTAAAGCTTGAAGGCTGAGAACTGAAGGACAACAGAGTTTGGTATGCAGTCCAGGCTTGCTAATCTTTATCTTTGCAACAGTATTTCGCTAGACTACAAATATTTTTGGGCTAACAATTACTTCGTTGTAAACACAAATGTCTGCTTCCTCTCAGTACTGAAAAAAACGTGTGATGGGAAAATAATTGCTGGCCCATCTGTTGAATAAAAAGAACCTTATACTGAGCAGCTCAACGTTTTAACAGAACTCTGTTCTGTTGACAGCTCTTTTCTTCAAGGTCTGCTTCTATCAATGACACAGTTGTAACACAGGTACCTCACAACAGGAATGTAAAATAGTTACTACAGTAAGTGGTGGGGAAAGCCCACAATTATCAGGCACAGGTGACATTCTATATAAGGCTTTCATAGCCTGAATTGGCATGTTCTTACTCCTCTGATGTTTTCATCTTTCCTACACATGGTTTTGAAGTAACCACCTTTGACCGCTGATGAAAAACTGCACTTATCTTCCATGGCCACTCAGTACTCTCTCTCATTTTGGCCATGGGCCCCCACAGTTGGTCCTTCTATGTTGCACTGGGGTGTTGCCTGCACTTCACTTCTTCATTTATGCTCAAAATGAGAGGCAGGCAGACTTCTCCAGTTTCTGTTCTGGCTTGATTATTCCAATAGAAAGATGTATCCTAAAGCATGGCTACCCTGTCTTGGAAAGATAAGGTGTATGAGTTTGTTCACACCATTTAATGGTGCTGTACTGCATACATAGGGTGTTTTTAGCTCTACAGAGCTGGTCAAGACGATCACATGTACAGGCTGTCTTGTAAAACTGTCAAGATTCCCTACAGTGGGTGCAGGCATGGGTATATACCCCAGGCACAAAAATAAGAGACTTCCCTCTTCAGTTTTTTCACTCTTACGTGATGCTTACCCACCCAAACATGCCTCCACTCCAAACGGGTGCATTGACCAGACCCTGCCTGCCTCTCCTCACCTCAGCAAAGGGGACAGGCAATCTGTCACAGGCAGCTGTCTACGTGACAAAGCAGATGGGTACAGCTGCACTGGAACAACTGCTTGCATGTTCTGTGTGCATTGGGACCAACGTAGTTAGGTTTCCTATAGTAAACTCTTACTGTCCCCTTCCCTATGGCAGTTTTCCCAGCTCCTACTCAGTGACCTTTATAAATTACCTTTTTTTTTCTTTAAATAAATAATTTCCTTCTCTGCTGTAGCTCCTTTCCTCCTCTCTCCCCCCCCGCTCTTCCTCTTCCTCCTACCATGCATCCTCTGAGATGCTCAAGAGGCATCTTTTGTTTGTGCTGGCTCTAAGTGCAGGTGTGCGGGTTGCTCTGAGCTACCTGCTGGACAGACCTGCAGTGAATTCACACTGCAGCTCTTCTCTACAAAGCACGTTATTTTGAACCTTTCTTCCCTAAGTGGTGACTAATTGTCAGGAAAATGGCAGTTACTTAACAATTTTGACATCTCCTTCCATCTGTTACATTCACTCGAAACCAGGCAAAAGCTCCTGGGAGGGATGGTCCAATTGACCTACGTCATAGAGGATCAGACCTTTATTATTTAAGGAACTCAGCTAAAAATAATTCATGTAACAAAGATGTTCATGGATATCAACAGTATCTGAAACTTCAGTAGTGCCTACTAGCAATATTTATAGCAAACAACTTGTTCAGAAGTTTTACTTGGGGTGAAGTAAACTCATGCTTGTCAATAGTTCAAAGTTCTTCAGATAGCAGCAGCTTTTACACTTATATCAAAATAGAGCATATTGAATGACAAATAGCCTTTAGTTAAAATATTTGAAAATGAACTTTTGGTAAGTTCAGCTTTTGCAGACAAAAGATAAATAATCACTAAAAATGTTACATTATGTCAGAAAATGCTGACTGAAATAGTTTCTCTCTTGCCTTTCCTGTCACTGGACAAACCAAAAGAGGACAAGGAAACAGCTGGCCAAACACAGATGGATCAGAGTGAAAAAGAACACAAACAGACTAAAAATGCTGGCTTTGTTACAGCACACCAGGACTGAAAACCTCTTCTTTCAAATGAGACACAATTAGGAGTGGAAGAAGGTCTCCTGCATGAAACACCTGTGAAACTTACTCCTGTGAAAGAAACAACAATGTAAAGGACATACCGTCTTCACTGGTATGGGGCTCTGTACTAGCATCCTGGTCCACTTCCTCTAATGTACCATGTTCGCTGTAGGGGCTGTCACTGAAGGGAAACAAAAGGTCAAGCAGAGAAACTACACCATGAAAAGGATTCTTCAGTGGGCATTAAAAAGAGTATTGCCAGCAGGTCGAGGGAGGTGATCCTCCCCCTCTACTCTGCCCTGGTCAGGCCTCAGCTGGAGTACTGTATCCAGTTCTGGGCTCCCCTGTATAAGACAGACAGGGACCTCCTGGAAAGAGTCCAGTGGAGGGCCACAAAGATGATAAAGGGCCTGGAGCATCTCCCTTATGAGGAGAGGCTCAGTAATCTGGGTCTGTTCAGCCTGGAGAAAAGNATTCTGTGATTCTGTGATTAAATCCCAGGCCCTTTCCTTTGCAGTCCATTGGAGGTCACTGACATTTTTCACACATATCAAATAAACGCCACTCTCACTCAATTTCTTAAAAAGTATTCTTATGATGTTATAAAGTTATGTGCAACACAAATTGTGTGGCATGCCATGAATAAACAACTACTGTAGAAGTCTACACACCTCTCATTCAGACAACATCTTCAGTTATTAAGAACCTCTGAATCTTTTCATTTCTGAAAAAAGCGTGCGTGGCTAAGAGAGAAAAGGAGCCTGGGGAAGGCATCATAAATGGAAATTTGTTAAAAGTGGTTCACATCTCCTCTGAACTGGTGGTTCTCAGCCAGTCAGCTATTTTCCTGTCTGTCTGTGGACTTGGTGTAGGACACTGGGAATCACGGTATCATCTGGGTGAGTACGAGGGCAGCTTCTTCCATAAAATGTTGTAGGGAATCTCAACACAACTGCCTTCGCTTAATGTGTTTTACAGCTAACACTTTCCTATGTGAACATAAATTATCTTTTCATTTATCTCCATACTTTCGTGAAGATTATTCTATACCATAGGAGTTATCCAGACAACCAGTCTAATGATTTTATTAAGGAGATAGAAGGATAATATTCCGACTTACCAGTAGTCATCTCCAGCCATGCATTTTTCATATACTGGGCCATCAAGTTCCTTAGCATCTGGAAAAATAGCTTCATGATGGATGATGATAGTTTTGATTATCTCATTCACATGTGCCTGACAAGACACCTGGTCTTGTATGTCTGGAACAGGCATCAGAGTTGGCCCAAAACAAATGGCCAGGTTGTAAGGATCCATCATGTTTTCATCGCTGTACTGTGAAAGGCTGTTACAAAAGAAAAATCAAGAAAAAATGACTTTTCCACTGTAAATAACCTTACTTGGAAAACTGGAGAAACTTCATTTTCCATCCCCACTCAGAGATTTCCTGCTCTCTTTGACACAATCCTACATAATATAGCAAAACAAAAAAAGGGGATTTATTCAGTATTTCACATACATTATAGAGTGACTTTGTAGCACATATATGTACAACTGACCTAATGCGCTAATGTAAAATGAATCAACTGCTGCCACTTCCACCTCATCAGTGCTTATCCTTAGAGGCCCAGGCTGACTGCATCCTAAGTGGATATTACATGAATATCATTTCTCATCTGACCTTGATGCATGTCTCCCATCAACTTGCTATGTAGCTCAAGCAGACTGAATTGTCTTCTGGAGGTAACTAAGCTCCCAGATCTTGCAAAGACTCTTCTGAGTTCTAGGTTTCAGTTTTTACTATATAACACCCACGTTATGTTCCAAAACTCCCACAGAAGTTTCATTTTGGAAGCAACTAAACAAAAGGCTTTGACTACTGTTATTAATCAACTTTTACCAGCTCTCCTTTCCTTCCTGCAGAAAAATCAACATTCAATTTTGATTTTGAATGACAAGTTGCTCTTTATTTCCTTATTCAAAAGCATCGAAATTTCTTGTGGAAATTCTGGCTTTTGAGTGGTTCCGTGCAGGACCAGTCAAATGGAATCAGACAGGCTGGGACATCATTTACCTCAGTGCTGTTCTGCACTCTGAAGTAGCGCACACATTGGTATGTCTGGTTGCATTTAAATACAGCAGTATATTGCCTTTAGGAAGGGAATTTTAGAGAGTGTTTGCCATGTACAAACAAACAAACTGATGAGGCAAACCTTTAAATGACTGCCTTCGTAACTACTTTGTAAAATTAATCATGATCTCCCTTTATTATTTATTTTCACATCCTGTGCATTGGATGGAAATGTTCTACTTGTATGCAAGGTGGTTCAGCCTTTGTATGCGTACAAGATGACTGCGTAACAACCACAGCAATCATAACTGTGAAATACGGGAAGTTCTGCTGGTGACTGCTATCATGCAATACTCTTCTGTGCTCATTACAGGGGCTGATACTGTTCAACATCTTCATGAATGATCTGGGCAATGGCATGGAGTGCGCACTCAGCCACCTTGCAGATGATGCCACACTGAGGAGCAGTAGATACACTAAAGGGCTGGGCTGCTACTTAGAAGGACCTTCACAAAATGGAGTGATGAATTAACAGGGACTTAATCAAGTTCAGCAAGGATGAATGCAAGCTCCTGCCCCTGTCTTGGAATGTATTATTACAGTCTGGAGCTGACTGCAATGTAGCAGCTGCCAGTGAAAAACTGGGGTCCTGTGGACAAGACTTTCGTTGTGATTCAGCAGTGAGTCCTCTGGCAATAAAGGCTACTTGCATGCATGGCCGTATTAGGAAATGCGAAACCAGCAGGTCAAGGAATTCATTATTCCACTCCACTTAGCACTCATGATGCCATGCTGGGTATGAGGCACTGAGTCTAGTCTTGGGAAACTGACAAACTGGTGCAAGTTCAGTGAGATGGTCAGGGAGCTGGAGCAATGGGGTACAAACTGAGGGGGAAAGAACTGGGTTTGTTCAGCCTTAAGAAGAGAAGGCTAAAGGGGAATCTAGCTGCATTCTTGTACCATCAAAATCACAAACATGACACAGACTGTTTTTGGAAGTAACACAACAAAGGGATGAGAGGCAACAGCTACAAGTCACAGCAAGAAACATTCCAACTGAAAGCAGGAAGAAAATTCTTCACTCTAAGGTTGATCAAACACTGGGTCAGACTACCCACAGAGGCTGTGGACTCTCTCTCCTTTGAAATATCTGACTGGACAAGGCCTCTGACTGGATAAGGCCTTGGGCAACTTGATCTAACTTTATAAGCTTTGAGCAAGAGGCTAGACCAAATCATATCAAGCCATGAGACCTGATGACTTCATGTGGCCAAGCAGGACATATGAGCGTACACAAAAAGCAGAACTGCATTTGCAGACAGTCAAAATATGGGAACATTTTTTTCTGTGGGTGCAACAAGAACAGTTTGGAGGCAGTGAGAGATTCAGTCTTATTTCTGAGTTGCATTCCTGTGTAGGGAACACAGATTTAGCTAATATGATCCTGTACCAAGTACAACTCTGGCCAGTCTATATGTTTAAGCAGAAGAGAAACTGCAACATAAGCATTTGGGATATTTACACTGTGTCAGTACTGAGTGATGTATTCATGCTTTCAATGAATAGTTACTTTCACAAAACTTTGGATCTCTGTCCCTCTTTTAAATATTACCTGAAAGTGGTTCATGAATTACTAGAAGAAAGGAAACAGGAACAGCTGTTAATACAGGCACGCACACATAACCTGGCTGAAAAGACTGTTTCTATAGGAACAGACGGAAAGGATGAAATGAGGAAGGTAGCAAAGACAGAATGAATCAGCAGAGGGCAAATTTAGGGAAAAAAAAAAGAGGAAAAAGGCAATACAAAAACAGATATAACAGGAAACAGACAATGAGACAGCAGAAGAAAAGAGAGAATCACGGCAAAGTGCATAAGAAGAAAAGTTTGCTCAGCAAAACTAGAGAGGGCTATGAAAGACTCAAAGGAGAAACAGCGTAATCACCCAAACTGGCTTTATTTTCTTTTTGAGAATGAAGTAGTTTTTCTGGTATGATGAAGACCTCTCTCCCTTTCTCACACACCCTCCTTCCAGCAGCTGCTTGTGTTCTGCAGCGTCAGGATCCAAACAGTTTATATCAAAGCATACACAGGGGATACATCTCTGCACTGGAAATCCCACTGACAGAAAATAGAAGTAATACATATCTGATTCTGGCAGCGCCTAGCAACAAATAGTGCCTGTGTTGTTTGAATATACTGTTCACTTTTTCCATCAGGAGACTAAAATCAGATTGAGATAAGGAAAAAAATCTACTTTTAGATTATGTAAATTCTTTCAAATGTAACTACAGTTTCTTATCTTCCTTGCTTTACTGCTGTAGACCCATTTCAGACATCACTTTAGTTGTCTTATTACACCCTTACTCATTGTTGGACAAATGCAATTTTAATATAAATAAAAACTGGTATTTTCCTTTTATTTTTGTTGTCAATTAAAAGATCATCTTTTGTGTTAAATTGAGCTTAAATGGTAAGCGTTCATTGAATATGAGTAAATGCAAAGAATGTTGATACCAGCAGAGGAAAGCAGATAAAGATATGGTACCTTCAGGAATTACAAGGTACTTACTGATTGAGGAAGGCAAAGAGGTATCTCATCACTATAAGGACCGACCTGGGCAAAGTGAGGAGAAGTTTGCGGATGTGAAGTGCCCTCTCATAGAGATTGTCTATTCCTGTAAACAGAAAAAAGTACTTTAAATCACATTTCATATAATGGTCTAAAATAGCATTCAGTCAGTTTACATAATTTGACTTTTTACTACCACGTCCCTATCTTCTCATATTATGCTACTAGAAAAGTAAGACCTGAAAGTCTTCCTTTCTCTTATTAAAATCACATAGTCTGAAAGTATTGTCTTTAAATATAAAGTGACAAATCTGCAAAAGCCAAATCCTTTGTCATCTGCTGAGCTGTCTAGACAGCTCATGAAACCATATCAGAACATAATCTGAGGGAACCAAGGAGAAATGTTTGCCACCAGTTCCAAATATAGATTCACTCTCTTTATTTGAGTACATGTATCAGCTATAATTTTCCAATCAAGGAGTTGGTCCAATTAGTTTTCTTAATGAATGGCTATAACTATTAACGACAAAGTAGAATAAAGGTCTTAAGTTGTTTGGGGTGTAAACAACAAACACAAAGATCCCATGTACTTTCCTGACTGATTTTATAGCAGTTCACCAAAATTATCCTGAAGCAGGCAAAGTAAGGACAGCTTAATAAAAGAGTCAGTTCCTAATGGGTTACAACAAAGATGCACTATTTTCTATGCTGCTCAGAAAGATTATATGGCTGCAAGTGGGGCACTGATGGGATAAAAGGAGGAATTATTTTTCAAAACAAGTGATCTCTAAATTTTTTACTCAATTTGTTTTCTGCATAAATGGCACTGTTAGAAACAACCTAAATTTCAGTAATGCTTCCCCTGTCAACTGAGAAAGAATGCTGCAATTAACATCATCTAGGGAAAATCTGACTAGACTAGATGAGAAATACCGTCCAGTGGCATTGAAATGGATATTAAAAGATATAGAAATGAGAAACAGGAGCTGATGCCAATAGCAGAAACACCATGTGTAGCACAAAAAAGTGCCACAGTAGACTTTTAACAGCAGAAATTTAAAATAATTACTCTCATAAAAATGCATTGAGTGTAAGCAGAGTTCCTAGTGTTTATTTGTGCTCTTTGGTATGGCCAGTTCTACTACACAGAACTTATTTATGGAAGCAAAATGTGTGGGGGTCTTGTTTTCTGCATCAAAGCCTTTACGGGGTAGTGTCTTCTGCTGTGGCCCTGCCTCTTCCAACCAGTCCTGGAGACCTGCCCTGAACCAGGTTCAGTAAGCACTGAGTTCAAATCAGCACTGAACTGAGAAATGCACTGGTCTGACTCCCAGGTGGGTCCAGTGGCTCCTTCCAGCAGAGTGTCACCTACGGGGATGCAAGAGCTTTGTCAAAACTAGTGAACTAAAACCAGCATGGGGCATGGTCTTGAACACCGGCAGGCAGATACCGCATAGTAGCCATGGCACTCTGTTGGTCTGTGCCAACTGCAACGCTTCCAAGCGCTTCCCACACAGGAACTGATAGGCAGCACAGACAAGGCAGAGGAGGCACTGAGAATTTGGATCCGTGGCTATGTGCTGAGCTATCCCAGTGGCCCTTAGTATTACTGGTAGCAGCAGGTCACCTCTACAGCTTCATTAAGCTGTTACAAGCTATACGGGTGAGGCTGAAGTGTGAGTATTGCTAACACCTTCCTGGTAACCCAGTCCCAGCTTCCATGAAAGCCTCTTTATTGAAAATCTGAACCACTGCCAAGTGGTAAGTTTGCATGCTTTCCATGCAGTTTCAGAAGGCTTGTTTGTCCTTCTGGGCACTGCTTCGGTATAAAGGAGATGCGTAGTAACATCATGTATTTGCATGCTGCGTTTGAATGAGGAGCCAAATTTTATAGTTGCTTGTGTGTTTGCAGTGCATGAGTGTTTGGATATGTCAGAAAGAAGGAACGAATACAGAGAGCTCTTTCTGCATCCAGGCAGAAAGAATTTACAGCTCTGCTGCTTCCCATGCAGAGGAAAGAGAAAGCACTGTTTTGCCTCCGCTGGCTGCATTGCAAAAGAGAGCCTCGGGACCAAATGGTCATCCAGGCTACAAACTGGCTGATGCAAGGAGCCACTGGCAGTGCCAATAACAAAGTGTATTAACACTGGTTTCCCAAAACCAAAGCATATATACCACTGTCTTCTCTCCTACAGTGCTTCTGTTGGAGGCCTTCTTCATTACTCTGATTTTAAAGAACTCTACTTAGCCCTACCTCAGTACTCAGTGACGCATTTCCCATTTTTCAGCTAAAAAACTGAAGTACTGACATGACAGGCCTTGTCCAAATAATGCAATTAGTTGCCAGACAGAAGTGGAATCAGATAACTTGAAAACTGATTTGTTACTCTAATGATATGATAAAACTCTCATTTCCAAACACAAGGAAAGGAATAAGCCCCTGGCAAAGCCAAACACATTGAGAACTGATGTGTTTTCTCTAAATGTGACAGGGAAGAGAAATTTGCGTGAACAACACACAAATATCAACTTCAGGTCAAGATTACTATCTGGCAAAAATCAAAAACAGACACGGTTACTGATTTTCTAGCTACTGTGCCTCAGAGCAGAGCAAAATTTTTGGAGCTCTTGTTTGACACACCTGCCTCCTAGACCTGTCTAAGCCATGAGGATCAAATCCACAAACAGGAGAACAAATCCAGCTTACCAATGTCACCGCATAAATGAAAAAAATTGCTTACCAGCTAGCTGCCTCTTTATCAGCCACAGGCTAAGGACCACTTCTCAACAGCATGAGACAGGCATAAACCCTAGGTGCTCAACCCTCATGTAACAGGTGTGATTTTCAGCCTCCAAGAAAGATAAAACAATGGCACCTGCTTTGGAGAGACGTTATCGTCTTTGCTTACTACAGAGACACATGGAGTCAATGAATGTGCATTTTTCTCTTGTTTAAGAAATAGTACATTTTAACCACCTGGTTGACTTGTGATGAAATTTTTGCAAAGAAAAACACTAAAGTGAAACAGGTCAAAAGTGAACAATCTGCCTCAAAAGACTAAAGGAAGCCTAAGAGGGGAGAGAACATAATTACTAACAGAAGACCCCACATGAAAATAAAACAAGGCTAACTTATAAACAAAGACAGGGATACATCCATCCTAAATAACATTAATAAAACATACGGCAAACTGAAGTATAATTAAGCAGTAATCCTGAAGTAGTGGAGCATGTAAATGGTAATAAATATTAGAATCAAAGAATCACAGAATCATAGAATGGTTCAGGTTGGAAGGGACCTTAGAGATCACCTTGTTCCAACCCCCCTGCCATGGGCAAGGACACCTCCCACTAGACCAGGTTGCCCAAAGCCCCATCCAGCCTGGCCTTGAATACTTCCAGGGAGGGGGCATCCACAACTTCTCTGGGCAACCTGTTCCAGTGTCTCACCACCCTCACAGGGAAGAATTTCCTCCTTATATCTAGCCTAAATCTACCCTCTTCCAGTTTATAACCATTACCCCTTGTCCTGTCATTATCTATACTTGTAAAAAGCCCCTCCCCAGCTTTCCTGTAGGCCCCTTCAGGTACTGGAAGGCTGCTATCAGGTCCCCCCGCAGCCTTCTCTTCTCCAGGCTGAAGAGTCCTAACTCTCTCAGCCTGTCCTCGTAGGGGAGGTGCTCCAGCCCTCTGATCATCCTCGTGGCCCTCCTCTGGACCCGCTCCAACAGCTCCACATCCTTCTTGTGTTGGGGGCCCCAGAACTGGACACAATACTCCAGGTAAGGTCTCACGAGAGCAGAGTAGAGGGGCAGAATCACCTCCCTCGGCCGGCTGGCCATGCTTCTCCTGATGCAGCCCAGAAGGCCAATTGGATATATATTCAAATATATCAATATATTCAAATATATCAATATATTCAAATATATCAATTCAATGCTTTGGTGATGGAAAACAAAATACTTTTGCAAGACAGCAACTGCTGGTGGTTCCTAAATACTTTGTACCATTTGGATAGCCACATGCCTTTATCATCCCAGTTTAGTTAAAGATGCTATAAAAGCACTGCTCTTTTCCTGGTTGTGGTCCTACATATGACCTCCCCTGTACTTGCAGTGAGACATGGTGATCCAGCCTGGGAACAGTCAGAGTTCAGAAACAAAAAACATGGATTCTGGTTTGTGCTCTTTTACCACCCTCTGTTGATATACTCCCTGGGCCAATCTCAGTAGTAACAAAAGAAATGCAAACATTTTGCAAAGTGAAGATATTGATCAGAACATGTGGAAGGAGAAACCTGGTGTCAGCAATGAATGAACTGTGCTAACCTAACAGCCAGTGTTGTGCAAGCTAAGTATATTTCAGGCAAGGGTAGTACGAAGGAGGAAGAAGAAAGGAAATAGCAGTAATGTAAAATATCCATCTCCTTTAGGACTACTGGTTTGAAGGACAAAATCCATCATAGTAGTTCTGTGTAGGGGTCTCTCACTACTCCAGCTTGGAGTGGCACCTACTAGTAACAGAAGGAATGCTAATGCTTGCTTTACACATCCATTGGAGATCAAATGGGACTGAATTACACTTGCAGATGTAATTTTTATGGTCAATTTGCAGCTGACAAGCAACGTACATGAATATGTATTAGTGCTGAGCTTAACAATTTGTGCGCCTTTCCACTTCAGTAGATGAGTCCAATCCAACTCAAAGATACATATATACTAAGTCAGCAATGCCACTTACAGCTCTTTTAGATCTTCAGAATCTTTTGACCCACTGTCAACTGGTGAAAAAACAGTTGTTGTCATTTGGTTGAATTTTTTTCAGGAAGAGCTGACAATTTAAAATATATTTTTTTACTTTTTAAGTGATAGTCTGGAAAAGCAGTAAAATATTTTGCTTACATAATGCTGGAGCTAAATGCACACTGCTGGCTGCAAGGGATCAAAATGATGAACATCAGAAGGAAAAATTATCTGAGTTTTCATCCTTCCTGGCATTTTAGTATATCAAATTTAAGGCAAAGGAGATGAAACCAAGAACTATAATGACCTGAGCACTGTCTGAGCAGCTGAGTCTGCTGTCACATTGCACAGCTAGGCATGTAGAAGTGAGCTATAATTTACATGTATAAAAACTCACACGAGGAGAGGAACTGCAGTCCTTAAGGAGTGAATTATGGCCCGCCTTCAGCACAGCTTCAGGACCTTCTGCCTACATGTAACTCCTCTTACAAATATTTTGCTTGTTTGGCGCCACCTATTTCTACACAGTGGCAAAAAAGAAGCACAACACAACTCTCCTCCCTTCCCCATCACCGCATTTTACCTGCTGGATTGCTGAGCGCTGCTCTGAGTAACAGTAGCCACTACTTTTGCTAAGAATGCAGAATTATGGCCCACAATGAGATGGATTCTTTATGTTCTCTCCTACATTTCATGCTTGTTCTGGAGAAGTCAGAATTCGGACCCAATTTTATCTAAAACAGTCCATGCACCCAAACAGAAAAACACTGTTCTCATGAGTGTAATTAATACAAATTGCCCTAAAAGCCAGTCATTTTGTCTGCTTCCAATGTATTTCCAAAAGGGAAAGCACTAAATCACAATGCTCTATTTCATTTGAAAATATATGCATAAATGCGAAGAAATTCCTCAGTGGCTGTACTGAGGAAAGGTTCATTTTGCAGCTGTAGCCTCAATTATGCTTGACATCCATAACTAAGTAGTTCAGTTTCAAGGTTTTTTTCACTGGCAACATTACATTTCCATACAAAATGTATGACATTCTGCCCTCTTAAAGTTTTACATGAACATTATAATTTATTTTCTTTTGTCCCCTTCTTATAACAATTTCTGCTACCAATTAACAAAAACACACAGGCATTTATCTGGAAAAACTATCTGAAAACAACTCAATGCTGAACTCTTTTCTCACTGTTCATCAGAAAGTGAATGAAATAAGCATTAAGAGTACCTAAACCTTCTTAAATAAAAATGTGAATGCTTTCTGGACTTCAGGTACTCAACTGCGATCTAACAAAGTTACAGTAACTTCTGTTCTCACAGAAGAAATGAAGTCTGGCCCTGTTCCCACTAACATGAAGACCAAGACAATATGTGAAGAAATTGTTTGGTATACCAGGGCCACATGAGCACAGAAGAAACTAAAGCAACTATGACAGGTTCAAAGTCTGAACTGGAAGAAAAATCTTGCCTAGACAGTCTTTCTTTTTGCAAGACATGCGAAGTGTTAAGGTTGAAAGACAGCAATAGAAAGGGTCTTTGAGGCAGTTAGTACCTAACACAATGTGCCACATAGGTTAGTATATCCTGAAATGCTTGTTGCTTTTTTTCCAAATAAAAAGCATCTTATTCCCTGGAAGTAGTGGACGACTTAACAAAGCACACAGACTAGGTACACAGCTGTAAAAACACTCCACCCCAGGCTCCTCTCACATCATCAGAAGATGCAGACACGCAGCTTGCTATTCCCAGTGTGACTCTGGGGCTGGCTGTGGATCCAAGGTACAAGAGCTGTTTCTTTCTCTCATCACATTCAAGACTCTGACTGTGACAACACAAATAAAACCATCCCACTATGTTTAAAAAGAAAATCCCTTTTGTTCAGCCAAATTCCAAACTTACGTCTTCTCCCTTCACTGAAGGGAGGCAATGATGTTATTTCAGAGTGCCCCTAAAGATAACCCTGAGGAAAACAACTCAAACAACAAAATCCTGCTCTCTCTTTTGTAGATATCTGTCTTCCTCCAAAACCTGCCAGAACACTTAGTAAAAAATTTCAGAAAATTTCCATCTTTTGCAAGAGCAATAGTACAAGTCAAATCCAGCAGAACTATTCCATCACTTGTCCTGGTTTCAGCTGAGACAGTTTTTTTTTTTCCTTCATAGTGTCTGGTATGATGCTGTGGTTTGGCTCTGGGAGAAAAACAGTATTGATAACACACCGACGTTTAAGTTGTTGCTGAACAGTGGCTGCATAGAGCCAAGGACCATTCAACTTCTTGTACTGTCCTGCCAACAACGGGGCAAGGGGGGCACAAGGAGCTGGGAGGGAACAAAACCAGGACAGCTGACCTAAACTGATCAAAGGGATATTCCATACCATATGACATCATGAGAAAAAGAGCTTTAAAAACTGTGGGAAGTTGGTCGAGGGGATGCCACTGCTCAGGGATTTGCTGGACGTTGGGTGGCGGGTGGTGAGCGACTGCATTGTGCATCACTTGGTTTGCAAATATATACTATATTATAATCACTACTACTATTATTCTCCTTTTCTCTTCCTTTTCTGTCTTAGTAAATAGTTCTTATCTCAACCCACAAGTTTTACTTTGTTGCTTTTTCTTCTGATTCTCACTGGGATTGGAGAGTGAGCAAACAACTGTGTGGTACTGAGCTGCCCGTCAGGTTAAATCACAGCATCACTACACCTTGTTTGGATAAACTGTCATAGGGTTGATAATCCAGGCTTAGGACAGCCTCAGAGAGCAGGCTGTCTAAGCCAGGATCAGATGCCAACGTCTCTTCCCCAGTAATGGTCCCATTAATGGGAAAAGCAGTGACTTTGTTCAAAACTAATGGTTGTTACTGATCTCTGCTCTGGTGGACGATTACTATTACTTAAATAAAAATGTTGTCAACGCTTACAAGAAAAGAATCCAGTTCCTTAAACATGCAATAGCTGGACATCCTCTAAAGAAATCAAGGCCTAATGCTAAAGATCTAGTGTATTCACTGCAATTATTCTTAAAGTTTTTGATAACAGAAGGTCACCTTAAGACAACTGAAGTTGATCATTCTCAGCAGTGCTCTGAGGTTGGTGAACCACCCCCAACTGCACAGGTGTCATATACACATGCTCAGTCTGATGAACTTTTGCTCTCCTTCCACATAACCTACCCTGCCTTCAGAAGCATCAATGGTGAATGGAATCCCTTTGAAACCACCCAGGTTCCTCTTCTTAGAATGAATTTAAAAGATTGTTTCTGGCAGATATTTTGCCATCTCCTAAACACTTCACTTCTGCAATCTCTGTAAGCTGAATGCTCATACTTGGCATTTTACATTTCTATTAAAAGCTCTTTGACACAGGGGAATGCAATTCCTCTTACTATATTACATATACTGATCATAGAATCATAGAACGGTCTGGGTTGGAAGGGACCCCAAGGATCATCAGGTTCCAACACCCCCGCTGCAGGCAGGGCCGCCAACCTCCAGATCTGGTACTAGATCAGGTTGCCCAGGGCCCCACCCAACCTGGCCTTGAACACCTCCACGGACGGGGCATCCACAACCAATCTGGGCAGCCTGTGCCAGCACCTCACCACTCTCTCAGCGAAGAACTTTGCCGTGACATTTAATCTAAACCTTCCCTCCCTCAGCTTAAAACCATTCCCCCTTGTCCTATCACTATCTACCCTTGTGAAAAGTTGATTGTATCTACCCTTGTGAAAAGTTGATTGCCCTGCTGTTTATAATCTCCCTTTAAGGTAAGTTTTGTATCTACCAGGACCCTGAGGTCCTTCTCTGCAGGGCTACTCTCAAGGAGTTCTTCTCCCAGCCTGTATATATATCTGGGATTACTCTGACCCAAGTGCAAGACCTTGCCCTTTGCTGTGTTGAACCTCATGGGCCCACCTCTTGAGTTTGCCGAGGTCCCTCTGGATGGCATCCCTTCCTTCTATTATGTCAATCACACCACCCAGCCTGGTGTCATCAATGCATATAATATCTAATGCACATAGTATCTCCACATAGAAGAACCACCACTTTTATTTTTCTTAATGTTTAGTCAAAATAATAAAGTCATCCAATGGGCAGAATCTGATAGCAGAAATTTGGAAAGGAAATTTTGTGCAAGTGTTTAATGATGAAAGTGATTAACCATCTGAACAGCTTATCCAAGAATGTGGTAGATTTTCTGTCAACTGAAGCTATTAAACCAATGCATTTTTCCAGCAGACATGTTTTAATTCATCCAGAAGTTATGGAAATCAGCACAGAATAATTAGGTACAGTTCCATCACCCCTATCATGCAGAAAATCACTCAGTCAAAATGATCCCTCTTTAGTTTCTATGACTCACAGACGTTTTCTGGGCTGTAGTACAGCAGTTAGGTAAAGCTGAGCTCAGGCAGGACAAAGATCATACTTTCTAAAGAGACGGTGTCTCTCTCAGCATCACCCT
Organism: Penelope pileata; assembly: GCA_013396635.1. Classification (NCBI taxonomy): domain Eukaryota; kingdom Metazoa; phylum Chordata; class Aves; order Galliformes; family Cracidae; genus Penelope; species Penelope pileata. The sequence continues at coordinate 623,414 of WBMW01002535.1, read as the reverse complement.
TAGCGGGGAATCAGACTGTTAAACTGCAGTTTTGAGGTCCTTCATGACTAACAGCTGCAGAAAACAGTACAGGTTTGTCTGACAAAAAACAAAACATCGCACATAAACCTGATCCTAGTAATCCATGTATTTTGTAAGCTCCAGGCTGAATTACTGCACTCCTCCCTACCTGGGAAGGAAACTGCACACACAGGGTTCCCCATGGCACAGAGCAGAACAGCCCATCTGCTGGCTAGCCCAGGACACTATGCACACATCAATGCTGCCCTGACTGCTGGCCTGAGTTTCCTTTGCCAAAATAACACAGTTCAGAGAGCCTGTCCTAATTAATATCCCCAAAGGACTAGCACTCATTACCTGTGAAACTGTCAATTGGCTCCATTTGGCTGAAGCAAGCAATTTACAAAGGAAGGGTTCAGAGAAGGAAATTCTTCCACACAGCTAGAACCTTTGACTTCTTCTAATGGACCCACAGGGTAAGCCTACTGATGGCTGGCTTGGCCTCACACCTCCTGAGCATCTGCAGGGATCTGTGAACTGGAAAAGGCTTTGTGCATGCCAGAGCAATTCAGCCATGCACTAACTACTTCCTAAATTACTACAAGCTTTCAGCATCCTGCTATGAGCACCAGCAGCACACAGACCCCTACACTCCTCTTTTGGGCATCCCATTACAGCTTGGCAATTCTTGTGGGCTGGAGGGCAGACTGGGCTCTTCTGCAGACAACATTCAGTTGCTTCCCCCGTTCTTGCACTGAATGGTTTTTCTGCTAGCTGGATTTGGCTTTTTAAGCTGAGCACAACAAAGGTCCAGAACCACACGGTGCTGAGCAGTTTGTTACTTATCCACCAGGACTGACTCCAATCTGCAGGGCATGAAAACCTTTGTGAAAAGTAACATATTCCGTTTGCACAGTCATGACTTAATCCCCTTCCATCTGCCTCAGTGAACAGAAGAAAATAATAATGTGTATAAATTTAACTATCTCCTATATACCAAAAGATTTTCTTCCTGCCCTATTAAACAAAGAGTTGTACTGTACATTAATCCCACTGGAAAAATGGAACAACCACAGCTGCAAGTATGACTAATAACTGACCCAGACTGCTACAGACGGCAAACAAATTGTCTCAGAAAAAACTGTGAAGTTAGCTCTTTTTTCAGTCAGCTATTGTATATATGTAAGTAAAATCCTAGTGAGAAAGAAACAGAGATTTCTACTTACTGATACAAGAAATAAGATCATTAAATCTTTCCTTAGGAAAGACAGGATTTTCCAGCCCTCGGAAATAGAGCTTCAGTACTCCAGCAACTGAGTTAATGTCATGGTTACTTTGGTCATCTGCCAAAGGATTTTCACCTTAAAAAGTAAAGAAAGCGAATGAAACACACATGCAGGACCATTCTTGCATGCAACACTTTTGTAAGTGAATGACATTTTTTGTTGTTATTTTTACTGTGTGGGAGGTGGCAATGCAAGCATTCAAGTAAGATAATAAACACTGATTTAGAAATCCCAGGCTATGATTACACTGAAAACGTCAGCATAAATAAAACTTCCTTTACATTACATAACCTGGTAATCTCTTATGTCTTGAACTTCCTACCAGGTATTTATGGACATATTATGATTTACTATTAGTAAAACAAAAAAGCCACATGTGCTCAATTGATTAGAGTTTCTCAGAGTGTTTTTTGGGAGCTTACATAAAGCAAATGGAATTAGATAACTCTTTGAATTGCAAAATTGTCTTAATTCCGAAAAACTAAGACGTTCAGGAATGTATGCAGCCGTTTGATGAGAACTCTGTGTGGAAACTGAAACCCTAAGGCCCATGACTGAATGATGTTTAATTTCAAAGACTTAGTCTTTATTTTAAAACACTTCAGAATGTACGCACCTTCCAGAATAACATATCCTAGGAGAAGTGGTAAAAAATAGGGCATATGCAGAAGTTGGAGAATAGGAGAACATGCTTCCACTTAGCATGTAAAAACAGCTACTTCACATATCTTTTCAAGGACCAGATCAGGTTTAACAAGATACAGAACTAAAACTAAGGAGAAAAATATTGTGCATATTTTTTCATGCTTTTAGTCACAAGATTTATTGCTCCAAGGGCTTTCTCATTAGCAGATGATCTGTAAAAAGTTTCTTCTGGAAACTGAAAAAAAATAAGCAGCTTCCAAAACCCAAGAAAAGAAATTATAAGATTAAAAAAAATAAAACTGTAACTACTATTAACAAAGCTAGGAGATTGTTTGACCCTATCTCCTGGGAATCCTAGGAGATTCATGTGCAAAAATCTATTTTCACTTCCCGCTATCTTTCACATAATTCCTCCTTTTGGGCAGAAGTTTCCCTCAGGAACAAAAACATTGCTTGAAAATAGAATAACTCATTCACAGTGCCTGTATTTGCACTGACTTGTATGTGCATTGATTGCAATGTCCCTTTGGCAAAGGGACTAGAAAGTTAAGCACTCATATTCCAGAAGATCAAGTAGCATCATTCTCAAATTGCATTACATGGTCCCTTGAATCTAATTAAAAACATAATCTTTCCTTTTTAAGAACCTTTAAAATAAAATAAAGACTAAGTGTTCCTTAAAGTTTACCATAACAAAAGCAACCTCAAGCTCCTGGGACGTAACTGGGGGAAAAACACCTAAGTGTCATTATTACACTTTGTCTTAAAGTGCATGACGGCATAAAGTTTCAGGTGCAGTACACAAAGTGCATACAAACTGCCTCGACAGTCAAGAAAGTAATCAGAACTTTGAAGGTTTTCAAGAGTCAGATATTAGGGTCCTTGAACAAATGAAAATGCAATTACCTCTCTCAAATGAATTTTTAATATCATTCACTTCCACCTGGGAACCAGACACTCTAAAAATTCCCTGATGCTGAAGACCTGCAGCAATGATACAAGACAGCGGTGAGAAATGAATCTACTTTTTAAACAGTTTTCATCTTTATTTTTAAACCAAAGCTGTCGTGGTAAACACATTATGCAAAAGATACATTTATAAGTTCAATAATGAAAACAAATAACGTAGTTCAGTGCTTACCATATAAGTTGATAAATCTGATACAGCTTTCCACAATGAGAGGAATCACTTGTCCCGAATCCTGGTAAAAACAAGAGCAGAAAGAGTACATTGCAGATTTGAAGAGGGAAACCTCCCTTCTCTGGACTAAATACGAAAATGAGTTTTCCTGGTCAATCCAGATGGACATACAGTGCTGCCAAAAAAATACATTTAAAAAAAGATCATTTATAACAATTCCCATTGTTGAGGGAGGGAAAGGAGTAGGTGAAGAGAAAGGATTATGTTTCTTATTGAAAATCACAGAATCAGGAAGTTCACAGACTTCATTCTCTACCTCTGCCATTGTATCCAGCTAACGCTACCGTGACATCTAAGCTCATGCATCTGGTTTAGATTTTTGAAGCAAAATGAGTTAAAGCAGTGAATTTGCCTTACTAGAAGTTTGTTATTAACAATAACACTTTGTGATGAAGATTCTGCACTCATTTATCCTGCCTTTTTTTCCATAGTGGAGAAAATCTTACATGGGCCTAATTGCACAGGGCCTAACTCCTGGAGGTACTTCTTCTTTTACTAAAAGTTATTGACAATAGAAAGTTGGCAAAGCCTTTTCTGGATCTGCTGGACTATCAGAAAAGTTTTTGGAGAAGAGCCACCCAATGACATTGCATGGGGTGGTAGCTGTCTCCCTCCTGACCTCCCTCCTGATCTGAAATACGGCAGACAGTGGTTAGGCACATTATTTCAGGCTGCACCAACTACCTGGTAATACAGTGGGTGCTGAACTGCCAAGCCCAGTGTCCAGCTGCCTCCTGAGCACAATCAGGGCATGGGAAAGGGAAATCATAGCCTACAGCTCCCCACCTTCAGGGCAGAGCTCATGAATCAAAGCTCTTGGCCTCAGCCATCATGCAGCAGCCAGTTTACATTTACATCTTCAGTTAAACAGAGGTGTTTAAAAAAAGGAGAAGAAATGCTTGTGGTGGTAGCAGGAGAAGATGAGTATATACTAATTTTCAGTGAACTGCCTTCTTCCTTTAAATTGCTGATTTTCCAAAAGAACTGTCACAGTCCTTCAGTTGTGTGTTTTGGCACTTTAAAAAATGGATGTCCTACCCAATGCACATTGATGACTCCGAGTCACCAGACTCGTATTACATTCGTATTACAGTTCATTCGTATTACAGTTACGAATCATACGATTAAATATTATTTAGAAAAGTTAGTGCTTATGCTGGAAAAATTACTGTTTCATAAATAACAGGTACCTTCAAAATACTTGTCTTAAAAGCTGTAATTTTTCTTTCCAAATGAATCTCAAATATGTAAGCACTCAGAGAACTGACTAATTCATTTTTTGAAAGTTTAACATAAAACCAGTCCGTATTACAAAGCCATGAATTCAAAAGCACCCTGTAACTCAGAACACAAATTTCCTCTTACAAACCAGTCCTTCACATTCTCTTGCTAAACTACGCTAATGGCAAGTTTATGAATTAAGCCCAAATAGACAAAAAGTGCTAGAAAAAATGATTGAAAAATAGCTCACACTGAAGCAATGAAACAAGGTACTTCCTGAGACAACCTAACTCCTGACTTTCTGTGTACTCCATATTGGTTTAGTGGGCTTACAAAGAGTGTAATGGTAGTTACACACTATTTAGGTTGTGGCTTGTTTGTCTTTTACATCAAAACCTAGCAAAAACTGGCTAGCCAAGAACCAACAGAGTCTGGATGAGCACTTTCTTTTTGAGTGGTCTCATGATTAAGAAAGAGCTGAACGAAAAAAAAAAAAAAACAAACACGGAACAGGTCAGTTGCTAAACCAGGAATAGTGTAATCTTCACAAACATTGAGCACTCTGGCCCTCCAAAAAAGCAGAGTATTAGAAAACATGCACAACATGCACAACTGTCTCCTGTTAGTACAGTGGTTCATGCAATGAACGTAAAGCCTCTGAAAAGATGTTTGCAGTAAGAAATTACAAACAAAAAATTCATTTCATACTTCTTTTTGGAGAATCTGTTTAGACCCACACACAACTTTGTAGTTATGTAATTCCCTTACTTAACAAACCAGAAGTTTTGGATTTTGGACCAAAAATGATTTGAAGCAGCAGTCTGTGTTGGTGAAATGTCAAGAACTGCATAATCCTACTGCTGCTGTGAATTCAATCTGATGTGTGTAGTCACTGAATGTATGTTTGGGACTAATTATCCTATCTTACGATACAAAAAAGTAATTAAAAGCAGTTTGGTGTGATGCTGTATCTCAGTAGCTGTAACCCTTTTCTGGCTGTCAAAATGACACATCCCCATGAGGAACGGCACAGTCTGCGTGCAGGGATGATTTCCCGGGTTAGCTCCTACGCTGCCAAGTCTGCCATATGGCTACCTGCTTCCTTTTTCCTTTTGAAAGATGAACGTAGAACTCTCTCCACTTGCAAGTAAGCTCTGTCACCCACACTGCATGTGTGAGGAAAAATGTCAAGATAGCATTTCTTCCAGTTTCCTCTGTTCTTCTCTAATCCAGTGGCTTTTTGCTGTGGGAGTTTCTGTTCCTTTGCTTACTTTCTTCCTTGAGCAAGAACCTGTTTGTGACATTCATCTTTTGCATCATGTGATGATTTCCTGAAAGTCTCTGCACATCACAGCACCACCTGCATAACAATATTTTTTCCACAGAGTTGCACTGAGAGTGGCTGAAGGCTCAGTTCAGGCAGCTAAACGACTACGGTGCCACTGAGCACAGAACTACTTCTGCAAAATATATGCTGCTGTGTTGTACAGGAAGAAAAAAAAACCATGTAACATTCAGACTTGGTTCACATAGCTTGCAGCCAGGAATTTCTGTCTCTGAGTTTATAAACATACTGCTACATTTTTTTTGAAGCTTTCTTTCTTTTAGCTGTTATTCTGGTGTCCAAAGCCAATAATTGCCTGTGAGGGGCAGGTGCTTATTAGTGAATATGGGAATATCCATCATTTAAGGCTACAATCACTCCACATGGAGTGCCATGGTTCAGTTTTGCCTGCTGTATTTGTAACACCATTTCTTAATGCAAACTTCTCCCTTCAGCTTAGTGAAAGAACTAATTTTGAGCCAGGGGTGAATGAAACCCGACAGTGAGGCAGAGATGGTTCTCTTTTCACCAGAACAATACCTGATGTCTTGTGTGAGAGTTCCTTCGGCCTCGGCTAGAAGCATTATTAGAAATAAAAGTACAAGAAAGAAGAAGATAGTAAATACAGCAAAGATATAAGATTCAGAATAGTGGCAATCACAATTTCACACAATATAATAAATTCCTAAAGTCATGGGAAATCAAAAGCTGGATATCAAACCCAGGCTAATACTGCTTCTTCATAGACTTTGAATACTGAACGCAACTAAAATGTCAAACCAGAAACTGTGCTAAGTTGTGCGTTACACCACTATATCCTGTCTTCTAAATGATGCTAAATTTCATGATATAACCAAGCTGCTAATACCATCCCTACTCGATTAACAACATTGTAGGAAGACTAATGTGAGAAATGAATCCTCCTCTGTTCCTCTGACTTCAGGAAGTATTATATTGATCAACTGGGAAAGAAAAGAGCCCCAGGACAGACTTTTAACATAATGATCTGCCTCAGCTCATGTGAGGCTGTGACCATTATAGTAAGAAGTGTTGAGATCAGCCACTCCAGTGGCTGGTGCCAGTACCTTAATGAATGACTCCAAATCACCATTAAACAACTTAGCACTATACTGTGATCGGGGTCTGGACTTCCTGTGTTTCTGGGGCTTAGGGGGAAGATTTGGAGGCCTACGGGAAGGGAATATGATTACTGAGCAAGGTCAAACAATAAAATGAAATGTCTGTAAACTCGGCAAAACAACAGAGCATTGTAAAAGGAGAAATAAACAAAACAGATATCAAGTAAAGATTTTCCATCAAATTTAACTATAACGTAACGATTCCAGAGTGAAGAACTCCCCCATTAACAACATATTACTTATGGATAAATATTGACATTCTTTATCAACCCCTGCTTTGCAGTTTTACCATATACATTTATTCCGAACACTGCACAACTGGAATGGCCATTTCTTGTTGCTGTCATCCACGACATCTGCAACGCCACTGGAATTCATCTTGCCAGCCGTGGCAGAACGCAGGGTGCTGTAAGCACCTCAAGCAGAAAAGTTGCTTCGTGCTACAGAAGTTTCAAATTCAAATTGAAACTGCTCAGCACACTCCTAAGATGCTTCAAAACCAAACTATCTGCATTTTCAGCTAAAGCCAGTAAGATTAAACAGCTTTAGCCTTTGACATTCTACCACCAACATCTTTTGAGAATGCTCCAATTTCTCATTGCTTTTCATCTAGGGTCATGTAAGGAAGGAAAGTGAGTCCAGCTGATGGAGCTAAAATGACCATGGATCAGCGGGAAGAAGGGAGCTCCGGAGTCTATAGAGATGTCTGCAGGAATATGGGGGCCAGGCATAAGAAATTATAAAAAATCAAATGGTCTAGCAAATACAGGGCCAAAGCTGCAGCCAAACTTTTTAGCTGAGAGGGCAAAACTTCTGCTGTTGTTGTTGTTGTTTTTAAAATTCAAGGTAAGGGGTAGCAGCAATGTCATTCGTGTTTGGGAAGCAAAAGCAGAAAGAGAAGACATTGAGTAGGGATGGTCTGACTGGGAGGGGCAGGGAAGAGCGAGACCACTAAGGCTGGGCTGGATGTTCCTGCTGCAGCCAGGGCAGGAAGGGTGTGCCCAAAGCAGTGACAGAGGCAAGTGGCAGCTGCACACCCTAAAAGTTGCCATTGCCCCCCATAGTCTGATAGCCCTGGGGGCTGCAGCCTGCTTGCCTGCATTTATGCTTGGAGGTGGCCTCACAGGTGTGGCATTACACAGATGAAGAAGTATGTGCTGCACAAAGCAGGGAGACCTAACGTGGTCTCCCTTCTTTCTGTGAATATATAGACCCTTTGGTCAAAGTACCCTTTGGTACTTAAGTACCAAATACATGCATATTGAGGGAATCCAGTATTCCTAGCCAGAGGGGAGTTACCAATGATGCAGCCTATCCCCTAAATTCATGTCTGTATCAGTTTCTTTTGAACTATGCATCCTAACCAATAAAGACTATTTTCCCAGCACCAAAAATCCCCCTGCAACTTACAAAATTGATGTGTTCCCCAATACACAAATATTTTCAATGATTTCCCTGCTTCTCCCACCCTTGGCACTGGCCTAAGCAGCTCACAAGAACAAGGGAGATGACAGGCTGGTCCGTTAGCCATCAGCATGCAGGAACAGAAAACGCTGAATGGTAAAACACAAAGTACCTGCACACAATTGAGGTAACAATAACGATGTTATATATCAGTAGCAACTTGTTCTAAAATTCCTAATTTCTATTTTTTTTCCATTTGTAGCTCTCTAAATCAAGTTAAATAAAAATATCTTACCTTGTTGTCATGTATTCAGCCCTGTGACCTAGAAAAGTTCAATAAACAGGAAATGATCATTTGAATGTTTCAGGTAAATTTCAGCTTTTTGTATCTAAATTGTGCTTGGCAAATTGCTTTCAACCCTAACTTTGATGTTACCAGCAAAAGATACACAATTATACAACTAACAGGCAATGCAATTATCTACCATCTCCACAGTTACATTTGGAATACAAACACAACCCACGTTAGGAACACCTTCTAAGAAGCCTGCAGGCAGATTAAAGGATCATTTGATACTGTAAATATTTTGAAGCAAAACTCCAAACAATACTTGTTGTTTATGCTCATGTATTTTTGTGGATAAATCAGTATGGAGATAGAATTGTGCCAGTATCAGATTATATCTCCTGCTATGCTTTGTGCCTAAACCTGCTCAGCGCTGAAAATAAAGAGCTCTGGACATCAGCGGCTTGCTGCTGAAAAACCTTCCTCTCTTTCATTTGTGTACTGCAGGAAAAGAAATATAACAGTATCAGCAGGAAACTATGCAACACGGACATAAGAACAGTGACAACTACACGGAATAGTACAGACACAAGTGTTGTACTCCAGAAAGGCTGGTGGATAACCTTTGTAGAAGAACAGCCCACTAAGTTAAGTATGTGCCCCATGTAAATGCAAGATAATGAAAAGCAAAATAATCAAACAGTAGGAAGGTCATGGTATGGTAAGTTCCACCAGTCTAGTTTTCCCCAAGGGAGATTTTCCCCTATTAATTTACTAGAATTCATTCAGTAAAATGCTGGATAAAGGAGAATCGGTGGAATTAATTCATTTATAATTTCTAAGTCCTCTGATAAATTTCTTCACAAGAAGCTACTCAAGTAACTAAACAACCATGGATCAAGTGGCAAAATATTACGACTCATCGAAAACTAATGAAGAAAAGGGAAACTGAATTGAATTACATGGCCTGTTTTCATCATGACAAACGTGTTACAATCATTTACTCAAGCCTTCCCATTAGGACCACTTACAGAATACATTTACTAATGTCTTAGGGAGATCACAGCAGCTAAGAAGGCAGAAGATTGTGCAGACGCTTTTGTATCAAGTCCAGACAAAACTGTGAAGCCCTTCAGAGGGATGTAATGGTCAGGGAAGAAGACACACAATAGCAAATGACAGTCAGTACTGACGGGTCAAAATAACAGATATCAGGGAAGAAAGAATTAAATGCCTGTGCAGCTAGCAGAACTACAGATACCTACACTGACTCTGAAGATCACTCTGAGCATCACTTCGACCAGAGATCTAAGATAACTGTTCAATTGAGAGTGACACCAAAAAAACTTGTCAAAATGCACAAAGAATGAACATCAGTGATATACAAAAAATAATATTGTTGTGTGGCAATGTCCTGGTGCATCTGAAATACTGCACAGTACTGAATACCTTCCTCTGAAAAATATATTTTGCAATGCCAGAAGGGTGGGGATCCACAGCAGGTAACACAAAGAATAAGTTCTGGGAAAAAAAATCTCTGGCATTAATAAGACGTATAAAGCTTGCTGACACTTATTTTACAGAGGTGAAAAAGAGGGGTGAAAGAAGGGTATGGTGGATAATGGAAAGGGTAAGTCAGGAATTTCTTATTCACATAAGCATGGGAAATTCATGAAGAACCACAATATATAAGTTAATAGTAAAACAAAAGATGCTACAAATCCTAACACCGGGGGTTTAAAAACATCTATTGTATTTAACAAATCAGGGCAAAAACTACCTGGGACATACAGTCAATTTATTTTACAACTGCTTGTTCTCTTTCTTGCATTTCTCTTTGCTTTGTTCAACAGATGAGCCCGGGGTCTGAATGAAAATGGGTATGCATGCTTCCTATGTTTAGTATTACTTTTGTTTGAATATTTCTCATTTATTCTTCCAAATCTGCAGCTGCAGACTCAGCACAGAGCATTTCATCTATCTTCTTTGTGCAGATCACGAACATGCACCTATGGTGCCCATGAACAGCAGTGGATTGTAGTAGCTAGGTGATCAGCTGGAACAGAATCCAGATGCTATCAGTGCTGTGGACAACATGTGAATCTGGATTTATTCTGCCTACATCCTTACACTGTAGAGGTTTGAATAAAAGCAAGAAAAACGTGCAGTTCAGACCATCTGCTCCCTCTCCTCTTCCATCCCTCTTCCCTCCTCTTCGTCGTCCTCCTGTTCTCCTGCATTATGTTACTTGGCACCCTGTATTGCTTTGTCAGCTGTCTTGCTGACACAGAAGTTTCCAGAAAAGGCAGTTTGAGTGGAGCAGAACAGCTCACTTCCTAAAAAATTAGTTTCTATACTAGCTACAGTAATCACGTTCTTAATTTCACAGTAATTTCTACTCCATTCAAGGCACATACAGAATCCAGGTCTTCCTTCCCAGGCACGTGCACTGTCATGCAGGACATGCCTCAATAAAATGGGGTACTGAAAAGTTTTTACCTGCAAGAACAATGACTTTTGCTCCAAATACCAGCTGTGAATGTGCATGTACGCATTTGAGATACAATTTCTATGTGCATGATGACAGAAAAACAACTACGTAGAAAAGCACTGTGGAGAACAAAGGCAAACAGCTTGCAATCACAGCTGCTTGGTCAAAGGTAACTCTTCAAACACCATGGTCTAAGCATGCCTGAGCAGGGCAGAATGGCACAGAGTCTGATGGAAATTTATCACTTAAGTCAACCTGCTGAGCAGTTTTTCTCTGGACTTCCTTTGATACCGCTCTTTCCTTGTATATTTCCAACATGCATTAGGCAAGGGATTCTGTTGCCTTTTATCTTTCTCCCTTCTGTAAATGATCCTGCATTTTACTGGGCTTCCAAATAACGAACATTTACTTCATTTTTCCAAATACATTTTCTGTGAGCATTTGGAGGTAAATATTCCTCATTTTTGACCAATATAGCTGCATATTATTTTGTGGAAACAAACAGCTCAACACATGGAATTAAATTCTACTAAGTGAAAACTTCCATGAAAAAGAATATAATTAGTTGTCTGAAAACAGTGACTGTCTCCTACAGTCCAGCTCTGCAAGAAAACGTTTCTTATTTCATGCTCAGTCACTCCCTGGCCAGGGGCTTTGTTTGGGTCACAGCCATAGAAATGCTAAAAGCTCTTTAGGGACCTCCACAGCTGGATTTGTGGATCTGGGGTTTTATACTAAAAGCGAGAAGAGACCTGATTAACAACACATTTTTGGCAGTAAAAAGAAAATAAATTGACACATCCTGTTACTCTTCAGAGAACAAGCTTCCTTTCTTGTGTCTGAACTTGAATTATAGTCTTTAACCTTCGGGAGAAGATTTTTATTCTTTGTGGTGTAATACACTTCCTCTCAAGTACGTACACTCTGTGTGGCTAGTCCTCAAGGCATGCGGTATGATGCTCCTCTTCCCTTTGGTCCATGAGGAAGTGCTTGCTGGGAGGGCTAGTAAGGGGTGGGCTGAAACTATGCATAGTGCCTGATTCTTTACTGCCCTAATTCAGCTTGAATTAGCTTCATTTGATCAGGGGCATCTGCCGATTTGGTTTATAATTCACGATGGCAGCTCCAAAAGTAACGCCTCCTATTTTATCATGTTGGCCCACAATATCAGAGGCAGATATTAGTGGGATGGCAGTAGAGGTTGAACCTTCCTACCAATACCCCATTCCATTTTCTTGCCGTACAACAGATGGCAGCAGAGGGGCACTCTGACGCAACGGTGTCTGACATGGGAGTGTGGATGAAGCAAAGGTGTGGAACTGAATTCCTCCGTGGGCAAAAATGGCACCCACTGACATTCATTGACACTTGCTGAATGTTTATGGAGACCAAACAGTGGGTGCGAGCACAGTGAGGTGGCGGGTGGTACATTTCAGCAGTGGCAACAGCAACATGAAAGAAGTCATGTTCTGGACAGCCATGCAGGTTTTTTTATGAGCACGGCATGCCAGCTCTTTGTCATCACAGGCAAAAATGCATAGCTAATGGTGGTGACTGTGTTGAAAAATAGTGTTTTGTGCTGAGAATTTGCTGTATGAAATAGTGTTATTGTGCTCTTTGTATCTATTGTAGTTTCCAGGGAAATAAACAGGAGGCATTACTTTCAGAGTTTTAATGTTACAATAAGAACATTCATGTCCATGTGTCAGAAATGTTGCACTATGGGATCCTTTGTAAGTTACAGCATGCTGGGCAATTTTGCATGCTTAAAGAATATCACTTTCCTCTTAGCTCTTACAAAAACCAAACCCAAGTCAACAGAAATCACTGAGAAACAGAAACAGTGCATTTGTTACAGTTCTTAAATCACCCTGCATTGAATGCATCAGCTCTCCTTTCAGACATGAGATTTTTCATTCAACAGTTCCATCTCCACATAAGGTCACTTGTCTAAACATTTGCATAGTGGAAATAAATGTGTGTTGAAGAAACAAAATTTATTTATGGTGTGTAGTCTGATCACCGCATCAAGACCATGGTTAACAATCTATGCTTAGTTGACAATTAAGCTTTACATTTTTTCATTTTCTCCTGCATACCTCCTGGATTTCAGTGGGTTCATTGTACAGTCTGGAATCACTTTTAGGTTTATTATGTGATATTTACCTTCTCCAAGCGCCCTTTGCAGTAAGTCATGTTTTGCTTGAAGTTTTGTGATGAGATTACTACCTTCCAGATATTCTCTGAATTTCTGTAGAAATGAAGATCAATCTATTACTATGTATGTGACTTAAATTCCAGGAATTTCTGCACAGTGTTTACTTCAGGTGTTCAATCTGATATCACGTGAAGGAGGAAGCAACCAACATACCATGAAATAGAATTGCTCAGTTTCCTGCTGGTTAGCTCTTCTTTTTGCAATGCTAGGCTTACTTAAGTATGTCTCAGAGACTGTTGACTTCACAGATTCAGTTGAGCGACTGTGCTGGAAACATTCTGACACATCATAGTCTTCAATGGTGACCATATCTTGTATTGTCTGCAAAGTAGCCTCCGTTGTTTTCTTAACCTGGTGTTAAAAAGCACAGCTTACCAAATGAGAAGATAAATGCACACCAGAACAGCTTACAATGGAAGCTCATTACTCAAACTAATTCTCTGGCACCTCCCTCAAACAAACTGTGTTGTGTGAATGTGAAAAATTAGATATACTATAACAGCTATCTATGAAACAGAGGAATGACATAATTAGGTTTCACGTCTAGTTCTCTGCTTTACTGAGGTACGATCCACAAACATTGAGGTACTCCTCTGTTGACTGTATAGCACTCTCAAACATTTGTTTCCTGAAATTAGAAATGTGACGTGATTTGATTATGGTCCCTAATTTGGGACAACACACAATAAATACGATAGGCTGTTCTGAGGGGTCAACTCTCCAGCATACGGCTCATCTGCTAGGTTGAACACGTATATTAAAGGATCTGGCTGTCAGGACATGTTCTTCTGTGATAAAAATCCGTGGCACTACTATGCGGAGTGCTGTGGTGTGAAGCATAATGATGTTTGGGCTGCAGAAGTACAACAGGTAGCTGGAGGAGAGGGTTGGAGAAAGAAGAGTTTACACCAGTCTCACAGCAATTCCTATGAGCTGTGGAGAACAGTCATAGAGGAAATCAGCGGATGGATGCCATGGAACAGGGGACACAGCGTTTCTACAGTGCAGTAAGAATAACTGGCAAGATTGACAAGGATGTCATTTACCTCCCAGTTCTGCATTTGAACTCTAGTAGAATCAAGCAAATCATGCACACTTCTAACAGTGTAGGAAAATATGTTTGTGCCTGCCAACATGATTTCTCCCTCAAGATGCCCTTGCACTTACTGGTGAAAAAAATCTTTCACAGAATCACAGAATTATAGGGGTTGGAAGGGACCTTGAGAGATCATCCAATCCCCTTTTCTCCTTTCTTTGGTCTATGCTACCTTTAGATACTTTCTGCATTCAAGTTTTTCTTTTCTTTTTTCTTTTTTTTTTTTTTAAGACCACTGTACAGGTCTCATAGCCATCAGTATTTGTTCCAGGAATTCAAGATATAACACAGAATGAGAAAAATTTGATCTCAAAAGTTTATCAAAAAAGCACACCAAAAATTAAATAGCCCCTATATTTTCATTTAGGAACAGATACTCATTTAAACTGAAGGCCTTTAACACTGCCTTAAATTGGATAAAAGTTCAATTTATACCCACAATGGGGCCTCTCTCTACTGCAAGACCAGAGGAAAGAGAACAACACTGTTTTTCTGTACTTTACAAAAAAAAAGTGTTTTATTTTACTAGGTGAGCTATTCCCGTGACAGGCATTCAGTACTTCTGTTTATAAATAGCTGCAGCTGAAAGTACAGCAGATTTTGACTCAACTACCACAAAAAACAGTCTAAATTCCTTTGACCTTCAGAAGTAGCAATTTTGTGGACTGGACAGAGGGTGGTCACAGAAGACAGTAAGTGGCTTTCTGCCACAAAATTATATGCTCTAACATGCAAAAAATATATATGCTCCACAAATTTTAACTGAAGCATCTGCAAAATACAGAACTCACTACTGCAACCACATGGACAGGCAAAAGATGAAGTTTCCCATCATCTATAAAGCAAACAAGGATCTAGCTGCCCTTAAAAAATGCCAAAGGAAATTCTGCAGTACTCTGGGAACGCGAAACACTTATACACTTATCTGTAGGTAAAGACACATCAGGAGTCTTGTTGGAGTTTTATACATATTCACACTGATACCAGCTGAACAAGACTTCCAGAAACTTAGACCTTGGTGACATTCAATGGCACATAAATGGTGCTTCTTTTAACATCTCTGGAACTGTCTCCAAATTCAACACATTTGATCATTTTGTAGCAGATATGAGAAGTGGTAGTTTTATATTTGAATGCATACTTAATCCCCTAAGAAAGAGCTGAACACCAAAAAATCTAAGTGTGGATTCTGTGGTTTTCCACATTTATCACATCCACATAGGTGGCTACAAAAGGAGGTCCTACATAGCATTCTGCCAGTGACCTTCAATATTAAGTTCCACACTAGGGTAAATGGGTCTCAGGCAGTAGTGCTGGGTGACAGGCATATGAATGTGGGAAAACGTCAGCATGTTTCAACTCTTTTCAGTTCAGTGACTCCCTAAAACTGGACTGAGCAGTTATCAGAAAAATAGTGATTTCAATAATTGAAACAAGCACTAACATTTGATTGTGTGCAACCAAATATTTGGTTTAAAAGAATAAAAAATAAGAAAAAAGCATCATGTAGAGTACAACCATTCCCTTCAGAAGTAGAATTATTGTATGAAATACAAGGGTTACGTAAATACAAGCATCAGAAAAAAAATCAAGTATTTTTCTCTCTGCTGAAAGATATTACACAGTTTACGAAGTTTCTTTTCATATTTTCACATAATTCTTCACATTTATGAATTGATAAATAGAAGTGTGAGAACAGAATAAAATTGCTTTGGAGACAGATGTATAGAAGCACATGAATATATGTATGTTTTAGTCGGCTGAAATTGAATTACCTCAAACCTTTCCTGAAAAAGACAATGAACAATACACATGTAGCCAACACATGCTGCTGTTTCGTTCTGGTCTCTTAGTTTACTTGGCTTAGGCAAACAGCCCTGCTTAATGCAAGCCAAATCCTGCACTCTTTTACAGCCCCTGAAATGTCTCCAACTAACAAAAAAAGGGATGTATGAAAAGCTTTTTCCTTCATGGTTCTAACAGCACATTTGCCAGTATTTGTTTTCCAAATTTGTTCCTACAGATTGATGCCATTTCACTGTCATTTATGTGGTTCTAACAAGGTAGAAAACATTGCACCTTTCTGAAAATGGTGTTCGATGCACAGCCCATGCACACACAGACCTTACCTCCTCGTTTTCAATTTTGAGAGTGGCCAATCTTGACTGCAGTTGCTGATACCTAAGCATAAGCTCTGCTTGCACAGGTTGCTGGGCAGTGACTTGACAAACCTAATAAACAATCAGAAAGAGTTGTGAGATGGAAAGAAGAAAAATAAAGTCAAGTCTTTGGTTGCTCTCCTTAACACTATGTGAATTCCTGCCAAAGCCACTAAAACGTAATAAAGCAGATGAGAAAATTCATCCATCTAAATTTAAAGCATTTGTGTACTACAAGGTATGGAACTATACACCACATCTTAGGACTGCAACACACAGCCCTGTTTGTACGGCTGCTTTGTGTTGCTTCTATGTCACACAGAAATGCAAGCCCTGGAGTTACCTTCCGTAAGGGTGTGCATTCTGCCTTGCTACTGGCCTTTGAAATAGCAGAACAGGGCACAGCTGGGGAGCACTGTACTCTTGAAATCCTCAGATGACACAATGAGGGAGGAAGAAGGGGAAAGGGCTGCATTTCAGTGGGCACAACGTGGAGATCTGCAGTTGCTCTCAAAGAGGAATCACAAGGGCTGTTATGGAAAAGGCAGGTAGTGAAGACAAAGTCGCCACTTACACGTTGGTGCTGGGCTGAGTGCCGGCTGCTCAGAAAATCTTCTGGATATGTCATAATGGGTAATACAGAATGCAGTAACACTCAACTGCTTTTACTTTAGAACTCTGAAGAACTCAGAATAGTGCTGCAAGTTTTGCAAAAGGTTATTGCTGATCCACTTTTGGATTTGCAATAGCAAATATTGCTTTTGGATTACAATAGCAGCAGTTAACAAGTTGCAACTTTGTAAAAGGGGATAAAATCTCTATCTTTTTCTACATGAACAGAAATAATTGCTGGGGGGATATTTGCCACTATACAGACCTCATCACCCATATGAGACTGGAACTCAAATTTCATTGGTGGACAAAAAGCAGTGGGGAACATTTCCATGAATCTCTGCTTGTCACTTCGTGGCTCCAAGCTGTCAACTGCATTTTCTATGATGTCTAAGCCCTCATGCCTAGAAGTTTCAAGGTTATACTCTGCAGAAAGATACGTTCTTAGGGCTCTATTCAGGCTTGCGTGGTATCCAAGATCACAACACTAATAACATAATAGAGAAGAAAACAAATTAAAAAGCAGGAACACTGTATCCAAGATTGCAATAGCAGTAACACAACAAAGGGAGAAGAAAATCAGTTAAAAAGCAGGAACACCATTCCAGTATCCCAAACCACAAATTATCACTACAATTTTCTGCCCAGGAATTTTTCTGTCTTCAAAGTATTTTACAAAATATCTTGTAATTTTAGTATTAGAGTCAAGACAGTAAGTATTTAGTATCCTCATCCTACTGCAAAGATTAAAGGATAGCTTAGAAAAGAGAACAAGTGTACAAGTACGGCTATGCATTTGCATTTGTTTGCCAGATACAGATATGCCGTGATCACATTTACAAAGAAAAGGTCTGGGACTCCACAAAGAAGTGGGCTTTTCAGTATTATTGTCATATGTAAGCCGCAGATTATCTGTTTTAATGCATCTTGATATATCTCTACCATCTAAGTCAATGCTAGCACCTAACTGAAAATGAATCACTTCCTGCTAACCATGGCTGTGCCCAAACAAAAAAACCTCACATCTGCCTCCCACGTTAGTGATCCATCTAAAGATGCTTTTTGATGCAGTGACAATGGCTTAACAGCCTTTCCCCTGACTGTTCAGGCATATTTGCTGTAAACACCTGATTTCCCATGCTCAGACAGAGGCAGCAATGCACATTGTTACACATGCAGAAAGTCATAATTTAGGTCTTTTTTTTTCTAGGAGCGAGAATAACACTGGAATGTAATTGGAATCTAATTGCTAAAATGTAAAGTTCTGTTTGTTCCTGAATTTTAAACACCCTGGGTTTGCATTATTCATGATCAGTTAATATTTTAGAGGAACAGCTTAATATATTTTTAAAACGTCACAGAAGGAGTGTATCAAGTGGCTGTTTTCGTAACTCCCCTGCACATTACACATTAAACAATATCTTCAGCTTCCACTTTGTGAGATTCCAGGTAATGGGAGAAGTAATGCAACCCTCTGTGTCACCCCCACACAGGGGCATCAATCTGTGAACAGTTGTACACAAAGCAACGTTTATCTGAAAAGTGTGTTCAGGCTTGACTCAGTCCAGGGTGAAAGTGACCAAACATCTGTTGGCACACAGTTTGCAGCAGACGAAGATAACCTACAATTCCCATCTCGTAGGGTGTCTGCAGGAAATGGCTGCAGTGTTAGCAGAGATTTGTCCCGGTCTGAGGACAATGTCTCTCCAGGGCAGTCAGGGAGCACGCTGCCTCTGCCCCGCTCCATCCTTCCCAGGTGCCCACCCACAGCTTGAAATCATCCCTCCCTGCAGGATGCATTTGGGTAAAGAAGCAATTTGAATTCAGTCCACTGTATATCAAGATTACAGGCACTCCTCCCTCATAGCTATAACAAACCATTAGGACTCATTGAATCATTTCCCTTTCCTTTCCTCTTTCTTATTTAAAAAAAGAGACAAAGACAGAGAGGAAAACAGACACATGCACACACACGAGGGCAGGAAAGAGAGTTTTCAACCTACTTACCGCTCCTAAACCTGTGTGTGAAAGAGAAACAAACCACTCACACCTTGCCTTACATACACTCATCACTAGTGATTAAACTGCTCTCTGTGATCTGTCCAGGCTGTTGTACCCATAATACGGATGCTGAAACTTCCAGAAAGGCTGAGCTTTCAGTCTCAGCAAGTATTCCAGGTAGTTACTGCTGATGGGATAGGGGCTACCCAAAAATGAGCTCTTGAATTATTTAAAGAAAACAGAAAAAAGATGTCATGTCCAATCAAACACACACAGCTTATCCACTTTCTTTTGCATTTATACAATGGAAGCATGTTACATTCACTAAAACAGCCACTCAACCTTTACACTAAAGCCCATCTATATTTCAAAGATATTCATCCTAAAAAATACTGTTTCTAAAAGGAAAAAATCTCATGGTGTTTTTCTCTTGTTCTGTGTCAACTCGGATCTCATATTTAATTCACTACCTTGGATTAAAAAGACAGACTAAAAGTGATGATAAGAAAGTGGATCAGGGCAGCTGTTTTATTTCATGTGCATTAGTTTCAGAGAGACCTCATGGAAGATTTAACTGAGAGGAAATACGGGCAACGCTAGCTTTACCATGGCCAACTATCTGCGTGTTACAAAACCACAGGCATCTAGAGCCTGAATTTTGATTTGGAGGATTAAGAGAAAGATCACTGATTTATAATTATAGATACGTGGGTTTCTGATGCAGCTGTTTTACAAGTTGGAATATAAGGTTGCAGCCTTGCAGCTTTATGTAAGACCTTCACCGTTTAACCCTTAATCTACTCAGTAACTACCACCTGCTCATGAACGAAAGCAACAGTTATTGTCTGCAGGTGATGACAGCTGTACAGGGTAACAAATACAGCTTCTCAGCCAAGAACATGGATTCTTCAAGTGAAGCAGAATATCCTGCCAGACTAAAGCATTTTCTTGCAGTACTAATGCCAGCAGAGCAAACGGTAACAAAATCTAGAACCTGAACTCATGTCTGATAACCAATGGGTGTTTGAATGGAACTTAAAATGCCTATGAATTTAGATTTTCACTTCAAAAAATTAAGTAGAAGTTGAATTTGTCTGAGTAAGACTGTAGTTCACTTTCTCTAAAATAGGGAGACAAAGATATTCTTAACCTGGGAACATCTCTGTCACAATATCAACTCGCAGCTATTCAGGGAAGATGGCACTGTTTTGATCTGCTAGTACAAGTGATGGTTTAGAAACAGAGGTGTCTACAATGGACACAGCACTTGATGCACATGCTCATTATTGAGACTAATAATGTAAGGTACTGCTACTAAACCACTGCTCCCACAACAGTGGAAAGAAAACACACCAATCTTTCAGGTGTTGCAATTAAGTACATACGTATGCACATACACACACACATGCACGCATGTATACGTGATTTTCAGGAAAAAACTGTAGATGTAGAAGACCTGTAAAGCTCGAAGAAGCAACCACGCTGATAACCACATGAAGTACAAATCTCTGAGGTTCACTAAATCAGCACTCTAAGGTGACAGCCTGGCTGGCTAGTAAGACCTGCCATCAATCTACAGCTTAGAGAGAGATTAGATATCAGTTGGTGCAGTAAGACAGGAAGATGAGAAATGAGAGAATGAAGTCACAGACTATGAGTTTTATTGCATTTCAGGATTCATAAAGACTTTTGGTTGGGCAAAGTGGAGGGAGATGAGTGATGCATTTGGGATGTGTGTGAAAAATTAATTTTGCAATTTGCATTTTATTCGTATTTGGAATTAAATCTGAAGCAGTCTCAAGAGCATTTACTGTCTTTATTGCACCCCAGAGTATATTTACGCTTGAACAAAACAAACTGCAGTGCTTTGCACAGAGCTGCAACCAAACATCCAAGATAATCTTCATTTCAGGAACAATAATAAAATTCTAATGCCAATGGGTAGAGAAATTCATAAAAATGCCTTAACCTCTGAATAAGTCACAATCTAATCATCCATGTTACACAGACATCAACACTCAAATCAAAGGGATCTGGCTGTACATATTATATTTATGAGAACTTTTAATATAGACTGTGAGCTGCACACACTCTATCCTAGTTTTAAACTTGCTTCTATGAATGATTAACAAAGAACCTTTACAGAATAAATTAAGTTTGTGATAGCTGAATATTCTCTAACTTCCTAATCACCAACAGCATGCAGACTGCAATCCAAGAAGAGAAGAAATGTTCAACAAAAAATTCAAATTCCTCTAGAACAATATGGAGAGAACAGAAATATACTGTACACATCAAACCCTGCTTATCCCCTTACCCCTTTGCAAATGATGGTCACAACCTTCAGCTCACTAAATGACTAAACATCCAGCTAAGACTCCAGCAATATTTTTAGCTCGCTTTTATCACAAGGACTTAAGATGAACACCACATCATTTTATATCAGAAGCCCTGAGCTTCACTAATGAAATGAATGAGTTGAACAGTTCAGATTGAGCTCAGCTGAAGAACTGCAATTTCAGATTTTCCATATGAGCCTCACATTGGGTGGAAACCCAATGAACAAAACTGAAAGAAAATAACAATAAATCCCACAACCCTCCCCAATCTCGTTACAAACAGTATATTGAACGCTTCACTGAGTTCCTTCATATCTTTATCTAATTTTCATCAGATGTATTTATCAGTAAAGTTGGAAAATATTCAGTTTCATTTGTGGGCAACACCAACAGCTTAGAGAGATCTAAATCCTTTCCATGTTTACTGGAATTTAGACATGGAGGAGAAGTAATCTCCTTCTGCACAGACAAAGAGCAAGTTCAGGGAAGCACAGAAAAGAAGGCAGGCAGATGGGGACAAAGTAGAACGGGGAAAGAATGAAATCACCACCATTGCTCTGAAAACTCAAAATTGTCCCATTACACTAATAGATGTACAGAATGAGATGAGTCTGGATTGTTGCAACATATGGTGAGTGGGAAGCATGTCTCACATTCCAATGATATAACTCAAAAATTTTGCCAAGACTCTTGCATTTACAGAAAGTGTTTCCTTTGTCAAGTAGTAAACATTCTGTCTAGATACTGGTGCTTTCACTGAATATTCCGATGAAACAGAAATGTCTGCAAGACGCTTCATTTAAACAAGATCACAATCAGATTGAGTTGGCTCAGAAGCAAATCCTAGCTACATGTTTATAGTCAACTCTTACAAAACAGTGATGAAAAGGTCAGTATGGGCTTGCAGCCCAGAAAGCCAACTGCATCCTGGGCTGCAACAAAAGCAGCGTGACCAGCAGGACAAGGGAATTGATTGCCCCCCTCTACTCTGCTCCCATGGAGTACTGCATCCAGCTCTGGGCCCCAAGCACAAGAGAGACATGGACAAGAAGAAGGCCACATAAATGCCCAGAGAGCTGGAGCACCTCTCCTATGAAGAACACTGAGAGCCTAGAGAAGAGAAGGCTCCACGTGGACCTTATTATGTCCTTCCAATATTTAAAGGGGTCTTAAAAGAAAGATAAAGAGAGACTTTTTACTAGGGTGTGTAGAGATAGACAAGGTGTAGTGGTTTTACACTGAATGAAGGTAGATTGAGATTAGATATAAGAAATAAATTCTTCACTACGAGGGCCCACCATTCAATCTCCATAAACATTCAGCAAATGTTGATGAATGTCAGTGGGTGCCATTTTTTCTGCATGGAGGAATTCAGTTCCACACCTTTGCTCCATCCGCACTCCCATGCCAGATGCCATTGTGTCAGAGTGCCCCTCTGCTGCCATCTGTCACACGGCAACAGCATGGAGCAGGATATTGGAGGGGAGGTTCAACCTCTGCTGCCATCCCACCAACATCCGCCTCTGATGTCGTGGGCCAACATCATAAAATAGGAGGCATTACTTTCGGAGCTGCCCTCATATTACAGGAAAAAGTAAATGACAAAGAAAACTGACTGTCAGTATTTAAAAACCATATAAATGCACATATATATAAATATTCAGATACAAACATATAAATATACCTGTAAATAGTTTAAAAACATATAAAAAAATAAAACATCCATTCATCTCAAGAAGGTATTTTTCCCTTTCTCTATCAAGCTTTGCTAATTCCAGATAGTAGAGATAAGAAATTTCTTGTTACAGTAGTTCATACTGTACAACAAACCAGAACCTAGCTGGCTTATCATTGTCGTGAACCTCCCACCAAAATGACTGTGGGTAAATGCTATTTACCATTGTAAATAACAAATGCCATGGTTGCAGTAGAAAGCATATGTAAATATCAGTGTTAAATAAGTCAGTGTCTTTACCACTATGTTGCTTCCTGTGCTTGTATTTGCTGTATCCAAATTTTCTTTAAAAATATCTGGTCATTTTACAAAAAGGTGAGACCTGTCAGAGTGTGGGCTGTGCCCTGCATATCATGTAAAATGTCAGTAATACAGGTTCTGCAGACCAAATGGTGGCACAGGTCAGCATCACTGTATAACCTTATACTTCTAGGATGTTCTCGTAGTCTACTGAAAATCAGAAGCAAGTTCTGTTGAAATTATAGAGTAGAAGACCAATTCTATGTGTTCTGCAAACTGTATGAAAAAAAAAATGTAGTGTGTATTCAATTCAATGACTAAGTGAATGAAAGTAAATGATTTCAAAGACACAAAGGAAATTACTTCTTTTGCATTAAATACCATTATTATATGCCCACTTAAGAAGCTTGTCTCCCAAGAAATATCTGTACCCTGGAAATACTTCTATAGTACAAAATGGAGTAGTCTGCCTCTTTGCGTTACTCTTGTCATATTCGTTCTTGCCACATGGGGAAGAAACACAATGTTCTAACATTAAAGGAATGGGTTCTGCATTTTATTGGCACTTTATTTTGTGAAATATAAAGCTGAAAGGAAAATGTGCTAATTATACCATATAGTATTATGAATGATGAACATAGTGTAGGCAACCCATATGACTAATGTATTCCCTTCGAAAATGAAAAAAAAATAAAAATGATATGTATTATTCCTGAGCTGAATAAAGATAAAAACAAATGTGCAAATACTTACATCAATTAAATCTGAAAGGTCGTGAATGTAATACTTGAAAACAGAAGCATTGGTTGCTTCAAGGGTGAGCAGGTATTCATTACGGGCCTTAATAGACTTCAGCTTGTTTTCAGAATATTTTGCTTGACGCTAGGAAAGAGAATGTATATTAATGCATTTGAATTACTTAATTGTTGACATGTAGTAAAAATAGTAACAATTCAAGCACATACTCATATTAACAAGAAAGAACCTTAACTGTCAGACTGTTATGTATACAAAGAAGGCAATATATAATGACGACTTAGCATTTTGTTTCAAAAACAGCAAACCATATAGTAAGAATTATACTGAAAATAAAGCATTCTCCTATCTGAGCTGCAATTAAATCATGCTGTCTACAACTGACTGCTGGTTTATTATGTGTACCTTGTTTAATTTCATTTCCTAGCTGAACTTAGGTGACTGTTTAATATGATGCTAAAGAATGTCAGAAATGCATTGAATTTGCTACAAATTAAGCAAAATAAAAGGACTACTTACTTTTTCCTTCATTTTTTCAATCTTTTTCACGGAGCTCCGTCTTTGGTGCCTTTCTTCTAGTCGTATATGAAAAACCGGGTCTCCTGACCTCCCAATCTGTTTTTCTTCTTGCTTCTCTGCCTCCTTCAGTTTGCTTTCTGCACTGATGCTCTCTGCATGGTACATGTGGTATGTTTTCATGACCTGCAAAAGACAGAATCAAAAGGGAATCAGGAGAAAATGAAAATATACATATAGAAAAATCACAGGGTCATTAAGTAACATGCTCTCTTATAAAGACAGAGCTTTATTAAGTCTCTTGGCTAAAAAAGACTGAGGATTTCCAGTTGCATTTTTCTTCTCCGGTTTACTCAATAGTAACCCAAAAGGGATACTAAGAGCCTACAAACCTTATTAATGACTGAGTTTCAGTCAGGCCTTTAGATGATGCCAGAATTACCCTTATTCACTTTAAAGAAATGGGTATTTAATATATCCAAAATTCTAAGTGTTCAGAGGGTTTTATCAGGCACTGTGAATAAAGAGGAAGATGATGGAGATCTAGTCATCATATAAGTGTATGAGACTGTCTGGCATTCTGCCTCACTTCTGCTTAGAAGGGCCTTGCATCTCAGAAACATTTTGGTAGCTGGTTGGACAGCAGGCTATCAAATATTTTGGTAGAAAACATTTTCTAGGTTTTTTTTAATCTGTCAGGAAAAAAAAACAAATCCTTGTTATTAAACTTTGGGACTTTTGTCTTTGTAGGAAAATCTGAAATGATGAGCAATAAAACTAAATATCAGGGCCAAATCTACCTCACTTTTTCAGTACTTAGTTAACAGTGACCCAGATGGGGACACAGAACGTTTAAGAACACGGGGGTCCATCTGGGTCTGAGGACAGGGGGAGGAAGCAGAGATGACAGGAAACTTCAGTCAGGAGATGCACCCCTGGTCAGCCAGATAGCCGTCAAAGGCCTTGAGAGAAGTTGTGCTCAACCATGCAGCGAGCAGAGCGGGCATGATTAGAACTGGCCCACTCTCCAGACATGAGCTGGAGAATGAGCAGTTTGATAGGTAAGTCTTGAAGACACTTCCTCTATAGCACCCAGTTAATACCACTGCCTTTCTCACACACACACCTGCTCTGCAGCTAAGAGAGCTTGGGCTGACAGACTACAAATACATGCAAGCTACAAGCCAGAAACAAGGTGGGAAGGCATCCCCAGGCAGACAACGATCTCTTCTTCACAGGGTGCTGGAGCACTCTCTCCAGCAGGTGTCACCTTTGGGCTCGGGCCATGCAAACACTAGCCTCTCCTCCAAAGGATACAGCCATGGGGGAACAACAGGGGCTGTGCTTCCCTCAGCAGGGCTTTGTGCCCTGCTGAAGAGACAAGACTAGTTTGGGGAGGTGCCTTGAAAATGAAACATGAAATTTTTGTGACTGAAACGTTAGGGCAGCCCAAGGAGAATCCACAGACTGGCAACACTAAAGCTAAAGGGTATAAATTAGCCTTTAATACAATAGCTGTACATGGCTCAGCACGGATCAACACAAGCCAGATGCACGTCACGTCAGGTGAGGGCTGAAGGGATGCATATTTCAAGTCCTGTGCGACAGAAAGAAAGGCTTTTAGAGAGCTGCAATGTGGCATGTCGTATCTGTGTCACCATGCAAAGCTGATGCTGTTGATACGACTGAAACAGGATTGATACTAAAAACG
The DNA here is from genome assembly GCA_013396635.1 of Penelope pileata. Lineage (NCBI taxonomy): Eukaryota > Metazoa > Chordata > Aves > Galliformes > Cracidae > Penelope > Penelope pileata. The sequence goes on along the minus strand of WBMW01002535.1, from coordinate 597,034 downwards.
AAGCACACAACTCTTCACCAGCTTCCTGTACTAAGGTTAAAAAAAAAAACCAAAAAAATTGGAGATGTGCATGAAAAACAGTGGTCTTATTTTTAAAAACACATATTCACAGTTCTCTGCCAAAAGGGCACACAAAGGGAATAGCTAGTGCCCACTGTCAAAATGGATGGGGCAAAACCATGAAGACAAAACAAACTAGGCTGGGAAGAGGATGCAAGCCTGCAGAGCTGAGATCTCCTGTTTCCAGGTTAACTATACAGCATGTTTGGCTTCCTATATCCTGGATTGTTTTCAAAGGCATTTTTAAATTGCCGATAATCTGGGTCCATGGAATCTAACTCATATAGCTACACAGAATTACTGAAAAGAGAAGAAATGCACTTATTAAATAAATTATGTATGAAATAAACCTTAAAAGGCATGAAAAGTGATATGGCTCTATTAAAAATATAGGAAAAGGCAATTAAATATGATTGCAACTTTCTCTTTTGGTCTTTGTATTCAATTTTCAAGTGCTTATTTATAGAAATTGACAGGCGTTTCTTTTTCTTCTTGTTTTTTTTTTTTTTTTTTTTTTTTTTTTTTTTTTTCTCAGTGTCAGCTCCAGAGACTTTTTACTTGGTGGGACAAATATAATTTATTTATCTTACCATCTAGGAAAGTTATTTTGTTTTATACTCCTTGTGTTTTTGCCAGCAAAGAGAGAACAATAATATCTCTGAGTTTCCTAACAGCACATCTCAAAGCATCTGACTTTAGAACTAATCCTTGCTCTGCCACTTCTTGACAAAGGAATAGTAAACACTGAAGCTTCTGAAGCAGTTTTTCTGAGTGCTGCATGGCCTAACAGACTAGGTATAAATATCATTCTGCAGTGCCTAAGACATCTCAGCCTGCCTCACTGCTGAGTGAAGCAGCATAAATGCATCGCCACCAGCTGTAATCAAGAGGTTCAGAAACCTCCACACTGACTCCATGAACCTCACATCACCAAGAGCACTTCTTCCTCTCCCTGCCTGCTCATAACACAAGCTACCAAATGCAGTATCTCCATATGACCCGACTGAAAGTCACATTTTATGTGACAATGACATGGTTCTTAGTACTAACGATTCTTATAACTAACACTGAAATAAAAGTCCTCCCTTTGGCAGTATACTCACAGTTGGACAATAGTCAGTATTTGTCCTACTTGAGCCATGCTGGTTTAGAAATCATCACAGAATACGCTATGTACAGAGCAGTGATCAGTCTGTTCATTTTACTCCTGTCCAGTTTGTTATCTTGATAGCACTGCTTAGCTCATGCACTGGTGACATCATTATTTTCCAAGCCTCTGGGGCAAGCTGACAGCTCCACTCTTTCTTATGATTTGCTAATGGTTTTTTTAAGAGCTGATGGTACAGCAGCTAAATAAAAACTTGAAAAAGCATTAGATAGACACATATAGAAAATACATAGGAATTAGCAAGGGAGTTGGCTTCCAAGTATTTCAGTGCTTCATCAACAAATCAGCTTAGAACGTGCATGTTAAGTTGCATATATATCGCTATTATATATTAATATTGTATATTAATATTTCCCTTAACATTACACCATCTTTTCTCCCAGGAGTATTTAAAAGACTGTTAGATGCTGTAAAAGACAGTAACGGGCTTCTCTAATTCTTGAAAACAGACTTACTGTATGAAGAGTTCTGAGATCCACAGATCCATGTATCTGTCATTCAAATGATAAATTAGCTAATGAAATAAGAAACGTAGCTTCTCAAATGCCCACCAAACTGTTGAACTAATAGACTATCCTGTGAGAGTATCCATCACTGAACTAACTTCAATTAGTCTCCAAAGTGCTTATTGATCAGCTATCAACTATACATTGAAAAGAGGGCAAGGTGGTAATTTTGCAGATGCTGAGCTGCCATCACGACAGACGTGCTGCACTTTGCTGCTGTACTCAACAAGCACTGTTAAATGCATACTTATCCCTTTCTAAAATCAAATGGTGAGTTCATCTCGTACTAATTTAGCTGGTCTATTACTGAAGATCCAATGGTATAAGATACAGATTTCTGATAGATAACTAAGTCAGACTGCAAGAAGGTAAAAAAGATTATGTTACACAAACTATGTACCCTCCTAATTGTAGGTGACAGACTGTGCACTTAGCAATATAAACTTTCACCATCATTTGTAAGAGCTCAGCAAGTAGGCTCAGGGCAGCACATAGCACTTATAACAGGGAAGGAAATACTTAGATAATTATTCTGTGCGAAACCACGATAATTACTGGGGTAAATTCATCAACAAGATAGTGGTTAGTGCTATACTTTCGTGGGCTACAAGAGAGGAATGTTCACGTAGCAAGACTACATGAAGCAAGAAGAAGCATTTTCTACATGCAAGCTTCTTTCCTAGAAAACTTCTTAACATAAAGTACGAAGGCTGAATGCTTCTAAGTCAAAATATATTGGAATTATCATGGGTTGTCAAAGTAACATGCTTTATTTGTATAATAAAACTGCATAATTAATAGCTTTTTCACAGTGTTTCTCAGGAAATAAGCATTTAATGGAGTAGAAGTTCATCTGTAGGAATTACAGAGTCTGAATAGTTTCAAAATTGACTCTGGTAAGTAGTGAGTTGTAAGTGGAGTTGCAAGGAATTCATTACATTAGGTTAGTTAATGCTTCCCCCAATAACTAAAATCTTATGCCAATTCTGCCACTTCCCTGGCCTCTAGCAATTAAGCAGGCCTAGTATTAGATGTTTTCAGCATCCTTTTCATTTCCAAGACAGCCTCTGATGCGGTAGCAGGAATAGTCGCTGATTTATTACTATCAATACAGAATTACTGATTTCACCAACTCTCAGATCTCTCATGTACTACAGTAAATTGAACTTTTCTACAAAGAATCCAGATTCTGTGTTATTTGAGTAAAGAAAAAAAGAAAATCTGGTAGCAACTACTCTCAGAAATTGAACAGCCAAAATTTTAATGGGTGAAATAAAACAATGAAAAATGCAAGTGGCACTGCAGCCTTAGTCTTATTTAATACTAAATCGTTTCCCTTGGACTGTCCCTTGAACTTCTTCATTTTTCCACAAGCCTGACATTTTTACTGCTTGTGAAAAGCGTGATGCTAGGAGTTATAATTCGGAAAACCAAGTAGGAGACACAAAGATATTATAAGATACTGTAGCTTTCAAGAGAAATGGAAGAAGAGTTTGGGGAGCTTTCTCTGAGGCAAAGATGGTCAGGTATAAAATCAGTAATTTATCTCCTCTTTCATCAGAAATAGTGTGTCCAGCAGGACCAGGCAGGTGATCATTTCCCTGTACTTGGCTCTGGTGAGGCCACATCTTGAATACTGTGTTCAGTTTTGAGCCCCTCACTAGAAGAAAAACGTTGAGACCCTGGAATGTGTCCAGAGAAGGGCAACAAAGCTGTGAGGAGTATGGAGCGCAAGTCTTATGGGGAGCATTTGAGCAAACTGGGATTGTTCAGCCTGGAGAAAGGAAGGCTCAGGGGAGACCTTACCGCACTCTACCACTCCCTGAAAGGAGGTTGTGGTGAGGTGGGAGTTGGCCTCTTCTCCCAGGTAACAGTGATAGGACAAGAGGGAATGGCCTCAAGTTGCGCCAGGGGAGATTCAGGTTGGATATTAGGAAAAGCTTCTTCCCCAAGAGAGCTGTTAGGTACTGGAACAGGCTGCCCAGGGAGGTGGTGGAGTCACTGTCCCTGGAGGTGTTCGAGGTATGTCTGGATGTGGAACTGAGGGACACGGTTTAGTGGGTAATCTTGGTGGTAGGGGTACGGTTGGACTAGATGATCTTGAAGGTCTTTTCCAACCTTGATGATTCTATGATTCAACATGTAAGATTTCTAAATATCTCAGTTCACAAAAAACCACCAATCCAAACTTCTACACTTACCAGTTTGACCAGCATTTTTCTCTGGAATGGCTAGGAAAAAATATTCATTCTTTGACCCCCATCACCACAACAAACTGGGCTCCTCTTTCCTCATCTCTGCTTACTCAAAAGGATTGGCTTGCACTAGTTTCAACAACTTATACCTTTATGTAAAATATAGGACTAGTAACTAGTTTACATTGGCTGAGAGAGTAATAGGGAGAGGAAAAAGAGATGAATGCAGTTGCTGGGATGTTGCAGACCTGAAAATACTGATTGTCTGGCACAGCCAAGAAAAAGCCATGCATAAGTACTTGCCACTTATAATTTACTGAACTTGCAAAGATACAGGCTGAAGCTTAGCTATTCAATTATTTTTAGCATGATATTTTGAGTCATAACATAAGAACCAGAGCATAAAATACTGAGAACTGAAAATGAAGTCTTAAAATGTATTTTCACTAGTCATATGAGTAACGCAGAAAACATACAAATATTTAATGTAACATTCAAGGAAACCACCTCTACAGAAGAGAGATGGAAAACAAAGGAAGGTCTGCCTTACAAAATTCCAATTACTCTTAGAACAAATTCTGGAGTCTTGGTTCACCTGCTTCTGTTTATATTTTTTCCATCAATCCTGTACATGGTGCATAATTTTAATCAGAATAGCACAAGTAAACTAATCCCAGGGAATAAACAGACCTATCACACATACCTCCTATTTCATGATAATTCCCAGTGATGCAAATGGGGAAAGGAAGGAATTACATAAAGTGTAAGCAAGAAGAAAGATCTCTTGAGTGAATTTTTAATGAATAAGTATTTAATATTCCAAAATGTTTTTTTGTTGTGGGATTTTTTTTTTGACATCTGACTGCAGTTCTGAGATTTAAGAAGCCAAATCACTTTGTAGTGTCTCAAAAGGCAGAGATTCAAGCTTCCATAATCTTCAAAATATCTCTAAACAGAAAGAGGGTTTTTTTTAATTGAAACTCTTTATAATGCATTCTCAGTGGAAGGTGGCAAGTACTTTCATCTCCTCAGTGCTTTATTTTTTTCTTCTCTTGAAACAGCTTCTTCTTTGCAAAATGTATAGCACTACTTATTGACTTGAAGAATTTGATCTAAAAAACATCAGTGCAACAGACAGAACTTCTTAACTACAGCAATTTTCAGTTCTGACTCTATGAAGAGGTTAAGAAGAATTAGGATCTTCCGAGGCAGAAGTGTAGACTATCTTTTCAGAGAAGGGTTGTGAAATCACCTTTTGTTTTGGCATCTCCTACAATACAGATGACTAGGATGCATAATACAGTAACATTGCCAGAATAAAGTCGGTTACTGTCCTGATAATTAGTAGTTTGTGTTTGAATTCATCCATTAAAAATACCTTGACCAAATCAGCAGCAATTCCTTTGAACATCGCATTTATTCTGGATCATTCTACTGCCTTTGAGGTACCTTGTGCTTGAGAAGTCTGAATGCTGGTGTGGTGAGGCCTGATGTCTGATTAGAGATGGGTGGTAGAGACTCTCACCATGTGGGTTTGAAACAAGCACTTAACCCAGCCTTTCATCCTGAACCATTAGGAAATTCAGGCAACCAGTGTCTCAAATCTTGTCAGTCGAATGAACAACATGAGCTGTACAACTACTGTGTGCCTGAATATACCTGTCTAATGAAGCCAAACCTTACGTGAAAATTTCAAGGAGTAACAAATGAAACGTAATTTCTTTATATTGAGTATACCTGTGCCTTAGAACAAGTCCTCACTGTTTTAGCTTTTAATTCTCTCATTCTCCTCAGTGCACTTTTATGCATAAATGTTTGTTTCTTTAATTTTGGGAGGTGACCATATTTTACAGATCTTTCTTGCAAAATAAGAGATGATGCCATACGTAGTAAGCAGGTTATTAAACCTGTCTTCATACATGCACTCAGTACATTAATAAACTCACACAAAAACATTGCACATCAGTAATTTAATTTAAATGGTGCTTACACTGTATTTTATCAACTTCAAAAAACTTCCTAGTTAACAAAAATCTTAAAGTCTGAGAAAGGAAATGGCATTCACTGGAAAGCATAAGATGGAAGTTAATACTTGAACAAAATTCTGCAACTCTCAGCGGGAAGACATAGCACAAATGTGAAGAAGAGTGAGAATATTAAAGCTCAATCCTGCAGATTTTCACTGGTAATTCAGCCAAGTATTTCAGCACATGCATCAGTGTTTTCCTATCTTGGGAGCACAGGCACTAATCCTGTGCCTCGCCAGGCACTGGAGTTATATAACTGTTTAATTGGAACAACACTGTATCTTCAGAGCTTACTCAACACTGAAGTCCAGCTTGTGCAATGGCTCCTACAGTTGCTGATTCCCTGCAGCTGTCTGAATTGTCTCAGGCTATCACTGATTTACAGAAGCCGATCCTAGTATGTTTAACTGACTACAGGCCTGAGGAAACAAGGTTTTATAGTATCACACCCTATAAAATCCGTGGTGACTTCAATAAAAAAAAGCCCTAAAGAAAAGCCCTCTAAAAAACCCTAAAGTTTTAGGTATGTTTTAGGAATTTACGTCCACAACTACAATGCAAAAGAATCTAGGGCAGTGGTACAGGTCCACATTTATTTGCAACTCTTTTTTTGCCACCTAAGTTGTTCAAATGCTCTTCAACCCATTTACAAGTAGTGGACAATTTTTCGTAGGTCATAAGAAAAGCAGTTTAGATGCACACAAATAATGTTATAATCTTGTAGTAATGAGCTGCGTAGATGAGTTTCAAAGAGGAAAAGCAGCTGACACTTACCTTCTCTCAGACTGCCAGAATGCTCAGAGTGTTTTGATGTTTTTTTTCTTAACCTTTCTGAACAGTATGGAAAGCCTACAAAAGCCTCTATTTTTCTTTTCATTATTTACTCCTCGGAGAGAGAGGAGGGCACATCTTACGATTTTTACTGAGTCTAGTCCATGAGCCAAACCAAGCAGACAAAAAAAAAAAAAAAAGGGAGAAGCTTTGCTCTGGTAAGCTCTGAGTATAAATGTCTTATTAATAACCAACTAAACTAACAATAAACTGGCTTAGCATACTCTGGGAGGAAAAAGGGTTGAAAATAGAAAGTAATCCTGAAAGCATTAGCATACGTATTCTAAAAAAGTTAGTGGTCTTTTCATAAGAGATAATTTGGACTTGTGTAAAAAGACAAAAATAAGCACCTCCACTGGGGGTAACTTGCTAGATAAAAGGATACTTAAGGCTTATAGAAGTAGTCTGATATGGAATTTGAATAAGATAACTTAAGTAAGCAACTATACTTACTGTGTAAAGCTCATTAAGAACTTTCATTAAGTCTTCATGAAGCTGGAACGCAATCTCTTTGCTCTGCAATTAAAAAGAAATCATTAGAATAAGGAAAGCAAAAGCTGCAACATAAACTTAGCTCTTAATATTTGTACTCATTGTTCATGCTAGTGAATGCAGTGTAGCTCACAAAGACACCATTCTGACAGAATTACAGCGCACTAAAAGTAATGGCTCAGGGAGGCAGAGGTAGAGAGACAACATCTGGACAGAAAACTTCTGAAAAGAAGCCCAGAAGTAATTTAAGAGAGAGATTCTCATGAAGCACCAGGAAATTAGGTGCCAACAGAAAGGGCAAAGTTTGGGATTAATGTTATAAGCCTTTTTAATGGAACAGACTGTGTACTGTTTTACAACTGTTATGGTATGTACATAAACTAAATCACGTGGAATGTGATATTCTAGAGGGACGTCCCTCCCAGTTTTAGATCTAGAATACTCTTTCTCCGCACATGCAACTATCTAAATATTTATGCAAGAAATAATTGTGGCTCCTCTTTGAAACAGATACCCAACTGCATAATATTTCACAGAGTGGGCTGCTGAAATAGCTTTGTTTAGCTTTCCTGGACTCTGGCTTTACTTCCATTTTGACCCAGAAAAAAGAAATGCTTGGCAGCGGTTATTAACGAATTCAAGCATGTCAAAATAAGAGTATTTAATTGGAGTCTCATTCAAATATATTCCTTTGTTAGCAGTCCACGGCAGTTCAATCAGATGAAAATTGTGGCAACTGTGCAACAGTTGAAGGCATTTGTACCACAGACTTTGGAAAACAACCATAGAAGAGAACTACAGTACTTGGCAAACAGCCTGGCTACATTTCTTCTGCAATGCGTATCATCGTAACATATGTGCTGGAAATGTCAGCTTTTTTTTTTTTTTTTCCCTGTGAATATATTGATAGTTAGCCCAACTTCTAAAAATCCCAACTTTCCCACATATAATGTCCTTAGCTATGAGAAGTACTTTGTATAGAAGCCAAAGGAAAACCTTCTGGGGCAACTCATCTCCAAAGCTGCTAACAAATACTTGGCCATCACTAAAACACCTGCAGGAATAATGGTTTCTGAATGGGAATTTCTAGTGCAACACCCACATATGAAAAGGAACCACAGCACACATCCCACCCAGTATGTCTTCCAGAAGGATAAAACTGACACATACAGTAGCTGGAACAGAAAACAGTGTATTTTGCTCCTATTCCTATTGTCATACCTTACATCCCTAGCTCTGGACAGTATTTTAAGGAATTTACCATACCTCTTATCAATATTCATGCCAATCCTTACATGCAAGATGACAACATTTTTTGCCACTTTTTAACTGACAAGATAAATACAATCATGGAATCACAGAATGGTTTGTGTTGGAAGGGACCTTAAAAATCACCCAGTTCCAACCCCTGCCATGGGCAGTGTTGCCTCCCACTGAATCATGTTGCCCAAAGCCCAGTCCAACCTGGCCCTGAACACTTCCACGGATGGGGAACCCACAGCTTTTCTGGGCAACCTGTTATAGCATCTCACCACCCTCACAATAAAGAATTTCTTCTTAATGTCTAATCTAAAACTACCCTCTTTCAGTTTACAACCACTACCTCTTGCCCTATTGCTACACTCTCTGATGAAGATTCCTCTAGGTACTGGAAGGCTGCAACGAGGTCTCCCCAGAGCCTTCTCTTCTCCAGACTGAATAACCCCAACTCCCCCAACCTTTCTTCACATGAGAGGTGCTCCAGCCTTCTGATCATTAACATAGCCCTCCTCTGGACACACTCCAACAGGTCTATGTCCTTCTTTTGCTGGGGGTCCCAGAGTGGAATGCAGTGCTTCAAGTGGGGCCTGAGTAAAGATTAAAGGGGGACAATCCCCTCCCTCTCCCTGCTGACCACCCCTTTCGATGCAGCCCAGCATACAGTTGGCTTTCTGGGGTGCAAATGCACATTGTTGGCTCATGTTGAGAATTAAAAAGCATTTCAGTGAGATTCTTCTATTCCCAACGGCATTAACTGTAGTGCCCAAGGCACAGTACAATAAACACTCTGAAGCTGTTACACAGGTCTCCTGCAAAACTCTGCCTATGGTTTATACTTCTAAAAGTTTGTATTTTTCAAGATATATGCTCTGCTACTGCAGCATCTTAAAAGGGCTTATTAAATTTCTTTGCAAATATCAGATTATTTTCATCTAATATTAAGGACAAAAATTAATATGCATAACAGCGCATAGACTGCACATGGAGAGTTGTAGAGGATTGGAGAAAGATTACAGATTTGCAAGCTGCTGTAGGGAAACACAGTCAAAGCTTTAACAAAAATTCTGAATTGCTTTTCATTGCTTTACATTGGCACCCTGCCTCCAAAAGTCAGCAGTGCAGCTCTGACACAACTTACACATCTCCTCAGTGATCCAAGAAGTGGAGGCCACCTGTTTTCCCTTGGAAAGCTGCTTTTATAGTGTCAAGTAAGAGCAGTCTATTTTTAAAATTACTTCAGCAGAAAGAAGGACAAAACGTACAAGTAAGATGGTAGACATTAAGACTGTTAGATGAAAGCATATACACAGGGGAAAAAAAACTATAGAAATGAACTCCAGCTCCAAGCAATTTATCCCTTCCAACTGTTGGTCAGTCACTACCACCTCAAAGCTGCTGACAGATCAAGCCCTAAATACAGCAATGTATTCTAAGGCAGCATAACTAAACTGGGCAGTGCAGAAGTTTTTTTGGAAGTGAGACAGAAAAGCAGATTTTCTTTGTATCCTTTGCACATTCTGTTTTAAAACAAACAAACAAAAACCAAACAGTAAAAATCAGGGAGATGCAGCCTAGCAATGCCACATGATCACAGATGAGTCGTCCTTCCACCAATTCATCAGGGGACTTCAGCCCCCAGTACTGATGTATACTACCTCAGTTTGCATCTTTTTCTGATGACAGATTTTGTAGGAATTGTCCAATAAGAATCAGGAAATTTGATTATCATTGGAAATATAAGAAGAAGGATTAATTTTCAAGAGCGAACACATTTTACATTAACATTTATAATCAAGAAATACTGACTCAAGTGGCTAGTGATATGGCTTTTAGCATGCAATATATGGAGCGTTAGAGCACCAAATAAGAAGTGCATTTATTTTCAGTGGTTAATGGCTCTCCTATTTCTCTTTGATGCTACCTATTCCCTGCAGTAGTTCAGCATGCCTAGGAGCTTCTCCTCAGGGTAGCCAAACAGAATGTAAGATGCAACACACATTTTCCTGGAACTGAGCTGACAGCTCTAATCAGGCCATTAAAACCTGAGGAGCAATCGCTGAGATGCTTCTTTATTCACTATGTCCTAGAGAAATGTGTTAACATCTATTAACCAAAAGAACACAGACTGTAATAAAGATGTTAGAGTACATACAAACTCTTGCTAAAAATATATTTGTGTATTTTATACTTGTAACCAAGCTGGTTCAAAGAATGAAGAGACAGTTTGAAGAAACTGTCATAATGTAAAAGTTGTGGGTTTTTTTAAACCACAAATTAATGGTAGGATAGACCATGCCTGTGCAACAGACACAAGTAAGTGTATTTAAACCAGCCTTTCAGTATACATACGATTTTCAACATGTCAGTGGTCCTACCGATGCTATCAAGATGAGTTTTTTATTGAATAACGTCTGATACACTTAAAATTTTATTCCACATAAATTACTTTCACTGGAGTCTGTAAGAATTTTCTACTCATTTTAGAAAGAGCATAACGGAGCACCCAAACTTTACTCATCTGCTTTTTTACTGAAATTTTAGCCAGTCAAATTGTTCCTGGAACTCTTTAGCGTCTGTATTTAGGACACACAATACTACTATCAGTTACATCACTTAGGGAAAATATTCTGTGACTATTTCTTTTAAATGAGTCTGCTGCTGGTCCCTGGGGGAAGCGAGATGCAAACCCTTGTTTAAAAGAAGCTTCTAGGAGCTGCTGTGACATTGACATAACTAGCGTGTCACAGTAACGCTGTCCCAGATTTGCCAGTTTATAGCAACAAATACCTTTGCTATCCGTTTAAACCTTTAAATGTTTAAGAAAGCGATGTGAAAAGTCTCCATATATGCCACAATTTTCATAACTTCCAAACAGATTTGGCAGGTAGTCATATTCCCTGCTAATAGTCAGATTATGGAACTAAAATATTTATTGTACTTGGCTTCTCCAGCATCTTTTACTGTAAACACTGGCAGATATGTTCATCTTGCCTCGTTATGGTTTCTGTCCAAAGAAAATACATTTTTATAAATTATAAATATACAAATCTGCTTAAGGATTTTGTGGTTACGTGTTTATACAGTTGATTATTAATGCTGGGGTAACCAGAATCACTGCATGAAATGTTCTGCATAATACTTTTCCCTTCTGCTTGACATTTTTCCTTATTGCTTTATTCTTGAATTTTTCCCATGAGGCCGTCTACCCCATCTGCCTGAAGAGACGTGCAAGCATGCAAGATCTGAACTCTGCTACTTTATGTTTGCAATTTTATGTGCAACAAGAAGGCAGGCATGAACAGCAATCTGTACTGCCTTTATACGCCAGCAACTGAAAAATAGAAGAGCTTAAGAGCCTCTGTGGTAGTATGAAGCCTGACATAATATTGTCAGGTAAATGCCTTAAAATCTCTGAACTAGAACCTATCCTTGTCCCGCATTTAGTACATTTAGATAGAAAGTGGTTCCTGACCTCAGTAAAAGAGAATGACAAATTGCTCCCAGGAGAACAAAAATAATGAATATCCAAAAATTAAGTGGAAAGCCATGTACAATCAGGTGCATGAATATAATTCGTTTTCTGCCCATCAGAATGTGCAAGTTAGAACACAAAGGAAGAACGAGAATGAGAAAGATTACTGCACAGGTCATGAAGAACAGAGAATGAGCCAAGGGCAAGGCACAAAGTTCAAGGGACAGAGACATCCCTCATCACTACATTTCATATAGACCAGCACTGGGTACCACATCTTTTTCGTAAGGCCTGGAGAAAAACGTTGCTACACGTAACAGATTTGAACATAAAAGAAAACAAAACAGTACTGGTAGGCGTGGCCAGGAAATGAAGGTATTGTGATATTTTCATTACCAGAAGTCCATCTGGAGACAGTCTTGGGATAGGACATAAATCATGTGTGTTCTCACTTCATGGAAAAGTTTCATTTGAGGACCTATGTGGACACCAGCTAGGCAAAAAAAAAAAAACTGTAAGGGCTACCATTGAGAAGCAGAATGGGCAGCCTCATCCTCTCAAGAGGAGAAAGGAGGGAACACAGAGTGAGCAGAAAGAACCAAGAAACTCAGAGAGACTTCACTGCTGTCAGCCTGCACCTGAGCAAAAGGGAATCCACTCTGCGGCACTATCCCCTTCTGCAGCAGGCAGCTTGGGGTTTTAGAGCAGGACGATGGAGATCTCCTCTGATCCAGAACTTGGTCTAGTTACTCTTCAGACCTGGAAGGGGACCTGAAGTACCTCCAAAGATGCAGAAGCTGCTAGTGCTGCAGGACTCAGGAAGGACTAAAATCATTACCAGTGATGCTCAACACTATTAAGTTAATAAAGTGGTAGACATATAATTTACTAACCTAATTACTGAATACAAAGCTTGATTAGCTGGTATTTGGAAGTTTCTTAGAAAGATATTAAACGCTCCTACGCAGAATGCTGTGAGAACAAATGTTAGGTGGGTGTATTTCCTGCTTTTGATCATGGACTGCAATAAGGCATTGAGCGTCTACTTGTCAGTCTTTATTTTTTAAACATTCATATCACTACTGTTCTTATTGCTTACATTCATTACTTACAGAGAGACTACATATTACAAAGAACAGCATGACCAGATTCCAGTGTATAAGCATCCGCAGGATATGGTTTCTGTCTCATTTAATCTAAAGTCTCTGAACAGTAAACAAATCCGATATCCTTTCACCAGGACAAAACCCACTGAGATTGATTAAAATCTTCTCTGACAATTTTATTCCAAATTCAGTTTTTTAAAAAACGTAACCTACATAAAGTGACAGAAATTGGTTAAATATTCTACTCCAGATACACAGCTCCCCAACGAATTTCAAACCTTTTTCTGTAGGGAGAACACAATTTTGATGGAGGAGAGCGCTGGATGTCAAATTTCTCATTCTAAATGCGCCTTCTATTTGCCCCTGTGACCTCTGCCTGCAAGGTGGACATGTGCATTTTGCACCTAATCTCTGTTCCCTAGTGGATGTCCATTAAGCAGGCCTGAGATGTGAGGTACCTTAAGTTAGAGTGCTCATTCGCATCTGACAGAAATTATGGTTGAAGCTTCCCATTTGGACTAAAACCTAAGTGTAGACAGCTTATGTTCTTCATGAATAAAACAAGATAATTTGCTAATAGCTTTACTTCCCGCACAGGCCTTCGTTTTCTCTCTGTCCATCATGGTTCACCTCGTTTTACCCAGAACTGGAGCTTCACCATCATTCAGGGTTTAATCAGTTCTGCACCTGGGAACTAACGGCAAACAAATCACCTCACCAGCACTCTGCAGTGAGCACTATGGCAGAATTGTGTACGCTGGCACTCAGAGGAAATACCAATGTTCTCCAACAAGTATAAATTCCTGACAGACAGAAGTCCTAAAAATGAGCACTTAAAATTAGTACCAGTGAACAACCACTGCCACATTGAGCATGCATGCTCATAAAGCTCGTTTACACAATTCCCAGGTGCCATGTATCCTCCTGCCACCCTTCCCCTCACATCGCAGAGCCTTGCTCAGGTCCCTTCACATACCCTGGGGAGCTCACCCTGCCTGTACTCCAAGATATCTAAAATAGCTGTTTGATATGACAGCATCGCACTGAGTATTTACTAGAAAACCCTGCTGAACTAATGTGAGCTTCAGGTTACACATACTCAATTTCCTTTCTCCTCTTTTCTCTGTAGAAGATCCAAATTAAGAATAAAAAGGCAAAAAAAGATGCTTGGTCTTCAAAAAGCTATGCTAGAATGAGAAAATGTAAACTGTTATGTGCTCCTGGGCATCATCTGGAGGAAAGAGAAAAGTCTGTCAGGAAGATGGGAACAGGACAATGTGTCAGTGTTAATGCACTGAAAAGGTCCAAAAATTTTCCTCCTCCTGAATGGTGAAGTGCAGCAACCCTTTTTCATAAATTATGAATGAATGAAGAAGGAAACATACTTCTCCATGGAAAACTTCAGTTATTTTTATATATCTGGAGAGAAGGGAAGCAAAAGCAAGATTTCTAGTGCTAAAGACCTGAACTATGAGCCAGTCTAGTAGTGAATATATGGCAAAAAGGAGATTTCTAAGCAACATAAACAACTGAAAAACTATTCCAGATTCATCACTGAAAAATTTCTACCATTCCAAGCAGCTCTGATATCTCCACAAAGACTGTACTGGAACATTTTCAAATTGCTTTTCCCATCATCTTTTCAACTTCCACCACGATCTCCCTTATTAGCAAGCTTGTTGGTTTGTGAACTACAGTTTTATGTAGACACACCTTGTATGAACAAACAAACCATTACAGATGGAAGAACTATAAATTTTGATCCTATGACTATTACAGGTTTTAATGCACACCAGTAAAATTAATTCACGTTTTTACTTCTTTTCCTTCAGCTATAACCCATGCACTCTTCTAAACGATTCCTCTTCCCACCCCATTGCTATTTGTCTAGGGTTGCAGTCAGGTACATGTGAATTCAGTCTTCTACTTTTTAAATACTAACCTGTAACCCTTGCTGGACATGCCATCATGTAGTCACATACTTAACAGCCTGCAAACTTTTGAGACTCTTTTTTGCACTAAGCATGACGTTTGCATACCAGCATCCCACTATGACTGATAAATACGCACTTATATTCTACTTTTATTTCAGAACTTTATAACAACGACTGTAAACACATTATATGGATGAAAACATGCAAACGGCAAACATGTACAGAGATAATGCTTAATGATCTAATAGAAGCAGTTATGTTATCAAAAGTGTATGTTCATATCTAGCATTGGGAAAGAAAGGAAATGCCTTCAGGAGAATCACAGCATATGCCAGAATCTTCATGTCAAGGCAACGCTGCAAGGCACACCTTTAATTTGGCTTGAACCACAGTTTCTCTGATGACAGAGTTATACTGAAACACAGTTTTTACAAATAATTCATTAATTCAGCATGACTATTTTGGGAGTTCTAAGTGAAAACTGCTTCCTTTCTGCATGGGTAGACAAATGTGTTTTTGAGAGAAGAACAGGCTTTTTTCCTTGCCTCTTAGCTATTTGTAACTCAGCTTAAGGTCAGGAGCACATCCAGCAGGTTTGCAAGCATTTCAGCTCTAAGGATTTGCTCCATAAGAACAGTCATGAAGAATTTATAAGCGTGCTAAAACGGATTTTATACTACACGTACTGAACCTTCTCTTCAAATGCTATTGATGAAGACACATTTGCCTTCCTCACGCATCTGAGGGTCCCCACTGGAGGACTGCAGAAGAGGCGTTACCTTCTTGAACATCCGGGTGGAGTCCTCGCTTATCTGCATGAAGCGCATGATCACGTTGTTCAGGTAAATATCACTCAACGTTGCATGGTCCTTGCTTTCTCTTCTCACTTGGTTCAGGAGTAAGTACCAGCAATTCACTGGCGATAAGAGGTTCTGGTCTTTCCTAAGGAGGGGCGATACATATGGATTATGTATAGAATGGAAAAGTTACATAATTAACACAAACATCTCCCTGACATTTATACTCACAACTTGTTATGTAAAAATGACTGCTTCTGAAAACTCAACCTATCCATTCTTGGAATACCTCAGATTAGACAAGCTTCAGATGATTCTTTTAAGATCCATTTTACAAATCCCATGAGGTAATGACACAAAAATACCCAAAAAGTGTAAGAATTTAGTTTAAAATTTAAAAGTTAAATTAAATTAACTTAAATTAAATTTAAGTTTAAAACTCTTGCCACAAAGCTTCCCATTGCTTACAGACGGAGTACATGTAAATATTCAAAATCAATAAAGGTTGCTGCTGAGAGTAATGGTAATTAATTTTTGACATTAGAAATAAATAAGGACTGCAGGCGCATTCCAAAGCCTTCATGATAAAATTTGTAGCTATTTCACAGTAATGGGTTTGTGTAACTGCTATAAAATTAGAAGGAAATGTCACAAGCATACATATTCTGTGATCTGCATTCATAAATTCACAGCATTCATAAATATAATGCTGCTGCCAGTCACAGACAGTTCAATCACAAGGCAAAGAGCAGGACGGACATTTTCCACAACGCTTCAGTTCTGAATTTTCTTTACAGAATTTTGTGTTGTAGGCCTAAGTGTTTAATGGTGCAAAAAGTAAAATCACAAAGAACTTTTCACTTGTTGGACATGAAGCCGAATAAGCATACATGTAGTTCAACAGCTGTTTCACAAACAACAAAAACCTATTTATAAAATTTGCCTTATGATTTTACTGAAGTCTTAATTTGAAGTCTGCCTTCAAACTATATGGTCCAGAAACTATGTTCTTTCTTTTCTCTTGTGCAGGGGTTTTCATACAGTCAAAAAGCACATGGAGATAAAATAGCCAGGGGTGGCAATGAATTGAGGGAGTAACTCCTTCAGCTACTGGTATATTGTTCTAATAATTAACTATTGTCGCTGCTAACAATGTGCCATTTAATTCCTCATCTGATTGTCTAGCTTTAGCTTTCACCCCCAGAATCAAAGCAACAATGAACAATTAACAGACAAAAGCCTTTTCTTCATCATTCAGTGGAGCACTGCTTTGCTATGAATCAGAAGTGTGTTAAGCAAACTTCCTCTTTTTGTGTGAGAGGGACATCTTAACACAGTTATTCACAGCAAGGAGCTTCAGAGTTTTCCGTTTTGAACAGAAGTTACTATGCTACCAAAGGGACATATTAAATTTTAAGCAAGACATAACATTCATATCGTATTTCAGGAGTAAGAGTGACCAAGAGCCACCAAAAGTTCACATGCAACAAATCAAAACAGCTTTCTGTTTTCTGCCAATGCCTTTTTTGCCAATATTCACAGCCTTCTTTTTGTTGTTGTTTTTATAATGGTGATGGACCTTTATATAGACACTTTCAAATACTGCCAACAGCACTGCAACAGATCAGCACACATCTTTCAAGCACTTCTGGGGCCCTGCTTCTCTTCTAAATACCGTCTGCATTTTGGATGGTTTAAATTCAGTATGGTAGGTGAGGAATCATATATGTGCAACATACCTTTTAAGAAACTGAAAAACTTTCTAAGAAGTTTATACGAATAACTGCAGTGGTGTGAATTAACAAAACAGTATTTAGGTACCCAGCTACCTTCAGCTGAAATAAGAACTGCTATGCTGCTAAGCAGGGGTGAGAATTTTTAATATGCTTTTGGACCTGGGTCCAGCCTAACAGTACTCAAAATCAACAGGAGGGAGCGCGGTAGCACTCCAATTACCCAGCAAATGTTGATATGAGAGTCAAATGGAAGGAAATATCTCTTACTTGTACTGCTGATGGTCTTTTGTACTTCTTGTTTTTGCCATGAACCTCTCTGCCAATTTTTCCAGGTTTCGGGAATACTCCATCTCTATTTCTGACTTCTTGCGGAAGAAGTCCTGCAGATCCTGAAGAAGCTGCACTCTCATTTCAGTCTGCTGCTCCAGGCATTTCTGCTGCTCTATGAGTTGAGCTCGGATCTCTATAAAAGAAGCACATGCCACTCAAGTCAGTGGAAGTAAATGAGAACTGAGCATATCAATCAAAATTACAAACACCCCAGAGTGCGCCAGCCCCTGCAGCTACACCAGCTGGACCTGGATTTCAGGTCTTGTGGTGGGATGCAGCGGTGGTAGCTCTCACTTCTTCCATGACACACATCACTGGGCCAGTGTCCTCCCACCCACTGTCAGTCTCTCAGAAATGGCTCTGGCAAGAGCTCGGGACTCTGCTGGGCTCACATGAGCAGATCTGCCTCTCCTTTCCTCTTCCAGCCTCTGGCATTAGCAAGACATCTGGCTTAGAGCTACCTACTTGCAGTGGGTGGTGTTCAACTGTTTGAACAGCAGCTCCTTCTGCTACCCCAAAAACCATCAGGCTAAGCACGCACCTTTTGGGCTGCGATCAGCCTACTGCCAGATGGACCAGATCAGCTCATATCACCATGCACACCATGAAAACAACCTTGAAATTAATTCTGGAGGCATTATCCACCACAACTGTGCACAGATGAGCTTCCATATCTGCCCATCTACACCAGAGGGAGAGCTGGTGTATTATTCACCAATATTTTACAGCGAGGTTAGAGCAAAAGTGTACTTGTATTCAGAAACAGCTATCTGAAAATGTGTACAAGGTTCCAGACACTGTGGTATATATATTAAAGTAAAACGAAAGTAATCAATTTAGAAGAGAATGTATGCTTACAAGGATTATCTAGAGTAACAGGGAAAAGCCTCCAGATTTCTTACCACTGCATTGCATGTATTGCACGCTGTTTGCCATATGCATAGTTACTATGTGGTAGGATGTGGTTTTTTTGGTTGTTTGGGTTTTTTTGTTTGTTTGGTTGGTTGGTTTTTTTAGCACTTATTTCTTTAGTGCTAAACTGATGATCACATTCAGGAAACACACAGTCTAAAAACATCCCTCTGGTTCTTTTGAAAGGCTGGATCATTAGAGTTTTATCAGTTGCCCATGCACGCTGCAATCCAACATTGTGGAGTAAACATAGGAGTAAACATTTTGCAGCCATTAGATACATATACACACACGCACACAGAGTTTAGCAGTGTAGCAAGGACTTATCAATAACAAAACAATATGCCAGAAGTTATGTCCATATTTTGTCTTTTTGCTTGATCATATAGGTTGGAAAAGACCCTTAAGATCTTAAGTCCAACCACCACTGAACACTACTGAGTCCCATCACCACCCACATCCCCTAGTGCTACATCCACACATCTCCTAAATACCTCCAGGGATGGTGACTCCACCACTTCCCTGGGCAGCCTGCTCCAACACATAACCACTCTCTTCATATAGAAATTCTTTCTAACATCCAATTAAACCTGCCCTGGCACAACTTGAGTCTGTTTCCTTGTGTCCTTAGGCTGCTTCTTCGTGTTCTAACGATTTAACCATGTTGTGGGTAAAAAGATACTACAACTCTCAGATGCCTCACTGGACTGAAGTAGAAAAATCTTTCTAACAGTCACTGCTAACATCACAGGGAACTGCAAACCAGTAAGCAACAATAAAATAGCAAATGCTTATCTGAGGCAACTAGGAACTAATGCATCTTCACTGATCTTAAAGCAGGTGTAACAGCACAGATCCAGTCTGCTGGGATTCGAAAATGTATACTGAAATAAGGTAGGATGAGCACAGAAAGCTGTTAAGTCAATATATTTACTAGAGGAGACAGTTACTGCAGTGTTTTCTTCCAAATCTCCTTTGAGCTACCATCTGCTGTGTGAATCATTAATGAGACTATTCATTTTTATACTCTGGTAGGTGAACCAAAGAATATATGCTTCGGTTTTCATTTCATTTAAAATCAGCTCATCAGAAAAGGACCGTGCCTGCAGCAAGGCCGAGCCACTGTAATACAATGCTGTATCATGCTGTATCAATGACATTCATGTACACAGAGGAGAAAATCACATTGGAGCTGGAAGGTTATTAACAGAGTCAAAAAAAAAA
>WBMW01002535.1:546659-576956 GCA_013396635.1 Penelope pileata | reverse complement strand
AAAAAAAAAAAAGACTTGCTTTTCTGAGTGTCCAGTACTTTCTGGACATTATTAGCAGGCAAAATTCCTGCTTATAGGAAATCAGTTACACAGATTCACTGATCAGAAGCAGGAGTTTTGACTAAATCCAAATCCATGTATGTTGTCCCTGTACTTTGGTCATCTCCCATTCCCACCACAGATTGTCTGTCCACCAGTGACTTTAAAACCAGAGCTCTGCATGGAGCAGCCACATTCTGACTATTCTGTAGGTCCATGGATCTTGCTGCCATCATTCTTCCTTTTCAGGCAGGCTTTTACCATAGCAACAGGAACAAGAAAGATTTTAGAAAAAGGAATATATGAACAGAGACGCAAGAAACAATGAACAGGAGATGACAGATACAGTGTGAGGACCTACAAGACAGCAGTGGCTTGCCTCAAGCTTGTATGTTCAAAACCAGAACTGGAGCACGACCTCTGTAAGCTGACAGTGGCTGGTGGTCTCCAAGCTCTGGGTAAGGCAGTATGCTAGTGACTGGGGACTGCAGCTTCACGAAGGAAGTCTCACAATTCCTGGCTGTTTGAATCTCAGCAAGGAGAAAGACCGTGCTGGTCCCAAAGCTGTGCCTCTGGCCTCCAGTTAGAGGATAAAAAGGGAAGATGCACATTCTGCTCATGCCAGCAGACCAGAGTCTGTTCGGAAGAGACTGTGGCACAGGAGTTCTCCTTCGAGCCCTTCACGCCCTTCTGCCCCTGCTCTTTTTAATTCTACTCTTAGTAATAATGCGTGTGACGCCACACTGGCAGGCTGAGGAGATGGCAATGAATAAGAAACCAGATCAGCAAAAGTTGTGATTTTCACTTTCTGATAAGAGACAACTGTGGATTAAAAAAAAAATCAAAAAGAAAGAAAAGAAAGAAAGAAAACCTAACAAACATTGGCACAACAGCCAGCCAGCCTGAGTGGCTGCGCATCACAAAATCCCAAGTCACCGGCCAAGTACTGCTAAGGAGCACAGCCTGTCCGTTATCTCCTGGTACGGAAAAACTCACCAGGGCAACACTATCGTCTTCAACCAACCCACACGTGTGACTTCCCTAGAGCTGCGTGGAATATTGCACTGCATTCAAAGAAACAAATACCCAATACACTGAGAGGGTGCCAAGTTAAAACCAGTAGAGCCCAACCTCTATAGAGCGACAGACAGGTGCAGAGGGCAACAGAGGGGTGCCTGTCCTTGCTCAGTTTTGCAGGCACATTTAAATGCAAAGTCGAACTGACACCAGCTGGAAGGGACAATGACATCGTCCTACTCTGCTCTGTGGGGTGGCTGATGTAAAATGTTTGCCGGGGCATTCTGTGCCAGGAACAGACACGTTCAAACCGTGGACAAATTAACACCTTCTCCTTCTCTGCACAGCAATTTTCAGCCATAATCACTGCTTTTCTGGCCAACCAAAGGGAATCCCACCCATTTATACTGCAGCTTCAACAGACTGAATTCACATCAAGTGGAAAAAAAAACATCCTTTCTCCAAGATTTGCACACACAACCAAAACAAGGAAGTGGTGACTGTAATTAAATCAATAACCTTTGAGTGAAATTTTATTCTAAAGATTTTCTTATTACAACTAATTTCAAATTTATGCCCTGATCGATGCCATCCCCAGAATTAAAGCATTAAGAAAAAATCTGGTTTTGTTCGTGGTAGCCTTCAAGATAAAACTACAACCTTTTGACATATTTTCTTCTGACAAGAGGTTAAGGCAGTGCACTACAGAAAACAAAAGGAAACAAGATTAGAGCTGTTTTGAGAGAGGAGTAAGGAGTAGATGAAACTGAACTACCGACATCACCCCAATCATAATCAGAAACACACTCACCAAGGTTACCTCTTGGTCACAGCGCAGCGTTACAAATAATGACTTACACAGCACGGCAGTAAGACACCGTCACACCCTGCAGAAAATCTGTGGCTGACCACCAACAGGCCAGTGACCCATCTGAAGGCACCCGCAGTGAAATACACGGTGATGTGACACACAGCGACCACGCTGGCCACACGTCAGCAGGGAACACAACTCGTCACCTTCACCTCCATGAACACCCCACAGTACCAGGCTCCATCAAGCATCCTGGAAGGCTGTGGGCAACGCTCTCCTGACCCCAGAAGGTGAGAAGCTGGACAGCTCACATATAAGTAGCATTTGTTAATTAACTCTAAATTAAAGTTTAGCATGAACTCTAAATCAAAATAATGCTATTTTCTAACTAACTCTAAACGAACTCTTTTCCCACCCAGCTGTCAGACCAGCACTTCCTACGAAGATGGCTGCCTGAGCACCGCACACCCCAGTGGAACACTTGCATCCCTTGCAGGTGATGCACAGCCCATGTGGTCAGGCAGGCTCCAGCCACACTGCCCTCAGAAATCTTTCAGACCACCATGAACCCTCATTACCAAACTCTCAAAACTCTCAATCCAAATGACTCTAATGAACCCTTCACAGTGCTGTTCATGGCTGCTGTGGGCTGCCTTCCACCAGAACCTCCCAAGAGCTGCTGCAGCCAGCCATCCTCAACTCCCATCTAGGTGGAAATAACTTCTGCGCTTGCAGAACAGCCCTGGCACGGTTTTTGCTGGTTGCTCAAAACCCTGGAAAGTGCTGCAGAACCTGACCCTGGTTCATCCCCTGGGTTGTTGCTGGGCAGGCAGCGGCACTGCGAGCCTCCCACCTGCTGTCTCAGCCTGACTGGCAAGGAGCTATATTTAAGTCATGATTACAACATACAGACCCATCCGTCCAGCAGTATTACCGGATAATGATGCAAACAGCCACAGGGCCCCATCCTGCTAATAACTATAAAAGCAAGAAACTTATCAAAATTATTTAAGAGTACAAATATGTTCTCACAAGGCATATTTATGTGCAGGTCTTCATCCACTTTGTAACTTCAAACAAAGCGGTACTGTCTATCCACCTTTCCTTAAATATCTCCTTCACAAAAAAAAAAAAAACAGCTTTAAAACACTCAATGTCTCATCAAAAGCACAAAGGACAATACATGGTGTTTTAGACTTTGTATTTCCAATCTATTACAACTTAGTCATTTTTTTACACCAGTGAGCTATTGATACGCATATTCCTCATTCTTACATTTATGCTATCCAGATTGTATTTCATAGGAAAAGATTCAGAGATTAAATTCAGTCTAGATCTCATCTGGTGATTGGCACGTGTTTGTAATTAAGGAGATACTGGAGCTTTATTCATCTTGCAGTTCCTCCTTACAGACACAACCCTACATGGTTCCCACTGTGCCTCAGTCATTTCATAAAAGACCGGCTCACGTCCGAGCCTGTTGCTAGAAGCTGGGATGCTACATCAAGGGATGGATCTTCCCAGCTCATCCTCATCTTCTGTCTTTGTGAGGTCCTGCCTTTGGCTTCTCTATGGAGATGAGCAGAGCTTTGGTTTATCTGAACACAGCTGGCCAACAGCTGCATCAGTGCAGACATTCCTTATCCCTGTGAAAGCACAGACAACTTGGTTTACAGAGCCAGTTTTTCCCATGTTTAGAAATTCTCAGGAAAGCACTTAGCTCCAGTTGGTCAGGTACAGTGTCAGCAGAGAAAGAGCAGCAGCAACCACCGAAAGCCGCAGGAAGCTCCCCTATGCACAGTTAGGATTAAGGCACCCCTAGAATCAGCACTCCCAAGCCTGCCTGGGATATTCTCCTGTCTCTGAGCAGACAAGAAGATTGCAAGAGGTATCAGCCCTGGGGTGCCTCTTCTGGCCCAGCTGCTGATACAAAGCCTAAAGGTACTAGTGCTGGACAAGCTTATTTCTCAGAGCCATGACTAGAAAGCTGCCAAAGTGTTTCTGTGGCAAATCACGAGGGAAGCTGCATGGTCAGCAAGAAGCTTGGCTCACGCTCTGCTCCAGGTCCTTACTGCCATTTTCTAGGGCCACAAGCACTTTCAAAGCCAGGAAATCCGAAATGCCTGACAGCTGATGAGAGGTGTTGGGTGAGGATCTCACGGGCTGCTGCAGAAATATCTTTAAATAGATCACAAGTCTGTTCCACAACATTAACTTTCTACAACAGATGAGTGAAAATCATTTCCCTGTCTTCAATACGCACACAAGAAATATGGCTGCATAGATGGTGACAACCTGGAGCTTTTGAAGGCAGGAATTTTGGGGACTTTCTTCGACTCTCTAGCTGATTTCACTTAGGACATTCAGCATATGGCTTACACATGCTCCCACTTATAACAAAACCTCTCCAACGCACACTGCAACTGTAAATTTATTGTTTGGCTACACACCATTTCTCAGAAAATTCATTTCAGGCTTTTTGTTTACTTGGGAATTTTGAGGATGTATCTGAGGTTGCCTCCTGTCAGACATGGTTCCAGACTGTAGGAACCTATGGAGCTGGAACGGCAGCGAGAACCACGCCTGGCATTTGGAGGGCTGCACAAAGGGTCAGGGATCTGAAGACTCTGTTGACATCTGGGTTCCTGAGCCCTGTAAAACTAAATCATTCAAGCACCTCAGCTTTATGGTAACGACAGTCCTTGTGTGGTCATTAGCAGAAACGCTGCTTTAGAAAACATTTTCACAATACAGACAATTGCATACAGATCCCTTTGGCTTGGAATAATAGATCCTCTCCCTGCTGCAAATGAAAACTTCAGGTAACATCTTCAAGCAAATACTGCCCTAGTCCTGCTTACTGCAGCCACAGATGAAGCACCAACATGCTCTCAACCAGAATCATGTAACCAGGGGATCCCAGTGGATGGGATCCAAAAGCAGTGGCTGCATTCGGGCACCTTGCACCTTCCAGTTCCCTTTGGAATGGGAAGACACGTCTGGAAGAGCCACAAAAGCCTCTAGACGTAGCTCAAGAAGCTTTTCTTCTTGTTGTTCTTGGAATAATGCCCTTCTGCTATTCACAGCCACAGCTGTTGGTCACTTGGCTGCCTGCAGTCCAAGCCTGAATGGAGGGCAGCTCGCCAGCTCACAACTTGGCTGGGTGCTTCTGCCACGGTGCCGCTGCCAAGCGGCCGTGGGTTTAGGCAGGCAAGCTGCCTGCACCACCTTTTGAGTGCCTCTGCTTCGGCACCAGCTGCTCCTTTGCACCAGTCCTGCATCTTACCCATAGCTGAGCGCAGCGTGTGTCGACCTTCTCATACTTGTTTTGCCAGAGCTGAGACTCTGAGGAAAAAAGTTCTGAATTCCTCAGAGAAGAGGTGATTTTCTTTTACTCAACAGCAAAAGCCCAGCTCATCCCCAGACACTGTCAACCAGAGAAGATAGCAAAGCACAGGACACCCCCTAGGCCTGGTGCAGGGCCCTGCAGCAGCCTCTTTCAGTTCGCCCCGCCCCGCTGGGTGCTCTCCACCTCCAGACAAGCAAATCAGCTCTGCAAACCGCAGGCACACAAAAGGAGAGTGAAGAATCCACATCAAACAAGCCACAAAACACATTTCAAAAGAACAGAACAAACCAGACGCTACCCCAACAAGGGCATCGTGGCAGAGGCCTGAAGCCTTACAAAGGAAAGGGGAAAAAACAAAGTGAGGGAGAGGAAGATAAGGCATCTGCGGGCATCTTTGTCTGCCAAGCAGACAGGCTATCATGCAGTAGGTGTCTAAAAACCCATTTAGGCCATCTAAACTGTCAAGATCTGTGTGACAACTCGTTTTGATGCTTCCAAAGGTTTTTCACCGTCCAGGTTTTTTTTTTTTTTTTTTTTTATGTTTGTTACAGATACCATCAGCCTTTCCCTGCAGGTTTCAACTTTGGGCACAGAAGAATATTAAAAGAAAACTCAATATGCCCAAACCTTTCTCCTTTTCTTACCAATGAGGTATCTGCCAGCAGAACAGAAAAATGTTTCATGATTCTTCTTTGAATAATTCTTTGTAGCAACGTCTGGAATGCTGGATTGACAAGAGAACTCTACAAGAAAAAAAAAGCCACACCATACCCCTTCCTGGCCACAGATTTCTATAGGTCTATTATTTAATTTGGTTATTACAGGCTGCTGGGATTGCTCTAATCAGCAGATGAAATGCATCCTTCCTTCTGCTTATTTTCTCTGTACAGAAAATTCTCTTCACAGAACACAGACCGTTTCTTAACTATTGAAATAGAATTCATTCATTATACACATTATGCTATATTCTTGTTACATGCTCGCTCTTCTGTGTTTAGGTTGTAAACTCTGCATTTTAACTAGCAGCTAGGGAAATGTTATTTCGGTTTTGCCACTTCATAAAGTGGACAAAAGACCCCCTTCATTCCTAGACCTGTAAAAGCAGTCTTAGCATTCATCAATGGTCAAATTCCCATCTCCCAGGAAATTCATGTCAGCAAAAGATCAAGACCTGTAAGATAAATTCTGATCTCCCTGAAAGCAATAGAGATTTGCCACTAACTTTACTCATGCTGGGATTACTACCTAACTCTGTTTGAACTTAAAAGAAGCTCAGGCTCACCTAACAGGCATACCGTTGTCAAAGTCTTTTCCTCTTCTTACACCCCGGCCACGCAAACCTTCCAGGTCATTGTGCCTCTGCATCTCCACAGACAGAACAAGTAAGCCATGGGGAGAACAGAAAGGCCTTCAGCCAGCTACACCCCAAAGGTATTGTCAGATCAGGGGAAAGGAAGGATGGCGTAGCTCAGACCACTCATGTCAGTGTCTCTGCAGACCAGCCTCTTTCAAAACAATACCAAAAGTTTGTAGCTACAGTGAACTTCAGTTCCCAGGAGAGGTTTACACTGAGGAATGAATTACCAAGTTCCCTGCCAGACTTATGAGGAGCATGCTGGAACTGTTGAAAAGGCTGATCCGAATATTGCAGAAATGAACCAAACTGATTCCCACATTAAACTCATCACAGACAACTGGAAACTCTATCTGGAGCAGTTAACAATTCGTAACAACCACTACAACATGGTCTTGGCACACCAACACCAGCGCAACGGGATTGGGACTGTCAGAAAAACTCAGAAGTGGATGATCCTGCTTCAGGGATGGGCAGAGAAGCCCTTCTGAACAGAAATACCATTCTGAACAAGCTGAGTGATCTTACTGCTCTTAAATCACGGTGTATGGTTTCAAATTGAATCAGACCACAAGATAACATTTTTCTGGATGGCAGTCAACTCTTTTGCTCTTTACAGACAAACTGCTGGCAGCTTTTACCTTTCTGTATGCATACCATGTATCTGTATGCACTTATGTCAACTCCCCCCAAACTTTTCAAAAAAGATCTCACTTTGTAAAAATTCTCTGCTCATGGAACCACTGTCTATTTTAATGAAGAATGCATCACATTTGCTTTTTTAAAACTACTGAAAGAATTTCTCCTTGGTTGCATGTTGTTACTCTCTTTCAAAGCCAGAACAACCTTGAGGACACAGTTAAGTTTCGCAATGCACATGACACTGTTTATGGAGTTAACTATCTGCACAATGAAACAAGAAATATAACTTAAACTTTTATCACTGATCCTCTGCCAATGTAAAATGATCACACAGTGAAAGAAGTCAAGAAATGAATCTTAATAAGCAGTTTCCAAGCTAGTCTCATTTCAGTTAAGTTTCTAGGCTCAGCAGCCTACCTCTGCAGGTATTTCCAAGCCCACAGCCCTATCACCGACCAGGCTGGGTGACCAAATGGCCACAGAGGCTCTTTGCATCACGCTGGGTGTTGCTGCTGTCCGAAGGGCACCTCTGAGATGGGCCATGTACTGGTCAGGCAACAGCCACAAATGGCAAGAAAGGGAGAACAAAGGAGCAGCAGCTGGTAGTCTTAGAACTGATGGTACAACACAAAATCAAATGCTGAGTGTATGCAGATTTACATACCTCGGGATCACCATCATCAAATTTTCACTAAAATGCAGGCAAGCACTTCTAATAAACAATCTCATTATTGCTTTCCCTGGAATATTTCTTTATCATCTTTTCTTTCCCACACAAGGAAACTGTAAGGCAGACAGAAGACACTGTAGTCCTTTTTTTAAAAAAAATTTGCATTCAAGAGACAGCGCTATGAGTGGGCAGGAGCTGACAAAGCGCTGGGGAATCCTGGCATCCTGTCTGACGCTGGTTTGTTATCTCAGCATGACAGATTCAGGTCCACTTTTTCCCTTTTTCCACCCCTCTCCAGAGCTCAAAAGTTATTTTAGTGCTTCAATTAACTAATTCCTCCTCTAATTAAATTTAGATGGGAAAAAAAAATTCTAAAATTGATTACAGACAGTTGTAACTATTATGACTTTTCACAATAATATCCAACTGCAGGATTAAAAATAAAATTTGTAGTGAAAGCAAGTTCTCAGTTACCCTGGAAGTAACTCATGACAACTCCACTCCTTCAGTACCCTAACTTTAGGGGGCCCTCTGCTCTCTGTTTACCCAACCTTCAAAAGTTCATTTACTTGAAAGAAGAAATGGGGCAATTTAAAGAACATCTTATGTCACTGTGCCTCAGCTGAAATAAAGAAGAAAGAAGTGGTCAATTAACAGGCGCTAAACCAGTAGTTCAACATGCAATTTATGTATGTTCTTGCTGCTGAGCCTATAAAATAAACACAAGATGCTTGGTAGATGCAGCATCTTCTTTTGAAAGGATCTTCTAAAGTTTTTTCAGAATGCAGAATACAGTATACAGGCAAATATGCACCAACAAAAATAAAATCTGTATCAGACTGTTGAGAAAATGAATGCCTGTATGAGTTTAATCATCTCCTGTACTCCCCAGGGGGCTGAAGCCAGGTGAAAGCTCTTCCCCGGCTGCTGCATGGCTGCAGACAGGACTGGCCTGGGGCACTGCCCTCACCCCACACCACCATGCCATCCATCACTGAAATCTCCTGCAGTGACACCAGGCTTGGTGCTGACACATGTCCTTCACCTGGGGGGAAGCAGAAACCTCCGCACTGCACAGATGTGACCACCATTTTGTTTTGTTAAGCTCAGCAGCAATAAAACCCTTCCTTCTTAGTATCTCAGGTAGGCATCTGACAAGTAAAATGTCCAATGGCTTCCTCTATAAATTACATGCTGAGAGAGGTGTCTTTTTTGAAGAAAAAAAAAAAAAAAAAAAAAACACCACAAATTATCCTGAGCCTCTGGCAGGTGACATAGCTGCTAAAATGAGAGTCACACTGGTAGCAGTGCAGGGCAGGAATTCCTGAGCAGCAAACAACCACGAAAGCCATGAAACACCACGTCGCTATCTGCATATCCATCAGTGCATAGCCTCTCCTGTACTTTGATTACCATCGCTGTGATAAGGCTTGGAAATTAATAACCACAGGAAATGCCCTTTCCGCATCCTCTGAAAGTGATTCCTCACGCATGGCACATCTTTGAGAGGTCAGTAAAACATTTTTAGTATGACATATGCCCCCCTGCATGCCATAAATCAGACCACATATCTGACCCAGCCGCTTTCAGTGACAGCTTTTTAAATCCCAAGGTGAAGTCACCCTCCAGTTAAGGACAAAAGGGAAACCGCAATTCGAACTCCATTTGCCAGGATGTTGCCCACATCCCTTTTCAGTCCAACCTGTCTAACACACAGCAAAATACTTTCAGCACTGCTCCTTTATCTTCTACACATTGAAGTTCCAAGAACTGCAAATTTAACATATTAAGCACTTTCTACCTAAACCAGCATTTTTGTGCTTGTTTGCTGTGACATGCTCATGATGCTCCTTTTCTTCACTGAGACAATCAGCCACCGTGAAGCCTTCAATACCAATTTTTAAATGTTCTGTACAAGTCCTATGCTAATTACTTACCCAAAACCATCCTCCTCACTGCGTAAGGCCCTGTCTACTCCAGTAAACCAAGTGGGACAAAGACACTGCTGTGGGTAACTGCACAGCCTGTTGTCACTGCTGGTCCCAGCACTGGTTGCCGCCTACAAGCCCCTCCTTGCAGGCATGCTGGGGCAGCATGGCCCAGGGACTGTCCCCATCACCCTGCACGGGTGAGGGGTCCCCACGTCAGCTGGGGACTGGAGCTCCAACTTCACCCACACAGAGCTGTGAGGAGGCCGGTGTCACCCAAGAGATCTTGGAATTAAACCATAACCTCAAGCTTCATATGCCTTGTAGGGATGCATCTGTACAAATGCAAGCCCTGCTGGGTGGCTGCCAGGCGGGCCTTGGTCTGCATTCTTTTGTAGTAGAGACATCGCCTGAGTGTCTGAGAGGCAATTCCCAGCCTTCAGTTACTGGTTCTCTGAGCACAACCACATTACATGAAGGTATATTCCAGTGCCTTTGCTCACTTTCACATGGCAAAAATACTGCATTTAAATGAACGTGTGATTTAAGAAATAGGACATCACCATGTTCTGGGAATCGAAGTTTCATATGCCAAACTTTGAGCAGAAAAAGTTAATATTTTTCAAAATTAAAACAGTAATCCCTATCATGATAGAAGAACAACTTCTGTCTGTGGGAATCCTATAAAACCATAAAACAATGATCACAGTGTTGGTTCATTACAACTACCAGACAAACAGTATTAGCAGCCAGGTATTTTTATACATCACTGAACTAAGATAATGATAAAATTCTACCAAGCTTCAAATACATTTGTCTATGTACTGCTCTGATCTGGTAAAAGATGTAATTTCTAAGTGAGAAAATAAACTGTCTACCTCAAAGGAATGTTTTCTGACAAGTTTGAACTCAATTACTCAGAGCTCTATCTTCCACTAACAGCAGTGAGGAAAAAACAAATCCTTCAGTGTCACAGAGCAGATTCTTTGTTCCATCTTTTTGTTATGGGGAAGTATAAATTAGATTGTGGACAACATTTAATTAAGTTTAGCTTCCGTTGTTACAGTTGGAGGAGAAGAAAGCCCCCGTGAGGTCCATGCTAATGGGGATAGAAAAAAACATACATCTACTGCTGAGATTATAGGTAACTTCCACTCACCCACTCAACACAAAGACGAGGAACAGCATCTGCTAATAAGGGATCTTTGGGCTAAAATCATTTTCATATTACCAGATCCTCTGGAAACAATCTTCAATCTGTTAGGAATTTTAAAAACCACTTTTTCTTTTTTAATGAGATGAAGTATTACAACCAGCAAAATGTAAAGTTTTAGATTTGCAGAACCCAGCATGTGCATTGTCCTTCTGCAATAATTCACTGATCTCTATCTGTTGTGAAAATTGTCTCTCTCCAAGAGACATATGGGTGGTTATGGCTTCCAGCGGGGCTCTGATGACTGCTCTATGGAAGGAAAGGCACCAAGAACAGATGTAGGAAACAGATGTGCCGTGTTGGGCACTTTCAGTGAAAAGCCAAGGGAAGAATCCTTTATGTGCTACTCAGTTCAGGATCCTTTCACAAAAAAAAAAGAAAAAAAAACATTAAAAACCAATTACTGCCTATGTTTTTAGCCTGGCTCCACCTGGAAGTAGATATTCTGGTAGCAAAGTCCCTGCTGGAGCAAATAAAGGAGAAGGATCCTTGCAATAGGCAGGGCAGGAGCAGTATCTGTCAGGCCCTTCCCCTGGCAAAACAGAAACTGAATCTGAGCCACTGAATTTTCATACGTATAAAGTGCCAGCTCTGAGAAGCATGTCAACAGTCACAGCAGCTGGATGGCAAAGTAGTAGCCTACAGAAATAGTTGTTTGTTATTCTGAAGTTAAAAAAAAAAAAAAAAAGTAGTTTGGTAATTCACAGAAAGCAGTGGGACAGTTAGTGAAGAAATCAACGACATGACATCTATGATGCAGAAATCCTTGCCCTGTAAAAACCTATCCTTCAGACCTGGGCAAAAAACTTAGGGGAACTTTTGTGAAGAATAAATGCAGTAAACACGGATAGCAACTGGGTAAAAGAGCAAGGGTACTCAAGAGGACAAACCAGGTATGCCAGCAAGCAATGAGAGACTCATTGGCTTCTAGCAGTTTGTAAAGGAGACTTTATCCTCAGTTAAGGATGACAGGAATACTCAGAATACTCATGATACTGGTTTTTACAACAGTGACATTTCCAGATGTTTACCTTAGTCCTGCTTTTTCTTCTCTAAACAAATATGAGCTAGAATCCATCAGAGGTATTGGGAAAAGAGCTGAAAAAGAATAAACTAAGAAGCATAAAAATATGGGGTCTGGACAGCATGTACTCACTCAGCCTGAATGAACCCAAGACTGCAGTGACCAAACTGTTAGCAAAAATGCATCCTCAATCCTTGAAACTGGCTGCCGTGACCAAAGGACTGGAGAGCATCTCCAGGATAAGGGCAAGGGCAGCAGAGAGATGCCTATGTGTTCTTGGCAAGCACAGGCAAGCAAACCACTGCTTCTGTATCAAGTGTATCACTGAAGCTCTAATCAGAAATCCTTATAAAATAAAAGTAAATGGAGAGACGAGGATAACCTATTACAGTGTCTGCAAAAGAAAGCTGTACGGTGGCTGGCTGTTAGAATTACTGGAGCTTATCAACAGACAGTGGCAAACTAAAACCCAGTTGACTTTCAGTTTCAAGTCAGTCCTTAGCCTGAAATTATTATATTCCTGTTTCATTTAAAGTCTATCAACAAGTCCTTAAAGGACATGACAAATAAAAATAACTCTATTAAAAAGGAATACACTTCTCCAGTTACAGGAAAACCCTCATATTGACTACAGTTTACTTCTAGCACCTAGTCTGTTGAAGTACAGAGAGCGATTACTGAAGGATCAGCCCTATCCCCTCTACCTGGATGCACATTTCCACCTTAGCACTAATCAGCTGCTTTAACACTTTGGGATCCTCAATAAGTTCCACGTTGCCATAAACCAGTCACTTAAAACTCCTGAACAAGTGAAGACTACAAACGAATGAAGAACAAGTCAACCCTGTTGACTCCACACAGACAACACAGACATTTGATAGGTCTAAAACTGTACATCAGTTGTCCAAACCAGACATACCTAAAAGACCTCCTCGGCAGCTCCTCTATCCAACCACAGCCCTTTTGCAGTTGGCTGCAGCCTTCCCAGGGCAGGCATCAATAATCCAGCTTCTACTGCCAGCTTACTGTATGTCCCCACAGTGCTGAGCAAAGTGCCAAGCCTAGATGGGACTGCAGACACAACATCCATTCAACACTCGCACTGAAGCCATGGGAGTCATTGGCAGCCACAGCATGTGTAGGTAGCGCAATCTGTTTGGGCACATAGGCACAAACACTGGTCAGAAAGGTCCAAGACTGTTACTGTAGATTTTGTTCCACCTTCATGCAGGCCTGGAAATGGTATGGTCCTGATCTTTCACACTGGCATTTCCAAACATGATGGTACTACAAAGAATGAAATCCAAATATCTTAAGCCCAAATGCAAGTAGCAAATTCTAAACCAGAAAATTGTAGAGGAAGTAGTCTCATCAAAAATTTTTAAGATAATTTTTTTCTTGTTTTTCACACTGATTTTCAGGTTATGAGTAATGAGACTAAGACAGTTGGTAGATGCTGAGAAGGGCTTCGAACATAATTTGCTTTTATCTACTTTGAAGGAACAAAATGCTGCTAGGAGAAAGAAACAAACTTATCTTTTTCTACAATGGAAAGCAAGGACAATAAGAGCTCCAGTAGCATTTGAGAGTCCTGCAAGTCAAGTCTTTCTGACAATGCTGTTCCAGGTAACAATTCTTTCTTTGTTTGTAAAACACAGTTTCATCCCAGATTAGCATTGGTTTTGACCAGTCAGAAAACAAATGAGCTTGGTACGGGAAGAAAGGCTGCTCAGAAAACTCGATGGGAGTGTAACATCCAGACATGGCTGCGGATGGGCCCAGCTGCCCTAACCAGGAAGGTCCTTGCCGCACCTCCAAACAGCAGCAAACTTTCTGGAGAACAAATCACCCCCTCTGACTGTGCCAGCCGCCATGAAACTGTCTGCAAATGTAGCTGAAAATTACTGAGAAGTTGCAACGAGACTTTCTTTTTTTTTTTTTTCCCCTAAGGGTGGAATTAAAAAATTGCTGCCAAATGCCTGGTGTGGTGTGAGAGATGTGGCACCAGCCAGACTGCTCAGCCCAACCTTCTGTGCAGAACCAGTGCTGTGCTTTCCATAATGAGTCCTAACCACGCAGGTGCACAGCACTTCTTGAGAAATTCGGTGTTTCTCTGCCTCTTCTGCTGAAGTTCTTTCCTTTTGTATAAATTATGGAACACTCGTTATCACAGGGCCTAAAACCTGAGCTGCCTCTTCCCAAGTAAGTGTTCCAGTTACTGAGCTGGAAAGCTGGACACCGTCACTGGTCCAATTGCTCTTAGAAAGTGATTGCTTTTGCATCATTCATGTCTGTATCCAAAACTGTAACAAGGCTGGTGCCCAAACATGCCTGGTTTTGGAACCCCTTTGACACTCCATTCTTAAAAATTCCTTTTATGACTTGCTCCCTTTTCAACCTCTTTACATATTGGAAATAAGCAAATTTCAGATCAGAAAAGCCAGTAGCTTGAACAGAAAACAGTGGCTGTAAGCCAGCTTGCTAGGAAAAAGTTTTCCAGCAGACCTACAAGCACTTCATGCTCGAGCCAAACAAGCTGCTGAGCTCTTCACAGTGGGTGGAAAAGCCACCCAGAATTAGCGCAGTCTGATCGGAGCAACCTGAGGAAATGACCCGAGGCAAATCTCCTGTCCTCTGAGAGAGGAGCACATCTGCAACCGTTTAAATCTTTTGAGTAATTGTTTCTTGCATCACTGTTGAGGCTAGATATAAAACGGATTTTGATAGAAACCTATCGGATTTCGTTTTTATTGTAGGTCATTTATGACTTTGAGAAGTGATCCTTCCAGTCAAAACACCACCTAATTGCCCCTCAACAAGGAGTGCTGCTCTCCCTAGCCTGCCCCGCATCCCAGGGCTCTGCTGGGAGCCCTGCCTGGAGGCTGGCCTCCCCCGGGCTGGCTCTGCGGGCAGCCTCACGCTCCCACTGGCATGAGCATCATCTGAGGAGCTCTGCAGCACAGCCAGGTGTGCAGACAAAAAGGAAAGAAGCATTCAGAGCCTATCACTGCTCATGAGGCAGCACGGATAGGGTGGGTAGAGGTCATTTAAAATGACAAACACCCAAAACTCAATAAATCAGAAAAGCCCTTGAGCATTTCAAAAGACAATAAATGTAAGTCAGTTCTGAAGTACATAATGATTTTAATTAAAACTTCCTTCCTCTGCAAAGTTTTGGTCTTTTGATATATTAAAAGCTTCTAATTAAGATGTAAACCAAAGTTCAAACATTCCCGCTTCCTGCAGAAAGGAAACTCTGATTTTTTTCCTAAAATGTCACAAGTTAGTATGATTTAGCCAGAATTTTTATAATTCAAACCAAATGAAAAGAACTAAACAACCACTGCCAAAGAAAATTTAAGGGAAGAAATAAAAGCTTCCGGAGCCTCCACCCCCAGCACTGCAGGAGAAGCAGCAGCCCTGCAGAGGCTGTACCTGGCGGTGGGATGCCTGGCAAATGGGTCTGCTTTCTCACATTCCAGAATGTTCCCAACTGGCACTTTCAGCTGTAAGCATTTGTTTCACGAAATACAGTACCAAAAAGTGCAGCCCTTGTTGCTGGTGCTGTCACTCAGCATCCAGCCCATCGGCTCGGCACTGCGGCATGTCTCAGACGCTCCGTTCTGCCAGGAACCTGCTCTTGCCCACATCTTAGCTATGCACGAGGACGCACTGTCTGGCTGGCTGCTGCTTGTGTAATGCCAAATATATCTGCCTCTGCTGCGGGCTGGATTCACCTCCCTTATTCCCCCTTTCTCTAAGCACCTTTGAGAATAGGCAAATTAGCTCAGTGCTCCCGAGCAAGTGAATTCAAAACTACCTCAATATAACCAGCTTCAGGTCTCCGTCTGGCAAGGCTTTCGGGATGCCTTCCCTGTATTTCCTCAGCTCTAGCAGGACATCCTAACACCTACTTCACCACTCAAGAGCTGTCCTTGATGCTTTCTGTGCAGGGAAAGAGACAAAGGAAGAACCTTAAGTGCTTGGGGGCAAAAGGAAGTCCCTTCATTATCTTTCTCCACAAGCACTAGGGAGACATGCAAAGCACCGATTTGCAGCATGCTCATCTCTATTTACCAATATGTTTTACTCAGCACACATATGCTCCCTCTGTATTC
Source organism: Penelope pileata (assembly GCA_013396635.1). Lineage (NCBI taxonomy): Eukaryota > Metazoa > Chordata > Aves > Galliformes > Cracidae > Penelope > Penelope pileata. The sequence continues at coordinate 560,791 of WBMW01002535.1, read as the reverse complement.
CCATATGTTTAGGGTTTTCTTAAAAACAAATTTGGAGGAGGGGAATCATTTGCTCTATCGCAGGCAGCGTATATGAGAGGCATTTGGAAAAGCAGAAGAAGATAGAGAAATCTACCGTATAAATTCATGAGAAGGTATTTAATCTTGCAATTTGAAAACTTTTCTGCAAAAATTCAGAACAAGATTCTGCAACATTCCTTATTAGAGCCTACAGACACAAACATCTGCATATGGGTGTGCTACCTGAGAGAATACATAGTGAAGGTCAGGTCACCTCACGAAGCTGTACCTTTCTTGCATAAAAAGAACATTGCATCCTTTTCAGCACGAGAAACCTTTTTGTTAAGACCTAGCCAAGGAAGCCATTTCCAGCTCCCAGAAGCAGCTGCATTGATCAAAGGCACCCATGCCCAGTTGTGCTTACCCTTAGATACCAGAGACCTTTCCATTTACCACATACAGAAATCTCAAACCACCGTTTGACAAATGCTGCACACAGAGGAACAATGAGGCTTTCGCACTACATTAAATGTATGATCACACGCAGACTGGACAGAAGGTGGTGGGATGAGAGGGAAGACAGGTTATGGACACAACACTTGGAAAACAGGGATTTTATTCTCAGCTTTCATAAAATCCTTGTGTGGTATAGGGCCAAGCTGTTTGACCTTCTTCTGTGACTGAACTCACAGTGGCCCTGCAACTTACTCACTGTTTTGAAGAACTTTTTGTACTTGCAAATTTTAAAGAGAAAGAAGTTGTATTTTTTTAACAATGGGATGGGCATTTCAGTACACAGTTGGATTGTAACCAGGCAATTGCACTTTTAAATGAAGGAATATTCTCATGATGAAGCTGCCTAGGAGTGGTCACTGATAATAAAAGAATAAAACCTCAGTTTGATAGAACTGTATTTGGTGATGCTTTCTTCACCATGGGCCACGTATGATTGCTTAAAATCTAGCTGAACTCAGATAACAGCAGGGAGGCAAAAGAAAGATCTGTCTTTCATAGAAGACAATGAACATGGAAGATGGGTCCACGTTTGCACTCTGAAACCAAGACCTTAGCAATTCTTTGAGGAAAATGATAATCCAGCAGAACAAAACCCCAGCAGCCATCCTGTCCACCACAGGTACTACCAAAAGCAGAATTGTTAGCAATATTATATGAAATCCGGGGTTATAAGAGAGGTGAAACTTGACAGCCCATCTCTATGCTCACTGTTAAATGATGATCTCCATCTGTCTTCTTCCTTTGCACACCGCAGAGGGGTGCCACCAAAGCTGACCTAAACTGGCTCTGCAGCAGCGTTATCTGTGCTAATGCGTTATTGCCTGCCTAGGGTGCTGGGCTAGCTAAAAATTAATTAGGAAAAAAAGACTATCCTACATATCAGCTCCCATCAATACTGCACTGCTGCCAGTGTGTGAGAAAGAAGGCAGCAAGAACAAGAGGGGGCTAAGAAGGCTACTGCAGACTTGTGATAAAAAAGGAAAAATACTTCACCATTTCCCAGTGGCCCCATTCCTGCATCTAACTGGGATTACAGGAATCTATTCCAGGTGAAACAGTTGCACAGATGAGCCCTTTTCCAAAAAGAAGTGATGACTGTAAGCTACATACATGTAAGTCCCTGCATAACCCACCAGTGCACTAGCAGCGCACTGTGCAGCAGCTGCAGGGACACCATGCCTGGTACTGCAGCACCTCAGAGTGGGGCAAAAAGAGCAGCAGCACATCAGGGCAGCAGCACAAGGACAAAAATGCACTTCAGATGCATGGTCACATTTTAGGAAAAAGAAGGGGCGAGGAAAGTTCTCTATGCCCTGCGTGACACGCTGTCGTCTGATCACAGGCTCCATTATTCCCTGCAGTGACTGGCAAAGGCACTGTCTTGTCTGTCAACTCTGCATCAGGCATTCTGGTGAAGTATTTGCGAGGATACGGTTCCCGAAAAAAGACACTCTGACACCTTGGCAAGAGTAATGGCACTACTGCCGAGGGCTCACTGTCTTCCAGCCTAAATCCTCCAGCATGGGGGTGATTTCTGTTACTGTCAGCCATAAAGTACAATGGATATTGTCAAGCACTTGAGTAAAAATGCACGTGCAAAGCATTAAAAAGAAGGATGATATAGCATCCTCCCTGATAAACGACTCTGCTGCCTAAAGCCTGCGGCACACACAACCACATATTTCATCTAATTTCCTGTGGAAGAATTTCCTTTTAGTTTTACGGACCAAACCATCATTTAACACATCCATCCCACTAATGGATGCTCAGTGGTATGGAGCAGCAATCCACAGGATGCCATATCGCTGGGGGGCAGGCACCTGTGTGAGACAGCTAAGACATATCATGGTATCTATGTTTGGGAACCCAATTCTTCATTCAGTTGACTACAAGCAGAGCCCTCCCACAGGGCAGTTATGATGCCCAAAGGTCTGCTCTGCCACCAGCCCCGTGCTGGGGGCAGATCCATCAGGGTGCCAAGGGCACAGGAACATGAAGCAATTGAGTCACAGAGGAAGCAGTATTTCATGTAATTGCTTCTTCATGTGTGCATTAAGCCTAAGGCATGGAGGCGTCAGGATGTTATTCACTTGCGAGGAAAAGGATGTATCTTCCTCTGCATGTCTGGTTATTTTTATTGTGGAGGGAGAAAAGACTTCCATGACATGAGCTGGCTTTCCAAAACCATCAGTCCCAGAGACAGAACAGCAAGCTATGGTTCTGCTCAGGACTTTCCCTTTTGCAAAAGTCTGGATACCCCATAAATTGGGGCATGCAAGTGACATATTTACCAAGCAGGAGCTTGGCCAGGTCACCAGCTAGCTAATGCAGATATGCTAGGCAGGGGACACATCTAGCATGTTTCTGCTCTTTTCTGAAGGAGCAGAAACATGCCTTCTCGCTGTGCGTGCTGCAAGCTGACTCCTGCACCACTGGGATGGATGCCTTCTGTAACTACAGCAGCATTTCCCTTCTTACCACCATTCCTTCCAGCTCCATGCTTTCTGTGTTAGGAAGATAGGATGCAACATATTTGATGTCATAAGGCAGTAGCTGACCTGAGAGCTCCACGGAAGAAGATATATTGAGTACATATCATGGATCAGAGGCACTCAGTAAAGACATCTGAATCCAGATGTTGGAACGCTTACACAAAAGAAGTTCTAAGTCAGGAAAGAGTGCAGTTAGGGAAATTAAATTAGAAACAAAAACAAGTATCTCCTTGTTCAAAGGGACTTGAAAGTATAAAGAAAATACATCAGAGAGGAAATGCTATGGCAAAAAGCCATTCACAAGAACAGAACAAGGATTTGTCTCAGGAGGAAGGAATTGTAACTATTATAAATGTCACATCAAGTGCGATAGATAAGTTTCACAAACAAATATATTTGAAGAAATTCTACTAGGAACTGAATCCTGTGTTAATGATTTCTAGGTGTAAGAAGATAGCTAGAAAACCAAAGTCATGATCAACCCTTAAAAATAGCAAAATGAGAAGCTATAATGGGGAGAAAATCTTCCCAGAACGGCCTCTCCGCAGAGTTCAGCTGGCCTCCCCAGCTTTCCCTTATCATTTCCAAACCGAAAGGCATGCCATCAACTTCAACTCAGCCAATTTCTGAGACATCAGTAGCAGTCACCCAGGCTATGATCAGTCACTTTAATCCTATGGTTTTGGCTTTTTTTCTGACATGTTAAAATCATTACGCTCAACCTCCCAACAAAAAAACTCCTGGGGAATCAATGCCATAGAAAAAAGGAGAAAAACTATCTAGGTGCAAGATACACAGGTCTCAAAAACATAGAATGGCTTGGGTTGGAAGGGACCTTAACGATCATCCAGGTCCAAACTCCCTGCCATGGTTGCCACCCCCTTGACGAGGCTGCCCAGGGCCCCATCCAGCCTGGCCATGAACACCTCCAGGGATTAAAAACGTGTCCTTCTCTAACCCCTTGATCTAGGTGCATCCCTCAAAGGCTCACCATTGCCGCTCTTGGGTGTCTGCTGTGCTCTTACCCAGCTGCTTGCACTTGAAGCCATGTATGTCAGGGACTCCAGCTCTGAGCAGCCCTGTCCCACACAGCTGAGTGCCATGGAGCATTGGCCTGGTCTTCCCAACTTCAGGTTATTCCTCCTATCCCCATGTCCTCTACTATCTGTGCTCCAAGGACACAGCCACCTTTCTTTCCCAAAAGGTCCTTTTCAGACCCTTATGCCTCCTCCTTCCCTCTCATTTCTTTCTACTCAGCTTTGTTGGGCTACAGGGAATGGAGAGAGAGTGGGAGAAAGCTTATACATCCTATCTCTGCCAGTCTTCATGCTGCCAGGGAGTAAAAATGAGGTGGTAGAGTCTCTTTTCTGCTGCCATCGTATGTAGAGGAGGGGAGAGTGTTTTCGGCACTCCGCATCCACTGCAATAGGGGAGGAATGGTGTTGACATAATCAGACTACTCTCATTCCTCCTCCTGACCTTAAAGTTGGGCACAGGGGACTGAAGAGCTACAGTGATTGCCGTATGTCTCATTCTCAGAGCTGGCAATCAATTCTCCTTCCTCAGCTTCTCTCCCCACCACAGCTCAATTCTGGTCATGAGCTTCCAGGTTAACAGGTGCTTGTCTGCTACAACTCACAGAGGCAGCCTTTATTAAAACAACACACAACTATAACAGGACTGAGCTTCTCTACTGCCTTTATCAGTCATTGCATAAAGTGAGACAGCTATCGCTATACCTGTGCAGTACCTGAGAACTAAGACACACAGGCACAAGGAGGCATCTGTGGTCCCATTGCACGACACGGAAGCACAGCACTGGGGAAGTGACTGAGCACTGGGGAAGGAGAGAGCCTCAAGCCACCACCTCCTGCAGCTGCAGGCTTGACCCCCTCCATGCACTCACACCCGCAGACACAACTGTGTCATCGGCGGTAAAGGAAATCCAGGAGGAGCGACAATTCTGGTACAGAGAGTACATGCGATCCATTTATCCCCGTACTAGTACCATTGAAATAGCTCATTTGAGAGCTCTGTTGTGGGTCTGCATACTAATAACTTCCTCCCGCTTCCTAAGGGAAACATTTTGTTCTAGGTGTCAAGAAGCCCTTTTCAGGCATTCAAATGTGCAGACATCTGTAGCTAGGATGAAGAGAGGAAACTGTGTGCAACGCTGCCTTCGGTGTGCAAAACGAACATCTGCATGGTCACAAGCAGTTAATTGTCCAGCTTCTAAAGCAGGAGAGCACGACAGCTGTCTCCATCTACTCCCAGCAGCTGCAGTGAGAAGAGGAAATAAGTGCTGCCACTGAGGAGAGCAAAAGGGGTTCCAGTAGAGAAGGAAAAATGCTTAAAAGCAAGTAAAAAGAAGGAAGGACGCAGCTAGACAGTAGTCTTGTAAAACATCTGAAGTATGAAAAGCTGCTGTAAATTGTCTGGCAACATTTCAATCAATCTATATTTATGGTAGGATTTTACTCATCTTTGAAGGCTCCAAAATGAAGCTTTAGCTACTCTGTATAATCTTGACTGCAAGTCTGAGATGCTAATTCTAGAAATTTAAAAGGTGCTTTTGAATAGTAAGAAGTTGCTTTATCATTTTTTGCTTCCTATCTGACAAACGCTATCTGATCCTGAAAGTAGTAGATGCACGCATCAGCAAGATAAAAAGCAGCAGTAAAATGTGATTTTGATTTATAAATAAAATTTATCATCCAACTGTCCTCCTGAAACTTTTCAGCTTTCTTGTAGAAATTCAGCACATCGACTGCATTTTCTGAGTAGTGGAAATATTGTGAAAAATCCCTGAGTTAAAATTCAAATCTTCAGACTTGATTGAGACTCAGAGGGCTCATTTCCTTCCAAGAAGAACCTCTAAAATGTAGGGCGATGCTCTCAATGCATCCAAAACAGGAAAAATACATTTTCTTCAAGAGTAAAAGGATTTTCCTCTGGTTACAAGTCTGTTGGTGACTTGTGCTGCAGCACAAGTTGGCAGTAGAGCAGCAGTTAGCTCCAGGGTCATTGTACCTCTTAATAAAAGTGCCTTTGGACAAATAAGCTTCCTGTCCGCTTCTCTCAAGCCAACTGCATCTTTACATCCTAAAACTCAGCTCTAAGTTTCAAGTTAGCAGGGTATCTAATAAGATGTATTACCATACAAACACAACCCCATTTTAGAAACCATTATTTTTCAGATCTTTGACTTGAGGCTACTCAAAGCTCAGCAGGAGCGTCTGAGCAACAGACACAAGCCAAGAAGGCTGAAAAGACCTTGGACTACATCTCCTCCTTGAAAACCCTGACCTCACAGAACAAAACATAGGAGCAGACTGATTCAGTTGGAGCATTTTAAATGACATTATCAAAATACCATGTTCTGATCATCAGTCTTACAAATTTTATGGTAATTTTTGACCAACTTTGTAAGGATCTCGTTCAATACACTGTAAAGCTGAATTGCTTGGTCCTCCTGCAGTGTGGATAATCCTTTCTACAGATGATGATATAACAGACATGAATGAGAAACATTCAGGATTCTGGACTCTTTTGCAATAAAACTAGGATCAGGCTTTGATCTCAATTTTTAGAGGCATGAAGCTGAATAAATTCATTATCTTTTGGTGTTACATCATCTACAGCTGCATATGTAACATCCAAATCTATCAGGCTTGTACATCATTATGGGCATAACTTGCCTCAACCTGTATCTATGCAGAGCAAGGCAGCGCTGCCCTAAGTCTTGAAAATTTCAGAAGGAGAAGAGTTGTATTCACTCCAAATTCTCTTAGGGGAAGGTGTCCTGGATTTCCAGAAAGAGAATTGATCAGGTGTCTTTCACTATATACAGCTTAAACACAAGGACAAGGAGATTTACTTACATGTTTTCGCTTTGACTAAGACACTTCCTGCCCTTTTCCCTTAACCCTCCACAGAAAAAGTAGAAGCAATTTCATATTTTTGTTTTATATGTTGTGAAGCATCTGTAAATTCTCTATGGTGAAGGCTGTTACATGGTGACAGATGTCTCCAGGAAAGGGAAAGCCAGGAAATATTATCAACAGTTCAGTAGCACAGGAGTTCTATGGACTTGCCGTGTGTATAAGCTAGACACTCTAACCTCCTCTAGCCAACATACTTTCCATACCAAATAGATTGTGTGGTGAAAGTGGTAGTGGCAGCAGTGAAACTGTTAATGTGGAGTAAGGATTCTGGTTCAGCTAATTACCAGCACCTAGCACTTCCTAGAAGGCTGGCTAATGAAGAGGCTGGAGAACATCTACTTACCTATCAGTCAGCTGGGGAGAGTTAACAGCTAACCCTAACAGAAAAGGGGAGGTAAGGACTGCACAAGTGCTTTTCAGATATGCTTGAGAGCAGAAAGCTGGTGCTTAAGCTTCAGTGGGGCTTCACTATAAATCCTAAAATCCAAAAAAATTCATTCCTTCCATGACATCTTTTTCTTTGGTTTTACAATATTCAGTTCATACTGAATTCCAGATTTTTTTTCTCTTCTGTAACATGAATTTGAAGCATTTAAAGCACGTCACTCCCGGATTTTTTCTTTAACCATAGCAGAAGCCTTGGAGCAGCAAGGCCAGCCAGCACTGACTGGTACAGTTCTGCGCACCCAGTGACCCAGGCAATGATATAGTTGCAAGGAAACGCTGTAGGCTAGGCTCCAGCGGAACACACCAGTTTTAGGTCTTTTTCCAGGAAGTAAAAGCTATACGGAAGGCATCTGACAACACTGAGAAGCAGAGCCAGGATTTTAATTAAAAACCTTTGGGCCTTTCACCCAGAAGAGTCCAAACTCCACATTATCAGTATCTTGCCAATAGCAGGCCTGATTAAGCTGATCCTGTTGGTGGAACAGTGTGATTAACCCGTGCTTAAAAACACAAGATTTTCTTTTAAGACCAAGAAAAGCAGGAAACAGTAAAAGCTGAAAACTGCCCATCTGGAGTGTGGCATTTGCTAGAGTATAACTTACATTTTACAATAACACACTTATAAAAATTGAAACCTATTTTTACGCCACTATGCTTGCAGAGAGACTCTAAGCACCGTGGGAGCCCAGGACAGGAGTAGCCTTTCAATGAACCAACGCCACAGCCAAAACTAAAACACTGCATTTCCTAGCAACCATTAAATATTCATATGTGTTGCTAATATATGGCACCTGGAAGCAACAATCACAGCCCCAATCTAGAGTGAAATTGCATTTTTTCCAGTCAAGTGAAAATAATGTACAGTTACTGCTACAATAACAGGTCTAATCATTTCCTTAGGCTGTCTCCATTCTCCGTATGTTGGCCGTGCATAATTCATAGGTTGTGCCATATGTTGTCTGAAAGAAGTGTCCCTATAAAGCGCTCATAGTTCTGCTCAAAGGCATGTCTTCATAAATTACACTGTGATACATTTGACATTTAAAAAAAACAAACAAGGAAAACAATTTGGTGAAACATAATCTGCCTAAAGTTTGCCACTTGGCCATTTGTGGGGTGTTCGAGTGATAAACTCACTGGAGTACGTCGGTTTTTCAGCGCGCACAGGCTGCTGCTGGCCTGAATTTCAAAGGCAAGGAACAATTTAGTTGGCTCTCAGAATAAGGACTCTGTCCAGCTCCTCACACACATAGGCAGACTCTGTCGGCTTCCCAGAGCCTGAGCACACACCAATGGGGATCACCCACTGAGCAAAGGATGGCAGGATCAGGCCTTACGCTGGGCGAGCAAACCCCCCCGAAAACTCCAGTTTCCTGTTTCCTGACAGACCTCTCAGCCCTGCTGTCTTTTGTTCTGTGCCTCCCAGCTGGCCTCCCGACAGCATCTCTCACAATTTTTAGGCAAGCAAGGTTAAAAAGATAAGCAGCTGCAGAGCAAAGAAAGATGAGAGCATTGGTCAAAACAACAGGATGAGGAACAGCAGGCTCTCCCCGGAGAGCGGCATTGTTCAGAGAGGGGAAGCGAACGGGAAAAAGTAGAGGCAAGGACAGAGGAAAGGAAAAAATAAAAGCGGAAGTGATGAAAACTGTTTGCTTCTGTCTCCTGCCTTCAGAGCCTCCTGATAGCTAATGAAAGATGAGCTAATTAGCACAGCGCTCAGCTGGAACAGCCACAAAGCCTCTGCCAACAGACAGCTCTGCAGATTTTAAAGGCTCAGCGGAGCACCCTGCCTCGCAGACTGCTGACCCTCTGACCAACTTGGCCAAAAATCTGCCCAGGGGGTCAGAAGGTGCCGGAGAGATGAGAGCAGATGACAGCCAGCAGGAGCTCAGGGTACTGGGTCCTTAGGGAGCAGGTTGCAAGTCTGAAGGGCAGAGGAATACAACAAGCGCGTTCCTCTTGCCCTGACAGAAACCAAATGATCTTCTGAGGCCTCTAAGAGAGAAGTGGGAGCTGGATGGAAAAGAGAGGCAAACAGGAATGGAAACAGATATGTCTATTTAAGAATGCACCATTTTAAGACAGCTTCTCAAAATATCAACTGTGTGAGTAAAGTCCCAATGTGCTGAGGAAGTCAGAAAAACAAGCATGAAATTAAACTCTGAAGCGATGCATGTTTTCTAAATCATCAGCCTCTGAGCCCAGTGCAAGGAGGAGGCTCTCAGGACTGCACCCTGCAATGCCTAGTTCCGACAGAACTGTGGATCAGTTTGGCGCAAGAAGACATCCAAGTACCCCAGAGGACACTGGCTATATTTATATAAAAAAAGAAGTTACATAGACAGAACAAGAGTAAATAAAACAATCCCGCTTCCTCTCCTCCAAAATTTACCTTTAGGAAGAGGAAATGTTTCCATGCATTGGGATTTACTTAATCTTAGGTTTTTTTTTTAACAAAGCTATGAATTATTTATCAGTTTAAAAGTGTTAAGTTTAGAAAACATTGAAAACTAAAGGCAAGGCAAACAGACGTAAATGCAAAGACCACTCTACACTGAAGATCCAATTTTGTAAAAATAAAACCAATGCAAGTTCTACTGCTGACTGCTGAAGAAAGCATCAGCTCCTCACTTACGCTTCTTCATCTTCAAGCCTTGTAAAGACAAAAGCTGAATTCCATGAGGTCTAAGAGCACCCAGAACTAGGTCCTTCTTCTAGCCATCAGCCCTGCAGTTATTCTTACCTTTCTTTTTCCTAAAGAAAAAGCAACAAGAAACGAGATCCAGGATCACAGATGTGAATGCAACAGATATTTTCAACCAACAGTAAGCTCTTTGAAACTTGTTAAGGAACACAGTACACTTATGCTTGAACTTTCACTCTATAATAAATACAAGTCAAACTGATAAAATTTGTCATCACTCATCAGCAACTGGAAAAGGATCATACAAACAGCCGTATTCCTATGGTTACCATCTCAAGAACAAAGAAGCGGCACAGCCACGGACACCTCTGGGACAACTCTTGAATAAAATCAGAGATTTTAAGACTGGAAAAGGAAGCAGACCCAAATAGCTTCTAGATGTCGCTGATTTTCACAAGGTAGGAACTGATACTGCACAACAAACATCTAACATATTTCAAAGGCTTCAGACCTAACTGCAGAGTCATGAAGCCCATTACAGAAGCTTTGCTAAAACAGCACAGTAGTTCCCAATCCTTCTGTTGTGGTGGGTCACAGATTTTAACAGGGAAAAAGGGTCAAACACGCTGGCGTCCATCTCATCACAACCTCAGTCATTCTTGTGTTCTGCAGACACACGAGCATCACCCGTGCCACAGCTCACTCCCTGTAAGCACAGGCATTAATGGGCACTACATCGGCACCAGTACACTACATTCATACCTTCCTGCTGCTCAGGGCTGAAACACCCCAGCAGAGAGCTGGGCAGCAGCAGCTGGTTGCCATCAGAGTAATTTGTGTAGCTATCTCCCAGCTGCAGTTCTTCCCGTGTGCCGTGCAGTTAGAGGCTGAGTGTGAACTTGCTCCTCATCACCATCTTTCCTAAGAAATCCATAGATCCTTTCCCTTCGTTATCATCAAGAGATAAATGGCAATCGTGCACAAGGGCTGTCTTCATTTCTGTTACATGATGGAGGAAGAGCTGGCTGCTTTCATCATAACAGTTAATCCAACCCAAACTGCACCATGGTCCTGGCTTTACTCTGAGAAAGCGGATAGAATATACCATGGTGATCTGATGAAGCTGATACGGGACTTCTGTTACACATTACCATGCTCCAGCTTGGTATCTCATTTATTAAATTACACACAAGGAGAAATGAGTTATCTTGGTGCAGATCAGCAAGAGATTTTTCTAGAGGATGTTAACCGAGGAGCTTCATTTCATTGGCAGTCCCTGGAAGACTTCTACTATTTCATAGTCAGACAGAAGTTTTTGCATAGTTCTGTCAGCTGGAAAAACTGATAGCTTACCTGAATTATCAGTGCCCCTATCTAACAAACATCTTTGATGGGAACGCTCAAGGAGTACACTGATAGTGACAGTATCCTGATTTTTTTTTAAAATGAGATTTCTGGGTATCTTTTAATAATCTAACTCTTGCTACATTAGAGGACTACAAATTATTTTTCTTTCAAAGTAGGTTTTGAGTGGAAAGGATTTGAAGGGATATTTCTGTTTAAGGTTAATATCTTCAGTTTAGAGTGTATATTTAAATGAGTAAGAAAGCTAAGCGTATTAAGTTTCCACAGCACAAAAAAAGTTTGCTGTCATTTTCATTTTTTTTTGAAGATGTGCATGGCGTAATAATTGAGGTAGATAAAATTAGTCTACTCCTTAAGCATAAAAGCTTCCAGAAAACCCAGCTGAGAAGGAGCCCCACTGTGCTAAATCATGTGTGAATACAGAATAGCAGACAACATTCTCCCAAAGTTTACCGCCAGGAGGATGAAAAAGAAAGTACCACCTCTGCTTTACACTGTGGAAGCAGACCTAAAGGAAATGAAGACACTTTTTCAAGCCATGCAGGAAAGCTGAGAAAGCAACCCATATCTGCAGAGATCAGAGTCAACGGACTTAGCCACAATATGGTGTCTTCCTCCAGCAAGATCAGACTGAGGTCTGCCCTCTAATCAAGCTCACAAAGTATAATCTTTGTCATCCTATTCATTCCCATATTGCNTTTTTTTGGTCACTGTATTTTACTCAGTATTTGTCGCTGCGAAGTCACCAGCAGTTCAGCTCAAAGTTGCCATTAATACATAATACATTTCAATGGGATTTTGCCATGCTCTGTTCCAGCTGCAAGTGTTCAATTTTCTGTTCTGAATGGCTTATTTTAATGGTTACTGATGTCCTGTTCACTGGAGCTGATGGAAGCAGTCTACCCACAGTTAGGTAGGGCTTCAGAAGGTGCACAGAGATCACTCCTCCCATCACTCTTCCCTTTTTTGAAGACAAGACCATATTCTGCCTCTAGAGGAACGTATATCAGCCATGATTCAAAAGATAGACAGTATAATTTGTGACAGAAATGGCAGTGACATACAATATAACTATAAATACAGTGAAGCTGCTATGCAAAAAAAATTGCATAGCATAAGCAAGTTGTTGGCACTCCATTACTTAGCATTGTCTAACAGACCAGCTATTGTATGCCTTAATGATGAACCTGAACAGCACTGTGGGAAGAGCAAATGTGGAAGTAACACAATGGGTACCCAGATAAGAACATTAAAGTATACTCCTGAAATACAATGGGGCAAGCTGTTAGCTTCAAAGAATTTATTTCCTCTGTCTCCAGTCAGGTCCAAATCATGCTTTGCAGGAGCCAGCAGGACCAGACCGGACAGAGCAGACAGGATGAACAGCACCTTTTATGCAGGATGAGCTGCCAGGGGCTCCCCAAAGAGTCAACACTCACAGAAACAAGGCAGCAAGGGAGGAGCTCCAAAGAACATCTCAGCTCATTCAATGCTGGATAAGCATTCTATAAACACACACTGCATTTAAACCACTCTACTGTTTTTTAAAGCTAAAGCTTATTTTTTCATGGATTTTGTTCCAAATCCAGTCAGCCCTAGCTTCAAAAAGAACAAAATTACACAGTCTAGGGAATAAAGTAGCCCTGGTGAGTAAACCACAATCTATATTTGGAGGACTGAAACTCAGGGCACCGCCTAAGAGTGGGAGAGCTGCAGGCCGCCTCACAGAGACAGGATGGCTCAAGGTCTCTGGCTGCGACAGGGCACAACTGGAGGTCCCTGCAAGGCCCGGGGGGGCTGCCGCGCACCCGGTCACCATGGCACAGGCTATGGCAAGGCTTTTAGGGACACTCATCCCGTGGCAGTCACCACATCCTACAGTACTATCTAAGGCAAGTAAAATCAGCAGAAAACCCGAAGCCTCCTATAAACACGTATGGATGTGTACTGTCTAGCAAGCTCCCAGTGTGGGCCCATACAAAGAAAAGCACTTGAGATACAGCCTTCTGAGATAAGTCCCAACAAAAGCAGCCTTCCAAGTTCAGTGCCATCCCTGCTGTCATCAGAATTTGATAGACATACAAATTGTCTATGTAATTAATTACCTTATAGTGTTTACAAAGGATTCAGTAAGGTGACATTGCCAGTGCACTCCTTTCTAAGGTGTTTTCCCTATGAAGAACGAAGGCAGTAAAGAATCAAATACTAAAAGGCAAAGTTAACAAACCAACCCAATTCTTTCCTTCTTGAAACTCACTGAATCTTATAACCCTGGCAAACAAACTGATGGCTTACAAGCAAATTAGTGGAATGAAAGATTTATTTTCCTATGTTCTATGAGAAAGTTGTCATCTCACAGAACATCATTTCACCACCACCATTAGAAAAATAAAAAATGTCTCCTAAGTCACAGGCATTTCCTCCTATTATGTGCAAACAGCATATTCTTATGCAATTCTGCGTGCTTTTTATGAGCATTTTGTTATGGAGCTAAAACATGAAACGGTACAGGATGTATTCCTCAGCATATGCAATGATATTTATTTGTTTAGAATGGGCAGAGATACCATTAAAGACATATTATACGTATTTACAGATGTTGCATAAAAAGATTTCCTACTCTTATGTTTTGCAATTCTACTATGAATATCCAAGCCAAAGCAAACAAACAATGTTCCCCATACAAACTCCAACGCTCTGCAAATTGTGTCCGAAGTACTGAAA
>WBMW01002535.1:508032-546584 GCA_013396635.1 Penelope pileata | reverse complement strand
ATTTAAGGTCAAATCAGATTGTTCTCTCACACAGCATGAAAGTTCAGTGTTAAAAGCACTTTTATTTCCAGACCCAAATCAATTCCTTCCCCCAAAAATTTCCAATCTTTTATTAGCTTGATTTAAGGTGAAAAGTTGCAGTACAACAGCCTTTTTCTAACCTGAAACTAAGATTAGCTCACAGGCAGCTCGGATTGTCATGTAACCCAAGTAGTATAGTGCCAGTAGCACATGAAAGTAAATAAATTACGAGTTTTAAGGCAAAACTTAAAACATTAGAAATAGCTTGCAAAGTCAGAAGTAAGACAACCCCTGTAAACAATGATATCTCTGAACTATCTTGTACTTTTTGTACACTATCAAAGATGAAACCCATATTGGTATAAGCATACAGTGCAGTGGAAAATGCCATAAATATACCATCTTTTAGTATTTTCTCCATAGCAGTAGACACTGACAGCCATAGCTCTTAAACAGGTATTTCCTTCTCTCTAGCATTACACCTAAACCAGACACTGAGCAAATGATATATCTGATCCAGCCCATTTTATAAGAAGGTTTTCCTTCATTGTTTTATTCTCATGACAAGGACTATCCCAGGCATAACAAATCTATTCCAGCCCTGCAGGAGCAGAACACAGACAGTCACCAGCTCCTGCACAGGCCTTCCTTCATGAGACGTCCGCCAGTTCCTCAGGGCATACACAGGGGGACCAGAAAGGCAGTGACAGACATCAGTCAGAACTCAAACAGCATAGCCTACCTCACAACTTAACTTGCCTGCTAACAGCTGAACAGAATCATAGAATGGCTTTGGTTGGAAGGAACTTCAAAGATCATCTAATTCCAAACCTCTGCCATGGGCAGGAACATCTCCCACTGGAGCAGGCTGCCCTGGGCCCCATCCAATCTGGCCTTGAACGCCTCCAGGGATGGGGCATCCACAGTTTCTCCGGGCAGCCCATTCCAGTGCCTCACTACTCTCATAGTGAAGAATTTCTTCCTAATATCCAATCTCAATCTACTTTCTTTCAGCTTAAAACCACTACCCCTTGTCCTGTCACTACACAGTCTCTCCCCATCTTTCTTATGATCCCCCTTTAGCTACTGGAATGCTATAATGAGGTTCCTCTGGAGCCTTCTCCAGGATGAACAAGCCCAGCTCCCTCAACCTTTCTTCATAGGAGAGGTGCTCCAGCCCACTGATTATCTCCATGCCCTCATCCAGACCCACTCCAACAGCTCCACAACATTCCTGTACTGGGAGCCCCAGGCCTGGATGCAGTACTCCAGATGAGGCTTCATGAGGGCAGAGTAGAGGGGGACAATCCCCTCCCTCTCCCTGCTGGCTGCCCCTCTTTTGATGCAGCCCAGGATATGGTTGGCTTTCTGGGCTGCAAGCACACCCTGCCAGTTCACGTTGAGCTTCTCATCAATCAACACCCCCAAGTCCTTCTCCTCAGGGCTGCTCTTAGTGAATAGGTCACCCTGAAGAAACATAAAACAACAGTCACTATAGTAGGATCTGATTTACTGCAGAATTTGAAGAGCTCCCTGCCCCAGAACAAACCTCTACAACCTCTGTCTGCCTGTGTTACGCAGAGCTCACCAGCACCAGACCGGCGAAGCCACCTACATACAGCACAGCCACTGTGCCTCTCCGTGACGGCTGGTTCCATCAATGCCGGCCCGACCTACGCAGCAAGGCCACAGCCCCAGGAGCACCCTTTACAAACGTTACATAAGAATGAGCTGCTGGCTGTGCCACTGCCTTTTTGTTTAGCCACGCAAATTAAAAAGTGTGGTCATGCGTAAGGTAATCAATAGCAGAAAACAGCTATCCCCACTTCTTATCCCACATGGCCTATTTATTGCTCTCCATTTAAAAAGCAACAATAAGGCCACAAACCAGAAGATGTCAGATGACTGGAGGATGGTGCCTGGTGTGAGAGGAAGCTAGATGGTGACTGCCGACATATTTCCAATAAGCCAAATATAAAATTGGCAAAAGTTACAGATACATCTCAAGCCAACAACATACGTCAAGATCTATTGTAATGCAATAGAGTGAAGTCCTGGGCACACCAAAATAAACTTGAAAAGAAAGGAGACAAATAAGGGGTTTGAAGAAGCAGATGCAAAGGCACTCTGTTTCAGGATAGCACTGTAAGAAAATAAAAATGACAGGAAAATCTCTGCAACTCGAGACGTCATGCCCACTATTTAAGTGTTTCTAGAGAAACAGGGCATTTGCATCCAGCTGCCATACTTTGGCAAATCATGGAAAAATTGTCCCAGAATTTGCCAACTAAACATTCTGAATTTCCAACATTCTTTTCACTTAATATGAGTATTGTGAAATACTTCCTCCCAATTTACAAGCTAAGAATAAAACAAACACAAACAACACATCCTTTGGCACATCACCAAGCTTTGCATCTAACACCTCTGTTTCATGGTACCCAAATCAGAAATTTGTCAAGATGTAGATGTTACCTAAAAATTCCACATAAAGTTGCAAACAAACAAAAAAAAGGCAACGTCTGCATGAGGTGACCATTTATACATTAAAAAAGTAACAAATAGGCAAGCTGTTAAGACTCTGGACTCATGCCTATGATGCAATGCGTGTCCATCACAAATATATGGTTTTTCATAACCATTTAGTATCCTGACAGCATATTCTGTGGTTTGATACCAGCATCATTCTATCCTTATATAATATTATGTCTAACTTTTTTGTACAATGAAGAATTAATTTATTCTAAATTAATTCATCTTCCTCACTCTTCGCAAAGCCCTTCAAAGCTGAACAGTGTACTTCAGCCACTTCAAAAAACAGTTGAAACACAGGGGGAAAGGGACTGCTAGGTCCAAAAACCTGTTAATCGAGATGGAATGTCTCTCCGCGCTCTCATCTGACCTTGGGATTTTTCAGGATTTCACTGGTCTCCCTGGTGATAGTTGCTACGAGCACTTTCAGAGTGTGTCATGAGAAACACTGAAAAAGACATTTCCACTGCCTTCACACAGTCCTTCTAATCTGAGCTGCATTAACTTTTATCCATGATGTTACCTCTATAAAACAAGCTATAAAATTCTTCACACTCAATTCCCTTGGGAATCCGAGTCCAAGGACTCAACAAGAGCTTGTCTTTGTCAGCTACAGGGAACTACTGTAACACCTACCAAGACAAAAAGACTTTTCCAAAACCTGCCCTCCAAGGAACAAGCTTAAGAAGGAGCTGGTGCTTCATCTGGCTCCAGCTGAAGGCTCTCATCTTTTTAAAAGGCTCGAACAGGTGTTGTGCAAACTATATAAAAGTCATGGGGCTATGCTCCTCAACTTACAAAGTCCCTAAGAATTTTACCGCATTTTATGCATCTGAACAAGCTGAGTTTCACTGTTTGAAAGGCAACAATAAGTCTTCATATTTTATTCTCTTCCTATTCTACTAATTTGAAAATAGTATGTTTTAAATCATATAAACCTCCAAGCCACAAAATGCTTCTTCATAAACCTTAGTAGGTACAATCACCTCATTTAACATGTGCTCCACATCATCAGTGCAGTAGCTCCTTGTGTCAAAGTACTGTAGGACGTCTGTATATGTGTGGTACATTTTTGTAAATTTTAAAACTATCTGAATGGATGTTGACAGTGAAATAGAGCAACTCCTCCTGCCTTTTTCTTTTGTTCTGTTTTCTGGCTATTCCAAGGAAAGTTCAAATTTAGTATCTGAAAAGACTAAAAAGTAAAATCAGCTTTTAACTTTGCACTAATTTTCTCCTTCTCAGTCTGGTAGGAAACAAAAGTTACCTACTAAAGTGAGGCAACAATTCCAACAAAATCAAAATGGGGTCCTAGCATGGCTTTTATTTTTCTGAGAAAATCCTATCGAAAGCTTAAGTGATTTAAATAAATGAAGTGAAACAATCAGCTACTCCTGAAGACACAATAAACACAGAGCTCTGACAATGCGTAAGAATCAAATTACAGAGATGATTCAGATACCCTGTGAGAAAATAGTACAGAACATTATCACTATTTCTTAGGATTAAATGAGGAGAACACATTTTGTTTTAAGTTTTAAATTTTTATCATATCCTACAACATCTGAAACTGCCACAGCGTCTGATACACCAAAAACGAACTTTCAGAAGGCTTGGGAAACTTGGTTGAGGCCACCATTTTCAGAAGACACCACAATATAATGCCTCTGGCAGCAGCAGAAATGCATCCAGATGTACTAAATATGTTGAACATATGCTTAAAGGCTTTCTGACAAAATTAAGTCAAAAGCAAATTTTACATCGAAAGGCAAAGCTCAGAATTTTCCTATAAAAGATTTTTTCACACACAATTTTCATATTTTGTTGGAAGAAAGCCTGAAAGAATAAAACACTTAAAGATGAATGTTATCTGGATTCAAAATGGAATCGTAATTCTCAGAGAGATGTAATGCAAGTGTTTTATACTTTCCACTACCACTTAATGGCCAAGTTCAACCGAACTACGCTCCCTTAAAATGGAACGGAAAAATTCCTATAATTAGAAAATTGAGCTGATTGAGGACTTTTTGAGGCAAAATACATCTGTATTACAATTCCCACATGAAAATGAAACAGCAGCTTGAATTTTTTTTCCACTTCTAATGATCATCCAAAATACAAAGGGAGATATTAGTAATGTGCTCAACTACCTAGTGGGAAAGCATACAGAAGACAGATAGCAGTGCTCCCCGAGGCGTACAGCCACAAAATGAGAGGCAGTAGAAACAAACGGCAAGACAGGAAGTTCTGATTAGCTGTAAGGAAAAAATTCTCCACGATGGTGGTCAAAAACAAGAATAGGTTGCCTGGGGAGACTGTGAAATCTCCAACCTTGGAAATACGCAAAATTCATGTGGAAAGAGCCCTGGGCAACCTGATTGAATGGGCTGCTTTGAACAGGTTGGACTATATGGCCTCTGGAGGTGCCTCCCAACCTAAATCATAGCATGGACCTGGCACAGGCTGCCCAGAGAGCTGTGGATGCCTCATCCCTGGAGGCATTCAAGGCCAGGCTGGATGGGGCCCTGGGCAGCCTGATCTGGTGGGTGGCAGCCCTGTCCATGGCAGGGGGTTGAATTAGATGATCTTTAAGGTTCCTTCTAACATAAGCCACTCTATGACTCTATACAGGCACTGGAAAGATAATCTGAATGTTCACCAGCAAAGTGAATGTACATATTCATGTACATCCACTGTTCAATCAATAATTTTGCTACACTGTAATTGTTAAAGAAAACTTAACTGAATGCCTCCCTTTGACACAGTCCCCTAGATGATTAAGAATTGTTCAAATAAACAAAAATCATATGCTATACTCACTTGGAAATAAGACAAATCATTCTCAAGAATACTTGATACTCTTGTGCTCACAATTTACTTGGATCAGGAAGACATCTAGATCTCCCTTAGAGAATATCATGAGTTCAATAAAGGTGGTGAGCATTAACTGTGCTTATTTGACATGCATCAGGATAGATTAAAAGCTCTGTCAAACATTTTCAATACGACAAGGTCAACAGTCACACAATCATGCTGCTATATACATTGCATCTCTCCCAGGCTACAGACCACCACATTTCATGCAGAACACTCCAGCAAAGGCTGATCATTGGTCTAATTCCTTCCTAATTCTAGGCATACTTTGTCCTCACTATCTTCAAGAAAAACATTCTGCAGTGCTCCACCACTTCAGTCATTCCCAGTCATCTTCTCCATAACATTCATTATTTTGTTGACTTACAGCTGCATACAAGTTCCCCTTTCCCTCTCCAATCATTTCTTTCCAGGCCATTTGGAATAATCTCTGCACCACTGTAGTTGCATGCTTCCGATCATCTTCTATACTCTTAGCTATACTACCTTCTTTCTGAGATAAAGCAACTACAATGCTTTACAGTGTTCAAGATGTTCTGCATCATGGATTTATATAGCAGGCTCTTTGATACGTACCATACTATTAACTTTGAACGCTTAAAGACACCACATTAAACCACAGCCATGGTTTAATAGTTTGATCCATAGCTTAATCCATAGCCTATTATGCATTTTACCCTTTCAGCTGCTCCTTTTAATAAGTCTTTGATTGTTTCCTCAATTTTATCTACTTCCTTTCTGAAATACTATAGTGGGAAGTTTTTTTTAGAGGCTTTTTCATTTTTAATGAGAAAATTGAATTCAAATACATTACGTTGACTACAACAATTTTTCAGCAGATAAACTATGAATGAAGCCCCAGGACAAAATCAGAATTTTTCTTCTGGGTTCTCCAAGAAAGTAATTTGTATTTGACCACGATTTCCACATCATACCTTTTGTGACTTCTCCCATGTGTGCAGAAGTAACTGGAGTCTCTGGTCATGATTTTTCTCCACGTGGCAATAATCCTCATTTCTTTTTGTATTCAATGTCATTACCATTACCCTGTGAAACTAACAGTATATTCACAGAACAATAGGGGTTGGAAGGGGCTCTAGAGATCATCGAGTCCAAGTACCCTGCTAAAGCAGGTTCCCTGCAGTAGGTTGCACAGGAAAGTGTCCAGGAGGGTCTTAAGTATCTCCAGAGAAGGAAACTCCACAAGCTCTCTGGGCAGCCTGTTCCAGTGCTCTGTCACCCTCAAAGTACAGAAGTTCTTCCTCATGTTCAGATGGAACTTCCTGCATGCCAGTTTGTGCCCACTGCCCCTTGTCCTGTCACTGGACACTATCAAAAAGCCTGGCCTCATCCTCTGAGCATCTGTCCTTTAAATATTTCTAAGTGTTGTTAAGATTCCCTTTCAGTCCTCTGTTCTCCTGGGATCATTTCTATGCATGCAATGAATTCCTATCCATATGGACTGAGTCACTTGTTGACACATTTGGCTTATTAATGCTATCCAGTGTCACTTTCCTCAAAGAACAAAGCCATTATCCTAATAGCGTAACCTACTCTTATTCTGCAGTACAGACCACTATTCCGCACTGAAATATCCTAATTAATTAAAAGTATCCTAACTAATATCCACACACTCCAATAAATCTGTATTAGCTTGGCATGAGTTTGACATTTGTATAGAAACACAGATTTGGTCTTGGCCTGATTATTTATGCGCTCTGCTTAAATGAGATCATTAGTTGGATGTGAACTTTGCAATTTGTTCCTTAATACAAGCTGATAGCACTTCTACTTCCACTTTTCAGATTTTTTTTAATACTTTCCACCCTAGAAGAGATGTATCCTAAAGTGCATGTTCACCTGTATTTTATTTTTTTCCCAAGTCTTTAGGATGGAAGAGAACTGCATAGAGGCGTAAGAGTTACTTGCTCCAACACAGTAACATGCAAATGCAGTTCTGCTGCTTCCAGACTCCAGGATGAAGACTTTCACTATGATAAGGAAGAGATTTTGCGGCTGTATTTTAAGTTCAGAAACAGCTCCTTGCACTGCGATACACACTTGAGGCACTCCCTCTCCCTTCAAGAGACGGGGTTCAAACTTCTAACTCTTCTTTGAAAGGATGCAAAAAAAAAAAAAGAGAAGATACTCAAAAGACTGCTGGGAAGAGTGGTCACCAAGTACAACACAATTTAGGTTGAACAACTTCTGTCTGAAATAAATGAGATAAGGCATCCCAAAAATTGAGATGAGGACTATTCTGAGAAGCCTCACTTCATGCTGCATGAGTTCAGAGATTCACTGCCTTGAGAGATCAGAAAAGAAAAAAGAAAACAAACATCAACTAGCATTCATAGTGTAGTGGTCATTCCTACTTTTCAGCAGATGAAAAGAAGTAAGATGCATTATTATCTCCAAGACTCTAAGGAAATTCCTAATAAGAAGCGACAGTTTCAGAAAGTCATTCTTTCTTCCTTTTGCTGAGACTCTCTGTGATCTAATGATTACACAAGCCCTCATGGAAAGGCAAAGGCTACTGGAGGGAAGGCAGAAGGAGGCTTTTGTTTTGTTTGATGATGAAGGCGTTATTTGATGATGAGGGCATTCTCATCAGGGAAGGAAACTGTGAGACTAAATCTCTTCAGATGGAGGTACAACAATGCCCATGCACAGCTCTGCCACATCTTTATTAGGCACTAATTGTACTTCTAAACAAAAAAAAATATGCACAGAAAACTTGGAGAACTTTCATGAACTATTGCAATGTGCAGAATAAATAGTTTGCCAAACACCAGATCCTTCCCAAGTGCCAACAACACAGTATTTATCTCCTATAATTTGATTCACAAAGCAAAGCCAAAAGCAAAGAGTGTTGTTATTGCTTCATAGTCCTCAGCAGAAACAGAGGAAACACTTTCCACCCCATTTTTAACATATTAAGAATAATAATATGCAATGATATTTTAGTATCAAGAGCTCAGGCAAAATTCAAAGTTTAATAAGTCCTCTTCGCCTGTGATCTATTGAAGTTCCTGTCACAACGCTGTTTCTCCCTTGGGATTCTCCCTCTCCCCTTAATCCTAATTCTGTTTGTTCCACTGAGACTGCAATAATTATCTTTTATCATTTTAAAGATGAGAAACTGAAACTGCAAGCCAGACAAAAAAGACTTCAAGACATTAAAATCCTGCAGTTGGTCATACAACTGGAAGTTGCTTCTCATTACTGTATGCCTAAATGAGGGTCTCTTTCACATATCTCTAGTCTTGTGATATGTGTGCCCAGCGCACGATGGCAGAGCCTTGGCATTTTGTTGGCAGCAGAAGTCCCCTCGTACAGAAGGAACCCCAGTGAGATCCATGATGACTAACTGTGGTCTGCAGCCTACCCTGCCTGATCCAAAAGAGAAGGTGAAAGATGCAGGCTGTGGACTCAGGGAACTACTTTGGTGAATTGAATACTCCTAATTCAGAGCATTTCTGGAAGGAAGTTTGGCATCTCTTTTAAATAAGCAACCTACTAGAAGATGAAAATCTCCCCGAAGGTATATGGCGACTTTCTTTTCTCTAGGAAGCCCATATGTACCTTGCAACTCCAGCCTGCCAAAAAAGTTTTAGCATCTGACAGGCATCAACTCTCTGAAGAGGCACAGGGAACACTACTCCTCTTGTCATGGTTGAGGAATAATATAATCAATCTTACCAGGCTGCCAAATCTGGAAGCATGTGTGACCAGATGCACCTGCTGCTTGCTATTCACCAAAGCCTGGGGGGGAGAAGAACCCTGCATTTTCCAAGACAAAATTTGCTGGGGCATCTAATGGCAAAATTGCAAATTGGTAAAAGGAAATGAAACTGGTCTACTTAAATCAAAAGTAGTTAATGTCTAGGCAGATTAGCCTTATTGTTGTTGTTGTTGACAGTAGCAATAAAGACTCACATGAGATGCAAAGAAAATACAAAGTATTCACCCAGTGAAGTCCTGAAACTCTTATTAAGTGCTTCTAAATCAAAAATTCATTGTCCATCAGTATAGTTTTTCCTATCCTGGGTGTGTTCAACACACAGATTATGGTGGACACAGAAAGAGATTCCTTTTTCCTCACCTCATCCATTAACTCTACAAAATATTATTCAGCTTTAATTCTGGCAATATGTCCTTACTAATCCCTACAAGCTAATTCAGGGATATTCTCTTATCTTAGCAGACCAGTTGATGTTCACTGATGAATCTTTCTGTTTACAGGCAGCATGAAACAGTCATTGCTGCTACAAAGTAAAAGCAATGAGTTTATATTTTCAAACTAAAAAGGCTTAAAATGAAATTAAAAATACTTGCTGTCTTCTTCCCACTGTGTCTATATTATTGATAAGCAGTTCTTTCCCTTGCAGATAACTGTGCTATCCCAGAGATGGACAAGAGTGATAAACTGCTTAGCAAGCAAGCAGACAAGTCATTGTCAGATTGGCTTCCTGGGCTTCCACCAAAATTTGTCTTTCAACAAGCACAGGAAAAACACAAAGAAAGGTAAGCTGAAGTTGCCATCACTATCTGCCCTTCATTGTCTTTCCAGCAGACACTAAACATTATCACCCAGTAACACTCCGATATCCCAAAAGATCAGCAGACATCCCACCTTCCTTTTCTCAGCCTACAGGCACGCAGCCTTCAGCACACACTCATGCAAAGAGCATTGGGAAGGTGCTGATACAACAAGGTCAGAGCATGGTTCTCAAGTGCTCTACACTTTTTTTTTTTAAACTGTTTTTCTTGCTTACCACAAACAGCAAGACGGCCCTATGCATTTAAAATGCCACTCATCCTATATGTGTAACTATGCACGCATTCAAATTAGGTATCAAAAGGAAGCATGGTTTGTGTCTCTGAGCAATCAAAATGCCACACAGGAAGGCCATCGTGTTAATATGTAATCCAATGTTTCATTCATCACCAGCAGATGCAAAGTTGTTCTTCACAACTCATTCATTAAGCAGCACTGAAAGAAAGGCCTACAACCAGAGCAGTGACGTTTTACACACATTTACTGTGTGTGGTAGGAAATATATTGCAGAAATTGCCTCGAAGCCAACAGGACATACACATTCTTGTGCACTCTGTAGTATCAAATACCTTCTTTTATCAACTCTAGTAACTTATCTGATGTTGCTAGCAGAAAATTGTACCTCCTTAAAGACACGCATGGAGCATAATTACCACATTATCTTGGTGCATAGCTGCAAAACTTCACTAAAGTCAGATTATAATTCTGATAAGAACATGCCAAGCAGTGCCTCCCACTGCTTGTAGAATTTTGTAAGAATTGTCAAGCAGAAGACCAGGAGCTATAAATTTCTAAGTGGGCTATGTGTGCCCTTTTAGCACAGCTAAGCTTCAGTTCAATGTGGAAGTTCAAACAATGTACCATAACTGTCTTATTCAGATTGAGCAGAATGTGCTACCACCACCACACAGAGCGTAACATGCAGTAAGAGAACAAAACTGTGAGAGAGCAGTGCTTTCTTTTAGGTAAAAAGATGAGATATTACCTCATTTTTCAAATGAGCTGCATGATATACGTTTTCAAGTTGTAGTCACTTTAAAAACCTGAGATACATTGAGTTCTAAGTAATGTGCATATATATTTTTTTAAAGCTATGCTACTTTTTCTCCGATACAACTCAAAATGAACTCAAGATAAATAAATAAATAAAAATCCATCTTAAACTATCCAATGCCAGTAATAAGCAGATTTTTTGTTAAAACGTTTCTTCAGGGAGGAGCTGGGGAAAGAGAGAGAAAAAAAACAAACCTGTGTATTGCTTAGAAGTGCCTTTAAATTCTTCCTTACTTAACAGATAATCCAACTGAGTGAAAGTGTTCTGATCTACAAGTTCCATTTGCTTCTGCAAACTGTTTACATACCCATCTGTGTGTAGTGGCTCCAGGGCACGGTCCCACTCTTTCAAGATAAATATACAACCAAAATACATGTAAAGTGGCACAGAAGGAAGTCCTCATGTAAAACATACACAAGAATTCCTTAGTAGCTTGTCTCTTATGAGTTTGCTTTGAGATTAAAATATTTAATAGATTAAATAAGTGAGACATACAAGATCCAAGCCTGCCCTCAGTAACTTACAAATGGAAGTCCTGACTTAAGAAGAAAATTGAACTGCAGAGACATAACGTCGGAACAGCTGATGTGCTAGGCCGGTATGCGTAACACGAAAACATGTCAAGTGGAATTGTGTTAAAATGCAGGTCAAGCCTATCCATGCAGGCCTTCTGAATATACTATTCATTGGCTTTCATGACACTGAAGGACTGCACAACCAGGCTACGAATACTTTGGAAGACAAGAAGCACGGAGAATCATCAAGCATAGCACATGCAGATCACCTGCCATCAGGCTTGGGGATGAGAGGCTGGAGAGCAGCCTTGCAGAAAAGGATCCAGGGGTTCTAGTTTATGGTAAGACGGGTATGAGTCAGCAGTGTGCCCTGGCAGCCCAAAGGGCCAACTGTACCCTGGGGTGCATCAGGGCCAGCACTGCCAGCTGGGCGAGGGGAGGGATTGTCCCGCTCCGCTCTGCACTGGTGCTGCCTCACCTCCAGTGCTGCATGCAGTTCTGGCTGCCACAACACAAGAAGGAGNGAGTTGAGCTTGGTGATCCTTGTGGGTCCCTTCCAACTGAGGATATCCTATCCTGTATGACAGGACTTGTGGAAAAGGCACAGACTGTTAGCCCACTCTCTGAAGATTAACTGCAAACAGGGTGATTATTTTTTAAATAGGATTAAGATGTATGCACTCTATCCTATCAAAATCAGCTGCATAACTCCAAACTGCATAGTGGTTATGGCAGGAAGCTCTGGTTTTACTAGTCAAACCCAGGGAAACACTACCAGGAAGATAACGCTGCAAATTAACAACAGATTTAAAAAAAAAAAAAATAAAAAAATTGAGAAGTTTATTCAATTGACATACATAAAAAGAAGTTTAATTTCTGGAAAAATAGGTATTTAAAATCCTCTGGAGCTTCAGCACTGTTTCCAGAGTCAAAATCTGTGTCTTTTACATATTTCATCAATAGCTTAATTCATCCTGATTAGAGAAAAAAGTCTAAGACCAGAAGACAATGAAGTCTCACATGCATTATTTTTCGACTTCAGCGAGGTACAATTTTTAGTTACTGTAACATATTTACCCTTAATCTTTGGGAGTTCTTCCCTCTACAACTATTATGTTATGAGAGTTTAAAAATGTAATCAGGGACATACAGGCTTTATTGTACTAAAGGGAAACAATTTTGACTCGCAGTCCTCTTGGCATCACAATACATCCATTAGCAATCGCTGATTTAAGCTTTTAACAGTGACTACAGCCATATCAATTCATGACGCTGACCTCTATTTTTCTGAATGAATTAAGAGGAAGAGAAAAACGTGGCTTCCACTGAGCTCCTATTCCAGCACAGGAAATCCTGTGTGGTTAGATACAGTATGTGTCCTGCTCAGAGGTTTCATTCTGCTCCCCTTTAAAAGCCAACATTAGCAGCATGTCACAGGAAATTCTTCCTTATTTTCAGTAGTTCATGGGACAAGGCTTCTTTGGAAACAAGGTCAGCATGAATAGAGCACTGCTTCCTTATCGCTGCTAAGCAGCTGTGTTGAGGATGCAAGACACAACACTGCACCCTGTCCCTGAATACCTCTTTTCATAAACTTTAAGCGTATTCAGCTCTAGCAGTTAGAAGTTCCTTTGTGCTTTTTTTTGTTTTGAGAGTTTTATAACACACGCTTTCCAAAAATATTTATTTAAAAATGCACTGTGTTACCTTTAAGGTTAATCTCCACCTAAACAACAAAAAAAACCCTTATGCTAGCTTCAGAACAGCCAGCACCACACAGCAAGGTGGAGAAAGAAATGAGGTCTTTCTTGAGTCAAGGTGATGAAAGACAAATTTACAAGCACAGAGGTTTGGCCACCGCTTCAGGAAATACGGGGCCCAATTCCAGCCCTGCTGCAACATATCACTTTCAAGGTACTATTGGAAGTCTCTTGCTCTATGCCACTCCTCAGATTTATGTACAGTTCTGGCTGTAATTAGTCTTGAGCTTCATAAAACAAATTATGAAGGAAGCATACGCTTAAAAAGTGAAAGTAAATTTCAGTTCTTCCTGATACAGAACATTTGCTTACAAATCATGCAACCAATTTTCTGCATTCTTTCTACTAGCACACAAAGCACCCAAATGA
Source organism: Penelope pileata (assembly GCA_013396635.1). Taxonomy (NCBI): domain Eukaryota; kingdom Metazoa; phylum Chordata; class Aves; order Galliformes; family Cracidae; genus Penelope; species Penelope pileata. The sequence goes on along the minus strand of WBMW01002535.1, from coordinate 532,898 downwards.
CAACAACAGTCCAACCTGGTGAGAATACTGTCGAGTACTCTGATGAATAAGGTATTGCTAATCTCCTTCAGGAGAATGCCTTTAAAGGTTTCCATTGATAGTAACCGCAGTACCTGAAATACTTGTATTTTTCCCAGATTTCTGAAAGGAAGTGAAGCAATGGAGAGAAATGAGCTTTAAAAGCAGAAGCAGTTCATTACTCAGAACTATCTAAACGGAGACACACACCAAACACCTTCAAAACACAGGAAGCCCTTTAAAATTAAAATGCTTAACACCCCCCTCCCCCCTCCACTGCCACCAGACACAGACAGCGGACAAGGCTCAGTAACACTGCAGAAAGACAAACAGATCAGTTCACTGTTCTTGGCAGGGAAAGATGCAGAGGCAGCATGCTTGGTCTCGCAGAGCAGACTATTTGATGAAGAATTTAGGCGGAAGAGCTCCGAGGTGAAGCTCTGCCAGCATTCCTCAGGCAAGAGGATAGCAACAGCTATCTTTGAGACACAGGATTCAAAGCGAGTGAACATAAAAGAAGGAAAACATCACAGAGCAGTGAAAAATGGTCTCAGCAGTTACAATAAATTGTAGGCTGAGACATACAGCACCCTGACTGCACTGCATTTCAATCCTGCAAGTTGAGCAACTCTGTAAACATTTTCTAGAAGAGGTACAAACAGCAAACATAAGCCTATTGTCAACAGGTTTGTCTTTCTAGTTTTCCGGCTGCATACCCCCTTGGTAGTTTTTCCACAAACTCCCAGTAGCCCTCAGACACTGAAAGCTCTCATCTAGTGACAGCTCCAAGCTGATGAATTCCAGGATCTTGTGTCCCTCATGCCAAGATGGAATGCCAAAGCAACCCTCAGGCTCCTAGATAATATAGAAACGGTCTGGACAAACACAATTATCTTGGGTAGAATCTCTCCTTTTCTTCTGAAGAAAAGCCATAATACAGGATAGGTCACTGGAAATAATTGTCTTGAAGGAAATTATGATGGCAATAATCAGCATACAGAAAGGTTGTCAGATGCTTAAAGTCAGTCACAGAATGTGGTCTCTCTCTAAAGACTAGGGATGCTTTCAGCTATTATTGCCAGGAAAGGAAAAACAAACAAACTGTACAGTTCTGCATTTGGTAAATATTCAGAAACCATTTTACAATCTACAAAAAGTTACCATAGAGTTTGCTGAGTATCGACTTGCAAACTCAATTTTAAAAGCACATTCTAAAAATTAGCTGCATAGGATGAGCGAATACCATTTTAAAGCACTAAAATAGTAAGGACATGCATGTGGAATCACTTTAGACATCTAAGTAGGTAAGCATTCCTATGACACCAGAGCAATGCAAATGAGGTTCATTCTGCAGTGTAAACAGCAACAAAATGACTTTGTCCTAATGTGCAGAGTAGTAACTTTCCAGCTGATGTCCTTTCTTGCGAAGAAGGAAGGTTTTTCTTCAGGAATCCAAATCTTCAGTGAGCCCATGTTTTTCAGGAGGCTGCTCTTACCTTTACACCTTGATATAATTTATGAAGCCAGCACATTTTATTTAATGCCTTATTTCCTGTGGGTAACTATTTGGATAGATTTTTCCTTTAATTGTAATGTAAGGCTGAAAATCAGAAGGAAACAACAACACAAGCTACACTCAACCCCTTAGATCTTTTAACTGCAGTTTGAATTTGTTGTTACATCTGACTATAGCTGTATCTGAAACTAGACAAGAAAAAGTACCACAGGTCTGCATGTCCTACAGGTCCAAGCATACCAGGAACTACTCCCTCAGTAGAGCTTACTTTGCTCCAGAATCTTCTCTTTTAGATTGATTTATCCTTAGAAATTTGACATGTGCAAAGCAAGCCACATAACAGCACTTTAAAATGAAGCTCAATAACTGTGTCACTCAAGTGTCGCTCCCAGCTCCACGCTCTCAGGTCTCAGAGCTCTGCAGTCTGCAGCCTACAGAGGCTGATGATTTCTGTGCTGAGTTTTAAATTTGTGAAATCTGTATTGCTTGGCTCAAGTACATTTATTGCTCAGTCTACCAGCACCTGTTATACTAGAAACGATAGGAAAAAGCTTCTGCTTGAGTCATATACAGTATGAAGTACACTGACATCATGCTAAATGCCGACCAGCTATAAGAAAGGAAACTACCAGTCTAGAAGCTGCCCCCACCTCACCCCCAAACAGGACACAGCTTCCAGGAAGTCACTACTGACAAATTTGAATGATTTACATTATGTTTGTCTAGGGATTATTTCCATGCAGTATACTGTAAGAGAAAAAGGGGAGAAATAATGCTCACTAGAGCATAGCCCCAGCAAGGCAGCAGAAAGCATGATTATCGAAGCAAGGGAGACATTGACTGAAGTCATTATGAACAACTAGTTGCTCAAGTGACCCTGCTGTAGGTCAGTGTCAAATTCCTTTTGGTTCTTTCAGCATCATGAAAATCATCAATATCCATCTCTTTCCTGGCAAGAGATCTCATTCTTTAGATTCCCCTGTTAACTGAATAATCCAGGCAGAAGAAAGCTGGAAGTTTCTTTCTGGAACAGCCGGACCCATCCCTCTGCAAACGATTTTCATCTTATGGGAAAAATATTTTTCCTTTGCTGTTCCATGTTTGGCACAGAAGTATTTAATTCTAGTGACTGCAAGCCAAAGTACATTACCAGGTTCGATACTTCTCACATGTAGAAATACACTCTTTGTAACTTAAACCTGCCTGGCTGAGACATTTCATGTGGCAGCCGACTCCCAGGCCAGATGAAAGGACAAAATGAACAAACAAACATTCATGCACTCGGAGAGCTATGAAATTCTTGGGGCAACAGGCCATTAAGAAGTCATGGAGGGTGGGGGGGGGCGGCGGGGCAGAAAAATTTTGCTACAGCACATGACACTTATCAACGGGCAGCTTTCAGTTGGATAAGGAGGACAAAAATAAACCCAAAAAACCTCACCCACCTTCACATCCTAATATTAAAGTACAAATTTTAAATGTTTTAGGGTGAATCATTCAGCTCATCTCCATAGAGGCCTGATATTTCCTGCCCAGGATCAAGCATCTATTTCATCACAGTGGTCACTTGAATTTTAAGGGTTCCCTTGCCAGTGGTAAACTGATCTGTCACAGGCCACAAAGGATCCTATACAACAGAAATTGGCTTTATTGCTTTTCATTGTTCTTTCAGGCAAGAACTATTTTAATCTTACCAGAACCTTCACAGGCTGCCAACAAACATGCAGGCCATTTGTATGGAGGCTTTCAACTCATCGTATCAGAAAAAAAGAGGAAAACAGTAGTTAATGCTTTGAAGAAGCAGTTGTTTAAAGACCATACAAAACACACTGTCACTAAGAAGGGTTTGGAAGATCTACTCAGTAGCTCTAAAACCTGATATTTTTATAGCATGAAGAGTAAGGCCTGTGGTACCTGTTTAGTCATGTTATGTAACTCAGTGACACAACTGGATGGACTTCTTCAATTTGCATTAAGGACACCTTAACATTTGAGGATTAAACATAGAAACTGAGCAATTAATGCCCCCGATGCTTTTAACAGTGTACAGTCAAAGAGAGTTTCCTCTAATGGAATTACAGAACAGAAGCATGCCTTGTTTAACACATTAACAAGCTTGCATTTGCTGCTGTTGGCAGTATGCATCCCAGTACAGCCATCATCAACATGATCAATGAAAATAGTTTGCAAATGCCATCCTCGTACTAGTCAGACAGTGTTATTCACCCAAGGAAAGATCTCTAAGTTTAGGAATAAGAATAGCATTTTTCAGCATGGAAACTGGTTTGTCAACAACTATTCTTCTCCTGCACAAAACCTTCAACAATGCCAACTCGGAGCAACAGTAGACTCATTTATTGGTGGGAAAAAAGGCATCCCTTTGTACCATCAATTTTGTGCCCTTTAAATCGCAGCTCTGGTGGTAGACTGGTGTGGACAGTTGCAGTGACCATCTGTGACCATGAGATAGTTTGATAGCTGCAGGACTAACTTAGGTTCAACATCGCCACATCTTACCCTGCTGAGTCTTTCACACAGCTTTGAAAAACTTAATGAAAATGGATACATTCAGAGCTGAATGAAAAGGTCTCAGCAGGCTTGACCCTAGATCTAAACAATGAAACTGCAATGCCAGCACCATTGTAACAACACGACAGATGTAGGCCGTGCTAGCTTTCATCTGTAGCTGTGACTGATAGCTTGCAATTTGCTGACAAGACATATAAAGTTTCCGTTTTTATTTGGTTTGTAGGCATGAGTTTCTAGGGTTCATTTAAGACAGAAGATGCATAGATTTTTTTTTTTTCTCAAAGATTTTCTTCTTGTTCTTCCCAGAGAAAATTCTTGTGAAGACGATAGCCAGTGCATGTCACTGACCTAGGGACATTCTTGTCCTAAATCTACACTGCATAACTTACTCCAGAATGATTCAGTCCAAGATCAGTTTAAAAAGTTTACAGAGGAATACAAATATAACTGCTTAACCAAAGAGGTTAATTCACAAAACTTTTAGTATCAGTCCAGATTTCAATAGCCATGCACTAGTACTCGATTGCTTTAATTATGTAACCTAAGTTGCATTATATATTAGTCCCATAAAACCATCCATTCTAAGCACATATTCTCTGCTGGTACATCTGCACCACATATTCTGTCCTACTTGGATCAGGGTGAGGAACTGATTTTAAATTGGAGAGCTAGGGGAAAACAAACAAACAGAATCTCCTAATCTACACAGATGACTTGAAGAGCAGTCACATGGAGTTTCTCAAGTGACATCATTAATTCTTCTCAGGTCTCTATGGAAAGATCCAACAGCAGCACAGCCAGCTTGTGTCTGGGCTGCCCTGGTTTGACAAAACACCTCCAGAAGAGCAACAGACAGTCATCAACACATGACAGTAATCAGTTCTTAGGTTCCCCTGAATTCATAACTTTTGTGTGTTTGGGTGGGAGAGCAGTGGAAAAGTTGGCAGACTATGAATCAATAGATAAAAAAGGACATCAGGAAAGTTTCCTAGGTCTTCTTTTTTCTCCCGTAAGGAGAGTGAGTGGTACCATTTTGCACAGAAACTTCTCCCAGGTTGAAGGCAAGCTTTAAGACAGCTGTTAAAAGACTTGGGCAATCTTTAACCATATTTGCATTCCTTTTTCAAGGAAAAAGGAAAAAAAAGAAAAAGCTTCTTAAAATGCTTCTTTACTGTGCAGATGACTGAGAAATGGAACAAGTTGCCCAGACAGGTTGTGAAGACTCCCTGCCACCTAGACACGGTCCCGGGCAGCCTGCTCTCGGTGCCCCTGCTTGAGCAGGGCCTACGGACCCAGAGGGCCCTTCCAGCCTCAACCATTTTGTGATTCTGTGAAAAACAAAAGCATATGTTCAATCACAAACAGGCCCCATTTTTTTCCCCATCTCCTGTACAAAGGAGAGGGGGGAACAGAGGAATAAGAAATTTGCATTAGATGGCTAGGAAAATTTTAGTAACAAAGTTAAAAGAATTTGCCAACTCAAGAATGTGTTCATGCAATATATTTGCACTTCACTAAGCACATAATGCCTTCATCATATAAGAAGAATTCCTGTATCCCAATCTCATAAAAGCTGGTGGCAAGAGCATTTTGGGGTAAAAGAACCTCTGGCCAACCTAGCGAGGAGTGCTTTGAATCTGGAACAAGGGAGGAAGAAGACAACCTACAGTCAAGTGATGAATTAGTTGACCAGGGTGACAATCAAAGTGGGCAGTGTGATATGGACAAGAGAGATCTCATAATCAACAAAACAAGACTGAAGGGGGACTACCTCAAGCATATGCACATGGAGCTCTTCCTTGGGACAGATGAAGAGCCAGTTGGGATTTTCCAGGTGGATATTAGTGGGCAGATGAAGATGGGCAACACTGTAGTGGGTGTCTGCTACTGCCTGATCAATAAGTAGAAAATGAGATCTTCAGGCATCTGGAAGAAGATGTTTGTCTGCTCTTGTCTTCATGGGGGACTCTAACCATCCTGAAGCAGACTGACAACAACTTTCTGACACAGGTGATTAAGGATCCAGTGAGGTGAGATGCTCTGTTAAACCTCATGAATAAGGAAGAACTCAGGCAGGGATGTGAAGTCTGGGGCAGTCTTGGCTGCAGCGACCATGAGATAGTGGAGTTCAGTATCCACTGAAGAGGGAAGAATACAAATCGACTCATTGCTGAATGAAGCAGGGAACATAGAGATGAAGGACAGAGAAAATGATGAGGCACTCAATGCCATCTTCTTGGTCTTTACTGGTAAGGTTTGCCTTCAGCAATCTCAGGCTCCAGAGATCAGTGGGAAAGTCAGAAGCAAGCAAGACTTACCCTTGGTACAAGAGGATCAAGATAGGACACATTCAAACAAACCACACCACTGGGCTGATGGGATGCATCCATGAGTGCCAAGAGAGCTGGCCAATGTCACTGTAGGGACACTCTCACTCTTGATTACCTTTGAAAAGTCATAGCTATCGTGAGAAGTTTCTGATGACTGGAAAAATGCAAATATGATTCCAATCTTCAACAAGAAAAAGAAGTTCCAGGAAACTACAGCTCAACCAATTTCACCTTGATCCCAGGGAAGGCAAAGGAGTAAATAATTCTGGAAGTTACTGCTAGACATATTAAAGAAAAGAAGGCAATTGCAAGTAGTCTGTGGGTGTTGATGACAGAAAAGTCAGACCTGACCAACCTGACAGTCTTCTAAAATGAGATGACTGGTTTGGCAGATGGGAGAAGAACAGTGGATTTTATCTTGAATTCAGTAAGGCTTTCAGTACTGTCCCCTACAATACCCTCATGGAAAGAGATAAAAGTATGGGTTAGACAAATGGACAGTGAACTGAAAACTGGTTGAATTATCGATCTTAAAGGTTTGTGATCACCAGTATGAAGTCTAGCTGGAGGACAGTCACTCAGTCCAACCCAAGGAGTGATACTGTGGCCAGTACTGTTTAAACATCTTAATGGCCTGGATATTTGATCAGAATGCATTCTCAGCAAGTCTGCAGATGACACAGAATTGGGAAAAGCACTTGATACACCATAGTTATGCTGCCATTCTGAAGGACTTTGAAAGGCTGAAGAAATTGATAGAATAAGAACGAGCAGGAGGCTGTACAATACCCAAAGAGATCAGTAATTAAGAAAACGGAGCACATCAAGCCATGCCAATGAGCTCTTCTGCCCGAACAAGGAGCAAAATCCATCATTTCCCAGAAAACAGCTCTCTTGTCACCACTGGATTTCACATCCAAACTACAGAGGACAGGCATAGAACAGAAAGCCAAAGCCTCATCACAATCATTTTTTCAAGATGTTCCTCTAAAAAATTCTTTTAAGACAGGAGATTATTGCATTGTCTAAATGCATTCAATAAGCCAGTAAATACTAGACAAGCAAATGCAAAAGAAAAACTGCTTCAATCTGCCATGCTTCCTCTTACCAGGGACTAATATGAAGAGGAGGCTACAGTTTGTATTTTTGCAAAAGGTCATTTCAGAGGCAAATTAAGAAACCTCTGAACCTACTGAATATTATTCCTTAAGAGTCTCAGACTTAAAATTTATTGCATACTCACAGTTTGCTGAGACTTTGCAAAAAGTCTTCAAGAGCTCTGCAACACAGTGCAATGCACACCCCAGAAAAAGCACAGAAGATTTACTATCATTCTTCAAGTTTAAAAGAAATACTGCATTGTATTTAGATCACCTAAACTAAGCATAAAGATGAGTAAGGAGGAATACAATTACAATGCACTTACTGAACTAAAAAAAAAAAAAAGCAGTATAAACAGACTGCTATTAATTTTACATTGCAATATAGGTATTTCTGGTATGAAAAATTCATGTGAACACAAAAAACCCCAAACCAAACCACTGAATAAGTTGAAAAAATATTTCCTTAAAATACTTCACTTATTCAGGGATAGGAAGAAGGAGAATCCTAGTTTAAGGAGTTTCCAGAGTAAAAATTACTGGTTTACTGTAAACTTGGCACTTAACTCTGTAAAAGGATATGCTTCTCCCAAATTTCCTCCACCCTATCCATTGTTTTATTTATCTTGCTTAATGCAAGCTTCTCTTACACAGAGCAAAAAATGCAATTGAAACTCCTACCCAATTCAAGATTTTTTTGTCTTATTATGAACCTCACTTGATTGCTCAGTGCTACTGCCCAGAACAATACGTATTTAAACCTTTAATGCCCACAAGGGAAGAGAGTCCATTTGGAGCTTTGCAGTAGATAGAGCAAACTGGCCTGGGAACAAAACACTGTTTAAAACTGTGTTAATCTAAATTTTCTCCCTGAATCCAACGCTTCACACACACCCTGCACCCACTTACCTTTACCTTTCTAAGGTTTTGTACACTTACAATTACATGCTGCTGCCTCCTGCATCAGCTCATGAGGTTGTGGTGAGGGTGGAAGTAGAGACTCTAAAAGACAGTTATTTAGAAACAGGTGTAGCATAGAAACATACAAAGCAGCTGGCACTAGCACCCATGAAACTGTTGGAAACAAACAAGACCTCCACCAACAGCTGTATTTCTCAGAAACTTTAGCACTGGTGCTCAGTGACATGAGGACATAGGACAGCAGCTTTCAGACAGGCTACAGCTTCTGGATGCAAGATTAAAACCCCAACTCATTCAAAATAAAATCACAAGTTCCTTTTCCAGCTCAGCTTTCCATGTGCTTGGAGCTACTCAAGCTATTTATCCTGCAGAGTGGTAAGGAAGCTCAAGACCAGTGGCATTTGTAAATTCCATAGGCAGAAGGTACTGACCACAAGTGTCAGCCCTCTATACATCTGCTTGTTAGAGATTTGCAGATATCTATGGAAGTAGTGGCGCTCCAAAGGGAAGCACTCGACAGCTACTCGTGCGTGTCTTGACCAAGCACGCTACTGTCCCATGCATCCCAAGCACAATCACGACACGGACAAGTGTGCAGTCAGTAACAGGACAGCACATGCAAGCACAGTCCAGCCATACAACATGGTATGCCATGCACCACAACAACACAGTGTGCATTGAGGTCACACAACAATGCTAGCTGGTCACAGCAGAAGGAGTTGGGCAGGGCTGTGATGAAGTGAGGCAGAAAGGCAGATCTTGGACATAAAAAAAAATTAATTATTGTAACAATAACTTGGCCCACAGCTTGCCTCAGACCCTACCTGGAACAATTCCCTGGATAGAGGCAGTTCTGATCAACTGTTTCTGATCTGTGGTCCGCAGGTTGGCCGTGTCTGTTCAAGGCTACAGAGTATCATGACTATGGATTCTAGGACTCGCATTAAAAAATAATAAAAAAAGTCATCACTTCCCTGTTAGTGATCTCTGCTTTAGAGAAAGACGCAGACAATATTCAGCAACACTACTCCATCACCAAAGTGCTTTTTCCTGTGAAAATGTTTAGGGAAATAGCATGCAGCATCTGTACATCAATTCAGCAACCTTCTTTCAAATACAAGCACAAAGCCTTTTAGTATTTATACAACTGTTGTTCATGATGCAAATATCATTCTGCCCATTCACTTTTCTACGGAACTTTCTTTCCATCAATATTGCAATTTCACAGCTAAACATATTAATAGGGTCATAAATATTCAGATTATGTAATAAAGGCAGTGGAAGCAGCCAATAAAATGCTGTTAACATTCATTTACAGCAGCTGGGAAGGCCCTGCCAAATGCTGCTTTACATAACAGGTCGTGAGGCTCTGACTGCACTAAGCTTTCTGACCACTCTTCCTTTATCTGCTATGATTTTGAACACAATATGAGACAGCACAGACTATCCAATGGATTTAGAAGTCCTTTCAAGCACACCAACATTTCAAAGGTTTAAAAGATTAAAATATCAAAAAGAACCTTGTGGTTATATCTTTGTGCTTTTGCATTTTATAGCACAGACATGAAAGCAACATTCACATCACTTATCTGCATTAGCTCCACAATTTGTTGCCTGCAATAACTTTTAAAAGCGACTTTATTTTATTATACCGTACTTTACTTGAGCTAGATGCAGAAAAAGGAGAACAACGTTCAGTAAATTTACAATATCCCCACTACAGACTTCAAAAGGCATCTTGAACACTACTGAAACATTCTGTAGTGTGCGCATATAATCCTTGCAGCAACCTAAATTCATTGTATCTTGACAGTTGCATCTGAAGCAACTGACAGTTCTTGCTTTGCTTCAGCGTATTTACTCTGTGTTACACTTCCTTTCCTTCAGTGCACTGTTACCACTACGAAATCAGGGCTCCCAAAGCATGGGTCAGATCCCAGCAGCTCTGAAGTAAGCACCAGCCTGGCCCCTGGGCTGCGGGGCTAGGTCAGAACGGCTGGCTGCATGAAGTGATGACTCACACTTTGATTCATTCGTTTTGCATATTTCCATGGCAAAATTAAGCCCAATCCTGCAGACGTTTATGGAGATTAGCAGCCCCAGGAAGGTTAAGAGCCTCAGTGAGGTCAACAAATTCATGTGTGTAAAGTAAACAAGGCTGTGCATAACAGGACACACACGGCAGCTACTATACTGCTTAGGAAAGCAATACCGCTTCATTCATCCCCCCAACCCTGCACTCGTTAGCAACTATTCACAGCACTGAATGCACTACAAAGCCTCACGCTTTGACTGACTGAAATTTTACAGCACTAGGTCTCAAGCTTTTCCTGTAACCAAGGCTCATTACAGAGAACTGACATGTCTATACACACGCACCAGCCCGAGCTGCACCGGGCCCTTCCAGCCTACAGCTTCAGCAATGCCCACGCCACCAGCTAGAAAACACCCAGCTCAAGTATATGGGACCTGACTATTAACCACATTGGCCATTACTGCCATTTCCAGCCATTACTGGAAAAATGAAACTTGCAAAGGTTGTGGTTTAACTGGGCAGGTAACAAAGCACCACGCGGTCATTTGATCACCACCCCACTCAGTGGGATGGGGGAGATAATCAAAAAAAAGGAAGATAGAAGATAATAATAATGATAATATATATACGTATACACCCACACATACCAACCAAACGATGCACAGTGCAATTCCTCACCATCCGCTGACCAATGCCCAGCCAGTCCCTGAGCAGTGGCTACTCTCCCAGCCAGCTCCCCACTGTTTTTCAGGTTTTTTGACATGATGTCGTATGGTATGGAGTATCCCTTTGGCAAGTTCAGGTCAGCTGTCCTGGTTCTGTCTCCTCGCAGCTTCTTGTGCCTCCCAGCCCCCCTCACTGGCAGGGCAGTGCAAGAAGCTGAGAAACCGAAATGTCCTTGGCTCTGTGCAGCACTGCTCAGCAACAACTAAACCATCAGTGTGTTATCAATGTTGTTTTTCCTAAAGCCAAAACATAGCGTCATACCAGACACTATGAAGTAAAAATCAACTCTCTCCCAGCTGAAACCAGGACAAAAGGAAAACACCAGTTCCATCAATACTCATTCAGCTTTGTTAAGTCTTCATCAAATTGCAAGGCACTCAGTACGTTGATTCGGGTCAGGCTACCTTCAGCCACATCCTAAACTCCTGCCGACCTAGCAACTCTTGTCAGTGTATTCTGGCACCTGAAACAAAGATCTCTCTTCACTTCAAATTAAATGCACTTGACCAAGTTGAAGCATGGTTTTGTCCCAACCTTGGAGACAGTGAGACTCTAGACGTTCTTTTTTTTCCAGTCAGGTCTGTCTAACCAAAATCACAGACTCTTTGAGATGAGGTTCAAAACGTAATTCCAAGGTTATAAACACACCATAATATGAACAATGACCCTTATGATCCCAGTAAGGGATCTGAATCCCCATTGCACTACATAAGGTGCAAGCTGTAACTAAAAATCTCTTTTGAAGCATCTTGCAAATAGGCACACACACAAGGCAGAGCTTCCCCAAAAGGAAGTTAACCCCATGGTCTCACACACTAACGATATCTTATTAATTGAGGAAAAGGCAATTTCAGAGATGGAATGTAAAAAGATAGCATTCGGAGTTAAATTTACTTTCCAGTACCGCAACACAAGCAATGCCAAGAAAAAAGCCACATAATGTAAAAATCACATGTGCTGCAGGTCTCACCTTACAACACAGAGAACAACACATTACATGACACTACAGAACTGAACTGTCTAGTAAGTCTTCAAATGTATTTCCCTTCTATTTACTGTATTTTTTTTTATATGCTTGTAAGCAAAATTCTTATGCAGTAGGAACTGTTACTGATTCAGGATGCATTGCCTATTCATTTAATACAACATTCAATTACAACTGGAAGAAAAAAAATGTAATCAAATGAATAGTTCTATAAATTACCTGGAAGTTTGGTGGAGTACAGAACAGAACTAAAAACAAATTGTTCTTTCCAACATAAAATATGCCAGTGCACAAATTCAGAAATATACCCAAAGGGTCGTCTTAAATTCCCTTTCAAAATTAAGTAGAAAAGAATTAGAACATTTCCATCCCCTTGCCTGATGCTGAGCTACAGTGCTTTGCATACAGCTGTTCAAACAACCTGACTTCACAATATGCAGCTAAAGTAGCACGAGTAAAGAACAGGCATGTTAATACACCCCAGTAAAGCCCAACATGTCTAAGTGCCCCAGCTCTCTGAGATGCTGCCTGCTGTCCTGCAAAAGTTCTGCAAAGGAAACAATCTGATCAACTGTCACAACCAATAAACAGTTCTTCAGCTTTTTTCTTCTTCTTACAGCTGTACTAACTGCACTGCTTATAACTGTATTAACTGCACTAAAACCATTCAGCTCCTCACCCCAACACATTCATTGTTGTTTGATTAACTGCAGATTTGCCTCAGCAACATTTGCAAACAATCACTCTTTACAGACATGAAATAATTCAGGAATATTTCCAGGACACGATTCTGGTGGCTTCAGTGAAATTTGGTTCTGAATCTGCAACTCAGGCAACTGGAAAGCAGAATCACCACGTGATGGATCACCAAATACACTGCATTAATCGAGAACTGCAGAAAGAATAACCTGAGCAACGGTTCATGTAAACAAGTATTCATCCATGCTCCTTTCCAGTAATTCTGAACAAACATCTGTTCACAGAGGTAATCTTCCACAGATTGCCTTAAACACTAGTAGGGCATTAAAATTATAAATCAATACAAAGGAAAGGGTTCAGATTTTTTTGTATACTATCTGATCACATACAGTGAATGAATAAGGTATCCTCTGAATGAATACTTCCCCCTTCCAGATTAATAATATGAGCATTCTTAGAGTGGTGGCAAATATCTTAGTTCTACAGCCCTTTCCCCTTCCACGTTTTTCATTTGTTTAAGAAAGTAGGAGAGCAGAAATACACACTTGCTGGAATACAAAGTGAAACCCATCTCTCTTCAGCAACTGCTCTAACCACCAGGCAATGGATTCATATGCACTCTGTAAATAATTAAATATTTATTAAGTCTGGGGAAAGGCAGAACAACTTCACCAAACAAGAAAACAAGGAGACTTGTCCCTGAATACTCTGTTACCTCATTTTTAGAGCAATCACTTGCAAGATGGGAGATCTGGGATTCAAGGCTCAACACCGAGTAAGAAGATGGTAGCAAGATGTGAAAGCAGACCCCTCATGCGAATGCTCTGATCACCAGGAAGGATGCACTGATCAGGCTCCCAACACCACAGTATCATATGGATTTCCATGCGGCTCAGCAAAAGAAACTTTAACGTTTCAGGTCATCGCTCGTGGCAACTCGGATTACATCAGGATGGGGCTGGCATTATCTGTTCCCTCCGCCAGCTGGAGGCAAAGCAGATTCTGGTCTATAAATAAGGGGAACCACGCTAGCGAGACGCTGTGCTTCAAGTCAGAACTCGTGCTGCAAGTTATAAGTGTGCAGAATAAACATGTAGGCCAGTATACACAGTCACATAAACACACCCACAGACACCTCTGAAGTAAGACAGCAGGTAAAGGGGGAACCTAACCATGGCATCTGAACAGCAAACACAGGACCTAAAGTTCTTTTCTGGATTTAATCCCACAAGATACTTTCCACCCTAAGCCTCTTGGAGCCCATATGGAAGAGTGTGAAAATTGCTGTGGTAGCCTGGAAGTCTGTTCCCTCCAGGCTGAACCAAGACCTCCCTCATTACACAGTGGCCATCCTGTAGCCATCAGGAAGCAGCGCAGAGTCAGCACAGAGCTGCACTGAGCTGGCTGGCTGCCTGCATGCCCTTGAACTGTCCCTCTGCCTCCCCATCCCTTCTCCTCAGTAATCCACTGCACCACCAGCCAGGGCGGGACAGACTGGAGGAATTACCCTTTGGTTCTTATTTTCAATCATTCTGCCCTCTTGATGAGAAAAAGAAGGTTTTCTTGCTTAGTGTTATACATCAGTTACCACTGGCTGTCCAGAAAGGCTTCCCAGGGATGCTCTGAGAGACAGGCAAAAACTGCTAGGCAAATGTTACGTGCACTAGCTGCTTGTTCTTCACTGCCCTGTTGCCTGTGTTCTTTCACCAGCCTTGCAGTGAGGCATGTAGCACTGCAAGTTCACCAGATTTTTTTAGACCCAAAAGCAGTCTCATAAGAAAAGCACACTCCAGTTTTCTGTACCTGCGTACAGCCAGAGCTACACACAATTTAGCATTCACTTTCCTGTGTTCTGTCAAGTTTGCAGGTAGATGAAGCACTGGAACTTGGCTCAAATACAGAGTTCTTCCTTGACTTCAATTCTGCCATTAACTTTTTCATGTTTTTCTTTAATTAGAGTACTAGAGACATCTCCACAAAAGCAGGTCTTGTGCCTCCCTAAGATGCCTCACAATGATTAATGCAATAATGCATGAAAGCCTTGGCAGAAGACACCTGAAGCAGCAACAGGTCTCAAAAGAGGGCTGGAGCAAAACCAGTAATACCCCTAACTCTCAGACCTCCTAACCTGCTGGGTCCAACAGAAACCTGAAAAGGTAACATTTTACTTCATTTTCAGTTAATTAGTTCTGATGAGACCTTATAGTAGCCTTCCAGCATCTAAAAGGGGGCCTACAATAAATCCGGAGAGGGATTTTTTGTTGGAGAATGCAGTGATAGGACAAGGCATAACAGCTTTAAACTGAGAGTTTGTTTAGATTAAATATGAGGAAGAAATTCTTTACTCA
This sequence comes from Penelope pileata, assembly GCA_013396635.1. NCBI lineage: Eukaryota > Metazoa > Chordata > Aves > Galliformes > Cracidae > Penelope > Penelope pileata. Next base: position 517,691 of record WBMW01002535.1, on the reverse strand, counting down.
GAGGGTGGTGAGGCACTGGCACAGGCTGCCCCATCCCTTAAGGTGTTTAAGGCCATGTTGGATGGGGCCCTGGGGAGCCTGATCCAGTGGGAGGTGTCCCTACCCACGGGAGGGGGTGGAACTAGGTGGTCTTTAAGGTCCCTTCCAATCCAAACCATGCTGTGATTCTACAGTTTACAGGCTTTGGTTTTAATAGCAGTTTGTTGATAGACAGCTGACCACCTCAACTTCAGTTATGTGACCACTCAGTAACTTCTGTCCTGATGGTTCAAGGCACTCTTGGCTGTTTGTTTCTCAATTAAGCCATATGATCAAGTTTGCCTGGGTTTTCCACCCTCCTCCAGGTAAAGTTAAAGATGGTGCCAGTAGTACTGTGTAAGCAGCACAGGGTCTAACCCATACCGCTAACATCATGGCACCAGAAGTGGCTGGCAATTAAAAGATTACAACAGAGTCAGCTGTAATCCGATGAGCTCGGCCGCTGATGCACACGGACTGCTCGCAGCAGGCTGCCAGGGGAGGAACTGAGGCAGGGCCTCACACACCTCTCACAGCAGGCTGCTGGGGGAAGAACTGAGGCAGGGCCTGCATGGTGGCAGAGGGCTCCCATAGCAGTGCTGGGGGAGCTACCCCCAGCAGCTGGGGAGTCGCCATCTGCACCGGGCTCCCCATCCCCTCACGCAGCTTCAATGAGAGAGAATCTGAGGAGATTAACACTTTTGTTCTATTTTCTGTCATGATACTACAGATCTCACTGATTTTATGCACTATTACTTGGAAATCAGGAAGGCACCAGTACATGAAGGCAGCCTTAAGAAGGCACATAACGCATACAATCCTATTACACTGGTTCTTAACCTCAAGTAGTCTATTGGGCAGCAAAGCCATCATAGGTTAGAAAAAAATAAACTTCTTAAACATGTCACTATCTGCTTGCAACACAGAACGAATAAGCCAGCCTTCCATTACATTGCCGGTTCTTCACGGAGCTGATGTTACTTATGCCAAGAATGCACAGACACCGATTTGCCACGTGCACAAGGCACCCATTAACAAGAGTTTATGTACTTTCATTTCTACTAACCAGTACATTAGGGATTTGCAAGAGGAAAAGCATGCTGTGCCATCTAAATACAAACAGTAATACTATAACCTTTGTGTGTCAAGTAGCCTGAACTAAGGCTACAAACTTTCTTCTCTTTCAGTATACATTGTGAACACCTCCATAAACATTGTCAAGGGATTAAGAGTTACTTTCTGCCTAGCAACTTGGTCACAGCATGTTTTGGTACAGAGGTTAGTACTGCAGTGCCCCTAGCAAGCAAGGACAACAACAACTGGATGCGCTAGACAGCTGGATAAAATTAATGATGGAAGCCTAAAAGTGTTTGGAATCTGAAAGAAAACAGATAGATCATCTTGTTCCATAGCGATAAATAAAAATAACAGCAAAAATTGAATTGCAATCTTTTAATTTAGTCTACTACTTTCCAAACAGTAATTGAATTAATTGAATTGCTGAGTTAGTTTTGGTTCAGATGCCTGCTCATCTTGGTACTGAATGAACTTTTTCTTTTTTTTAAATCTTGTCTCTGACCTAGCACTTAAGATTGTTTATCCTCTCTTCACTTAAAAAGAGGCAGAGGGGAAAAGCTGAGAGCAGCAAGGCTTGAAAGAAGACAGGTTGTTGAAAGAACAGAGCCATACAAGAGCTATCACTGAATCTTATTAGACTTCTGTTGTACTCTGTACTTCGTAAACATGAGCAGACTCCTCCGCTTTTCAAGAAGCAGATACTTTAGAACTGGCTAGCACGCTAGAGACTGATCTCTTACCATACGAAAGCATATACATTGGAAAGTGAAAAGGGATCAGCACATCTCCTTATTTAGTGTAACGCATGGACAGAGCAAAGCAAGAAGTACGCACTCATCTACTTGTGACAAGTCCAAGAAGCATCTTGAAGACTTCTGATACAACGCAGCACCAGTGAACTGCTGGTAGATCCTACACACGGAGTAATTCAGATGAGTAAGCCCTGAGTCAGTGAAGCAGTCTGGACAGTCCATTTACATGAGTGTGCGGGAGTCATTTTTGTTTCCCATAGCAGCCAATTATGTGAAAGGTTACGATCATTACTTCCCGGAAGTCACCATCTGGCAAATCAGCTGCATTTGCTTCTTATTTCCAATATGGTTAACAAGAAACAGTACACTCTAAGTACAGTATTTCAGTATAACTTCTGTAGTATTTATTATAGAAAATATAATTTTGTAGTATTTTTATATACTTTTGGCAACTATTTTACAATCCAAAAAAACATTTTATCTAGTGTATGTTGAGAACATTTTTGTTAATGTGCTAATATAGCTCTCGTCTGCTTGTTAGCATTTTCCACCCGTAGTAAGAAGTCTCAGGAGGTTCCAACTGAAATTCAAACAGGTTTTATCAGTCAATAAGTAACATGGAATATCCCTATTAACTTTGATAAGCAATGAACACTTCTAAGTAATCCTAAACAAGTTCTACCAAAACTCCTCCTAGAAGAATGCTAGGCAAACAAAGAGTTTTGCTCGGGTCTCAGTGCTTTATTTTAAAAGTATCTTTCAGCCCTATCTAACCCCAAATGCTACGACCAAGGCAAGCACAGATCCACACAACCACACACCTTCACAGGGACTTCATTAAAATCAGGTCAGCTGTGCTGTCCTGCACTGTACACATTTAGAAGTTAACAACACAGTTCATCCCAAACCCATTTCACAGACACAACTGTTACAGTGTCAGGTCATAAAGCATACACTTCCTGCACAGCATCTTCTGAGAGCATTTTACAGCTTTGCTGATGCTTATTTCCTAGAGATTTCTATCTGACTCAGGAGGCTGGGTCCATCTCCTGTCCAAATGTTTCAAGTGAAAGACCACAGGGGGCACTTTCTCTTCCTGCCTGCAATATCTGTATCATTAACATGCACCCAGAGGTGGGACGATTATACCAACTGTGAACTAAAGCAAGTGTTTTTCCTTGTACAGAAGGCAAACTGTCCGTACTCACTGACAAGCAGAGAGCAACACCAAGCCACAGCCATGCCTCCACACAAAACAGAGCATTAGGTTTGGCTGGGGTTATTTGCACAACATTCTCATGTCTTCCACAAAGAGATTGCATTGCCGTCTCAGTATTTATCAAACAGACATCATTCTTCTCATAAGGTAGAATCGAGGTTTTCAGTGGGTTGCATAAGGCAAGACTGAACGCTGCACCTTGACATTCATACAGGGCACACTTGAGAAATAGTCGCATGAACAGAGGAGAGGGAAGGGGCTACTGAAGAGATTTTCCTTGTTCAGTTACTCAACTGTAGGTAATAGCAAATGCCTGCGGGGTACAAGAATTTTGCTCTGGACGAAAGGAATCACTGGGCAGAGCATAGGTAAAACAGAACAGAGCACCTTTAGCCTGCCAGGTGGCCACAGTCGACTTGTGACACACTTGCATGTCTACCAGAAGACAACTTCCACAGGCAGCAGAACACAGCAGATTCCTGAGGAAGCGATGTCTCAGGATTACCACTCCCATTACAACAGATCAAAGTGAATTGTTTGCCTTAGAGCATTCCCACAGGACCAAGCCATCACACAAACTGCCACAACAGCCTACAGTTGTTTAAATCTTGGAAACAAAGGAAAAAGAGCAGTGATAACCAACTCCTTTGGTTTTGGTGCCAGACATAGTCTTGGTAATGTAAAAGACACACAGCAAGCTGCCTTCCTGTGCAGACAGCTCTGCCTCTTGCCCAGAACAGTCCCATGCTTGCAAGTCTCCCTCGCTGCTCCACCCTGCACAGCCCTCCTGATCCCCAGCAGCAGCACACAAGCAGCTACATCAGCCACCGTGCCTCCAGCTGCCTCTGGTATTGGCACTGCTTCTTCTCCAGATGCACAAGCAGCCCCACCACCTCTCGCCCCTCAGGGAGAGGCAAGCAGTGGGGCAGCAAAAGGTGTGAAGGAACTCCAGGCCCAACAGGCCACTCGCAGCTCACGGACTGACCGGCAGCAAGCCAGGCCTGGCGGCCTTGTCTGGGAGATGGTCAGCATGCAATGGGATCAGCCCAGGGAGCTCACAGCAGGTCCCAGAAGAGTCTCAGAAGGGTCTGCTCACTGGCTGGCAGGGCAGGAGAAGCTGGTCACAGAGGAAATGCTGCCCCAAGAATAAAACCTCCAAAAAGCAGAGGGGGCAGCAGACCAGGTGCAAGGAGCACCGGTAAGCATTAATGCTAATTGCTTGTGAAAGAAAGCAAACCCACATACAACTCCAAAGCCTATTTTGCTCTGTGAAAGCCAAGCAGTAAGAGTAGATTAGACTCTAATAAGGATTAATACAAGTTAAGGTAGCACTAATTTCCACCGTGGAGACCAGAAAGGTTACACATGGGGTAGTGCATCAGCAAGATGCAGCAGCAGCTTGAAGAAGAGCTGGAAAGTACCACCACAGGAGCACATACATCCACTGACAGCTGCCCACTGACAGGTTTGTGCTCTCCCTGATGTCCAGCCCTGTCCAAAGCAGAGATCAGACGTGATGTGCTGTCAAGCCACGGCCAGTGATTTCCAACAGGCTGTGTAATGGTCAGCAGGGGACTTCTTATGCAGCCTCAGCAGCACTGACCCGCTTCCTTCCAATGCTACCATCCATCACCTCTGACTGACAGGGAAAACAGTACATAACAGACAAAAGTTAACCCAAACAAAGTTTGAGGCAGAAAATGAGATGAAATTTGGATCCCATTGTGTCTTACCACAGCCATTTCAAAGCTATAAGTTTAATTTTATTAGCAACCGGTACTTCAGTTCATAAAAAAGTGACCAATAAAAGATAATGGCAGGAAATTAAATGAACCTTAGCATGATTTAGAACCTTATTCTGCAATACTGCAACTGCACAGAAAGTACATTTGGAAAGGAAAAAAGCCCTAAAGAAGTAATCACAAATGCATCCAAACCAATACAGATGCAAAAATGAGTAAAGTGTTTCTTAGAGACTAATGAAAAAAACCTACAGGTATAGACAAAATTCAGACATCAGGCGTGCATTATGATCACTATTCCTGGGGAAAAAAATACTGGTCAAACAATCCAGTCATTGCTTGCCCTTTCATGTGTGCTACAGCAATTAGGACTTCATTCGCATTTAAATTCAAGTAAAATAGTAAATGTAGTTTCGCTGCAGGACTGGAAGACAGCAGCTGCAGTGTGTGGTCAAACCAGGAAAAAAAAAAATCCATCTTCCTGGCTATTAGTCATATTTTCAAAATACGTACCAAAAATGGTATTTGTTCCTTAATTACCAGAAAGGCCGTGAGGCCTAAACATCTGAAGTTCTTCATTCGTGACCTTTGGGAAGAAGGCTTTGTGCAGGATTCTTCCACCACCTAAACAATTTGGTGCACAGTCCTGAACTAAAACAAGCTCCTTGGATTTCATTCTAAGACAGCTGTGAGAAAGCCACAAGTACTGAATATATAGATAAAAAACAAAGGCTGTTCAGTTTATGACTGAACTACTTAAACCTGCAGTTACCTCTTCCAGCTGCACATCCAACTACAGACTCAATATTTACCCAGACAACTGAAGATTTGGATTCTGAAGAGAAGGACAAGAGACCAGAAGAAAGTAGTGGGGAAAAAAAAGTAAGAAATTGTTCTTTCTTAACCTCTCTCTTGAACAACATTTAACTCCAACTCATAAAAAAACAAGGAGAACAGTATCCTTTCTGAAGGAGACAACAGTTATTGTAGCCACGTTCTTCCATCAGAAAAGTTTCTACTGAATCACACTTGACAAGCTTGAACTTTGGAAACTGGAACCTTCAAATAAAAAACTCAAGAATTTTGACATCATCTAAGACACTATCAGTACCTTCTTATTTTATTTATTACCGAATGTTTTTCAAAGTACTTATTAGGCACTTTTACTAAAACCTCAACCCAACTTCTACTTTGCAACTCAGTCTGTTCTCCAAAAGATTTGGTTTTTTTAGTTCTAGATTGTTTTAATCTGAAACAAACTGAAATTCACTTTCACAAATTTAGATTTTAGTTTTCCGTAAAAATGAATTAGTCCATTTAATACAGAGTTCTAATAAATTGGTTCTGGTGGAAAATAGGTGTGCTTTGGTCTGGAGAAGTCCATGTAAATGTCAATGTTAGGGAAGCGTTTCCCTTCAAAGTTGCTTTTGGACTTGCCTTCTAAAAGCAACACATTTCTACTCGGTCACTTCCATTCGACTGTAAAATGAAGGCCGGAAAAAGGAAACACCTAAGTAGCTCTTCTCTTAGTCCTTTTCAGTTGAAGATGGGGTTGGGTGGCAAGGACAAAAGATTAACACCTCAACAGTTCGAACACCACAGAGGACCTCACCAAATGGACAGACCCAGATGGCCAGTCAACACAACGCTTACCTATTAAAAGTACATTTCTTATGTGGCCAGCTGCAAGTCTTAAAAAGGTAAACATAGCAGTTTAACATCTGGAACACCTGAAAGCTACCAAGCAGCATCCCCAATCCTCTGCGACTCCTATACATTTCTTCTCCAGAAGCATAAATTTCTGAAGTGAGTCAGGTATTCAAGATCTCACTAGCTCACTGTTCCCCATACCTGAGATAACCACAAAGACCTCAGAAGACACTCTTGTATTTCTTCACTGCTATGGATTGCTCAGTAAGTTTACTAACAGATAATATTTGACATTGTCAGCTGCAGCAGGCTGGTCCACAGAATACAAAAGACAGGATAATGAAAGGCTAAAACAGTCAACTGAGAGAAGGAATAGCTTTGAAGTAAGGTATGTTGTTTATAAATTAGTATCAGAAGGATAATACTCCTACCTACACCACCAGTCTGTTGCTCATTCAAACAGGACTCTCCCCTCCCTAGCTCTAGACTTACCACCACTCCCCACCTTGATTCAGCTGCACAGCTGGGAGGAAATCTGCCCCTACTGACTTCAGAGGCCCTACAAAATTACCGCTTTCCTCAGAAAAATCATGTGATTGACAGTCTGGATGATCAGAGATATTTTATGTTATTTTACTCAGTAATCCAATGCAGTCTGCACATTCCCCAAACCGTTTTAAAAATAATTTAATTTGCTCCTCTGAACCATCAAAATATTCTTGAATAAATGAGCTCTTGATGCCTTTCCTAAAGTTTTGGAATTAAAAAGTGAAACATCGCTGAGAAGTAGGTGCTTCAACAAGATTATGAAGCAAAAAGGTCATACTGGAGAAGTGTCTCGAGATAGCTCACTTTCACCTAGTAAGGAGTTACAGAGCCAAGCAGTACCTGCCTTTATGTCTTTACAATTAAGACACACATGATGCCATAATTACCCTTCTATCCTCCAAGACAATGGCTAGAGGTATCCATCTATGCAGATTTAACTTCAGTATTATGGCATCCTTAAGAAATATCCTTCTGCCTTCTACACAATGTGCATGAAAGCGAACACAATTCCCTTATTTCTACAGTTGGCGTAGTGCTTGGCAGAAGTTAGCCATAAGAACAGGCACGTTGCAAAACAAAAAGACAAAAAAAAAAGTGCAGCAAGATGTGCTGCCCACAAGTGAGAAGCACCTTGTCCACTTTGGCGTGACACACAGGTTGCATCTACAGGCTTTCTACTGTTCCTGTACAGCCTCCACTAAAGCAAAAGCCAGCCTGCTGGTACTGCTGGAGGAGCACTCAGGCAATCCAAGGAGAAGAGGTCAGTTTACAACATCCAGGGATAAGGCAGAACAATTAGCATCTGTTACTCCTTCCTATTTGAGGAGTTAAGAGCAGAAAAGCTATGTGAAGAATGACACTTAAATCCTCGCTTCCAAATACAGCACCATATGCACACTCCACTCGCCATGCACAAAAGAGGCCCTTTTCCTTCAGTCTCCATGTTCGGACACCTCACAACAGGAGGTATGGTTCCCACACATTGGGGGTATGGTTTCAGAATCACCAGCAGCAGCATGCTGCACACCAAGCTGTGTGCAGTCTGGTAACACAGTGAGGGGTGTGTGTGGGGCCACGTTCCTGGGCTTGTCCAAGGGGCCTCAAACGGCCCCTGAGCTGCCACATCATCCCCATCCTTCAGGCAGCTGAACGGGTGGGCAGCAAGCAAACCACCAGCCACTGCAAAACCACAGGTAGCAACAGCCTCCTGGCCACACCCTGGCTCCTACCCTACAGCACGGAACGCCAGGCAGCACGCAGGGACCTGGGCTCCCTGCATTCACAGCCCCTCACAGTTACCTTGCTGGCTGATTAGGGCAGATTCCTCAGCTCTTGGTTTCCCAGCATCAGAAAGATTCTCAAGGTACTACACAATGGTGTCACAACTTTCACACGCAATCGCTGAGCTAGCATCCAGCAGAATTACCCTGAGCTCTTTGTGAGCTCTTGTCACAGGGAACAGAACTGCGGTGATACCGGCTCCGGCTTCCAGCCCAGCACGCTCTCCCAAGCAGCTGCTCACCAACACTCCAAGTGAGACGATCAGGACCAGACTGCACCCACACTGACCCCACAAAGGAGCAATGCAAGTCAGGATTCCTCCTGGATTCTGTTCACAGATGCCACTTGCCTCTGTCTGATGACAGGGGACCAGGGCACCAAAGGAGAGGCCGGTATTTGTGAGAGAGATGCTTGCTGCCCAAGCCTTTGTTGTCTACGAGACAAGCCAATACATTGAGCTGAAGTGCATGGTATTTTATTTATTCATAAGAATGGCTTACAGAGCAACTGGCTGTCATTAACAACACCGTGAGCCCCTGACGGCCGCGTCAGAAGCAGGCAAAGCGCAGCCTGCAAAGGGATTATGACTGCGAGTGTTTTCCCGCTCAGCGACCAGGGCAAATCCAAACCACAGAGGCAGAAGGATCGGCCCCATGGCCTGACAGCTGCGGACCCCCCAGCAGCTCTGCCCCTTTCAAACGGACACCTGCGCCATGGCCTGCCAGGGGAAGAGCCCACTGCTCGCCTGCCTGGCGGTGCTCCGCGTTTATCCTAAGTCTAAATCCCACCCTGGACTCAAAGAGCCCTTCATCGCTGGCAGGCCTTTTTTGCAAAAAAAAAGTTAAGCTTAAGAAAAAGAAAAAAGCAAAGAGGTAGTTTTTTCAGTTAAGTAAAACAACAAAACCGCAATCGTTTGACCCTGGGAGATCAGTTCTTCCAGGGAAGAGCAGAGATGACCGCGAGGCTGCAGGGAGCCCACAGACCTCGGGGCAGCAGAGGGCTCCTCCCTGCCCCTCTCCGGAACCCAAGGGCCCACAGCAGTCACTGGGGGGCACCTCCGTCCCCGCACATCGCACACCCGGGGCAGCTGCAGCAGGGGCACAGAGAGCACACCCACATCATTTTAATGACCCGAGTCCAGGTGTAACAGAGCTTTTGAGGCGCCGCATCGCAGGCTCACACCCATCCCTGAAGCACGAATGTATCGCGGTTGTGCCTTATGTAAAACATTCACCGGCTCCACCGAGCGGAGAGCCCCGAGGAGCCCCGCCCGCTGCTCCCTCACCCTCTGCTGCGGGAGGCGGCTGCAGCCCGAGGGAAGGGGCCGCAGAGCCCGGCCGGCACTGCCCGGCACGGCGCAGCGGGGCCGTA
>WBMW01002535.1:459773-507655 GCA_013396635.1 Penelope pileata | reverse complement strand
CTGCCGCTACGCGAGGGCGGGGGCCCGGCGGCTGCGCCCCACCATTGTCACCGCTCCTCAGCGCGCCCGGGGACAGGGAAAGGAAGGAGGCGGCGGGAGCGCTGCCGGCGGCCGCACGCCACAGGCGCGGTTACCGCTGGGTGGGGACTCGAGGCCGCCGCTCCCCCCGCGACCGACGGCGCCGCGGCGCATGTCCCGGCCCCGCAGCCCCGCGTGGGGCGGTGCCCGCCGCGCCCCGGAGAGGTGTCCCCGGGAAGGAACTTATCCCCGCCCCCGCGCCGCTGCCTCCCTCCCTTCCTCCCTTGCTGCCTCGCGCCCGCTGCCGGGGTCGGAGCGCGGCCGCGGGGCCCGAGGCTCCGCCGTGTCCCGCGGCTGAGGCCCAGCTGAGCCGGGGCAAAGGAGGGAAGGGGCCGCTGCCCCCGCCCTGCAGCGCGTGTGTGGCGGCCGAGTGCCCTCTGGGGAACGGCGTGAGGCGGCGGAACCGCCTCGGCCCTGCGGGGAAAGTTAGAGCCTGGGTGGCCGCCTCCGCAGGGGAGGGAGATGGGGCCTCCCGGCACCCCCCGTGCCGCCCGCGTTCCCCCGAGGGCGTCGTGGCCGCTCTCCGGAGCGCAGTCACGGCGTGGGGACGGGGCGCAGCCGCACCGCGCAAGGCTGCGGCTCCTCTCGGGGAGCAGCTCCGTCGCTAGGGCAGGGACTGTCCCACCCCTCCTCGCAGCTCCTGTGGGCAGGAGACGAACAGGGTGCAAGGCTGCTCAGAGCGTTGTTTCCTCGTGTCCATGGCACACGGGGACCACAGCCCTATTGGACGTGACTGTGATTGAGGATGGATGTGCTCCAGGGCCATGAGCCGTGGTGCACCCCGGGAGACAGGCACTGTGCTAAGCTGGAGGCTGTCCAGAAGGGCAGGAAGAGCTGTAGGTGGGCGCGTGGGGAGAGGCAGCCCTGCGCCCCTGCTCTGGGGTGGCTCCAGTGAAGCGGGGTCAGCCTCTGCCTGCAGCATGGCACTGGGCTCAGCGCTACGGGGCTGCGGAGGACGAGTCTGCAGCCAGCACTGCAGGCTGAGGCGATGGCATGCGTGCCAGGAGCTGAGCACTGCGGTTAGCAGAGCCAGGAACTGTGCTTTGTGTTGGTCCTGTACTCCAAGCTGGGGTGTCACCCACTGTCACCCACCTGGCTCAGGTTGTACAACCCCTTTCCCTGTCCCCTCAGTGCCCTGAAGCTCAGCCTTTGACTGAGAAGGGTTTGGGGGGGGAAAGGAAGAAGCAAATGGTGATGGATGTTGCTGTAGTGCAATAGTCAAGGAATGTGGCTGTCGTTCTTGGAGTCGAAGCCAAAAGTCAGACTCCAATGCTGCAGATGCAGGCTTTGGGCTGCGGGGAGGTCAGCCTGAAGGAGGTTAAAAGCAGAGAGGAGTTCTGGAGACACGGAGGGCTCTGCTGAGTTCAGGTATGTCCAGGAGTGTTTAGGCAAAGTTGCAGACTGTTCACAAGGAATTTCCAAAGGTGGCTTCTGTGTGGTGAGTGTGGTGATAATGCCCAGAGAAATAAAATGCCCAGGATCCTGTACTGGACAGGTAGTCCTGACACAGCCAGGACCTGACCCTTCAGGACAAACTGAGGCAAGCAGTGGAATCACCTGCTGCTGGGGTTGTTTAAATTACCTACACCGTAATTTGGCTGGATTTGAGCTCTTCTGCTCTGGGGATCTGGCCTTCAGAGGGAAATGGCACACTTGCTGTGCTGATGCTGACATCCTTGCCTGTGTTTATATTTAATTCTTAAATAACCTTTTGCCTTAGCATTGCAGCTACTTGCTTCCATGCCTCTGCCATGCCTTCCTCATGTTAGTAGTAAACATGTATGTACCCTTTGCAATTCGTCTCTCAGCTCATTAGGTACTATTCTCTCTCCTGCAACTGGACCGTGGGTAGCAGGATTCCTGTTCTTACCCTCTTCATGTGCTGTTCTCTATAATTTTAACGTCTCTTCCTCTTGTCTTCCCAGTGCAGCCTCTTCTGAGCACTGATCGCTATTCCTATCACCTAAAACAGGAGGTTATTGTCTGAAGCCAATTTTACTCCTAGCTGGATGGTCAAATTTCATCCTTTGAGTAAGCAGCCCTGCCTCAAAAGAACAGTCATCTTCGTAATCCCACCCAACTCTGATCTTCAACGCAGCCTTTGATGCTTACGCCTCTCCTCCTGGCTGTTCCAGCCCATCTGTTAGCTTGGGGACTGGCTGATTTACAAGACGGTGGGCCACTTTCCCTTGGGACATGGGGTGCTCACTGGAGATCAGCTGTGGGCCTTGCCTCATTGTGCAGAGCACAGTGTTTCTGCAGCTGGTGAGGACAGAGGGTGGGGCTCAAGTCCCTTCGTGCCCCGGGTGAGGCCCTGTAGGTTGGCACCTCCAGCCAGGCCAGTCCCCATCTCTCTCGTCTGGGAGTTGAGCGTGCAAACTGTGCCCGAGATGTGACAGGGATTGGGAACATGAAGTTACCTGCCTTCTCCTCTCCTGGAGGGCTGAAGGACACAGACCCCTCTTGCCATCAATCCTAGAAGGGTGCAGATGGGGACTGGATTTCCATGTGTACACTATCCCTTTCCCTCTGTGCTAGATGCTGCAGCAGCTAGGTGCTGTCTGTGAAGCAGCAGATGGAATGTTTCTGTTTTTCTGCAATTGCCTGTGAAGGTGCAGAAACCACCATCTGCCCCTGGAGATTGCTCTGCCTGCTCAGCTCAGGGCTGCCTGTCCCCAGCAGGATTGCTGACCAGTGATGGACTCGTGTCCCTGGCTGGCTTGAATATGGCTGGCTCAGAGCTGTGCATGCTTTGGGTCCCTGGGTTAGGGTTGGCCTCCAGGACAACCAGGATTGAGCTGGCTGAAAAATCTGATTTCCACCCTCCCACACCCCCTGCCCTTCTTTAGGGATTGCCAAAGGATTGTGCATTATTACATTGGTGTAATCTTCTTTGAAGATGTTCATGGCAGCTCAAGTCTCCGGACTCAATTCCGCACTGATTTGCACAGCCTGCAGTCCCACTGCAAGGAGGGCAATTGCCCAGGAGCAGCCCCTGCCTGGCTCTGCAATGCCACATTGGAGGTGACTTACAGGACAGGGGAGGTTGTTGCAGAAACTGCTGTCTTTTGAGACCTGTTCCTGGAAGGGTCCCTGCAGACTTCCCATCAATTTCAAGAGCAGCAAACAGCAGAGGTGTGCAACAGTCTGGTTATATGTACATCCATGGGTGGTGTTTCAAAAAGCTTTGTTATCAACAGCGTTGTTCTGTGAACTCTATAAACAATTGCATGTAGCGCATACTCAGGTCTTGTCGGGGAGGACGCTACAGAAGTTTAAATTAAAGTATTAGGATAAAGCTGATTGAGAGCACATATGTTGTTGGAAGAGGCAGAGCTGTATCAATAATGCAGTGCAGTTGGGTACTGCAGCTGTGCAGTGCTGGAGCAGGGTTTGTGAACCATACCTCAGTGCACAGTTAGATAATCTACTCCATTGGGGAACTGGAAATCCTGAATTATGTATGATAAAACAGAGATGTGTTTATACAGAGAGCAGTTCCTGCAATACTTTATGCACTCTGTGCAAAAAGGGGATAACATGAGCATGCTGGATTCTGCTTGCTTGAGAACTTCATCATTGCATTTCATTTACACAGCCTGATGAGCTGTGCAGTATTTCAATTCTTGTGCTGATAATAAAAATAGACCATATATAACTGATTGCTGGAATTTCACTGAGCTGTTCTCTGTGAGCACATCATGAAATGCAGCAACCCCCTTAGACAACAAAACCCTACACTAATTTTCTTTAGGCTGAAAAGAAGACAGAAATAATTCATCATGCTTTATAATTGCAGTTGATCAATCATTTTACTGTTGGGCAGTGAGTCTCTAAATGAAAGACCAAGCTTTAATTGAAACAATGAGATGTTTGATTGTTATTGAAAGAAACAATAAGAGGCAGCATTCAACCAGCTTGTTCAAATGTTTGTCACTGATAAGATGCACATTTCTATAGAATCAAATCTATTTGCTTGGGAATGAGGTTATTTTAGTAAATACAGTTGCTTATCTAAGATATAAAACCAGTGAGGCTTTTTTCTCCCTCCCAATCAGTGCAGCACTTAATGCTGCTCTGTGCTCATAAACTCCTGAGACATGGAGATGAAATCTGGGATAATGGGGTTTGTCACTGGCTGTAGAAGAGCTGGGAATTCACCCCGGCTGACCTGAAAGTGAGTGGCTCTAAGGCATTCAGCTGGATCTCCACAGCGAGGAAAGGAGGCTTGCGCGTTGCCTGAACTTCAGTAGCCCAGGAAAGGTGTTTCCCTCACCTAAGCTTCTGTGTGAGGCTAAGCTGTCACTAATCTTTCATTTCCAGGAACAGTACTCTGCCCGCTGGCATAGGTGTATTGCTTGCAAGGCCCTCTGTCCACAGTCCCTTCTGGAAGAGAAGCCCTAGGGGTTTAATGTGTACTTCTTAGGATTACTGTTTTTGTCTGTTGACAAATTGCTGGGTTTCTTTTGGACGTAATGATCCACGTGCCTGTTTTTTTAGCTTCACACACCTAAATTTAGGCAACTAAAGGCATATGCCTATTCTAAACATGTCATTTAACCCCCTTCAAAAGTCAGTCAGGAGATGAGGGCACGTCCTTGGTGGTGATTACCGCGCTTCTCTTATTTTAGATACTTATTTTAGGGTGGGGTTTGTTCCATTTTTCCTCACTGTCCTGACCAGCAGTCATATCAGACAGGAGCGACATCCTCTTTTAAAAACCTGAATGTAATGTGCTGAATGTTGACAGCAGTCTATTAGAAGTATGGCTATAAATTTCAATGCCTTGCTCCCTATTAAAATGCACAGATAAGCATCTGCAGACTGTTCATTTACCCTTTGTAGTCATGTCAGGAAGGAATCCTGTTGTCTGAAGGAGAGTTCAGGAAAAATACTCTTAGGTAATCTTCTAAATATGTCTGTATGCATGTGTGTGATTCTGGATGCAGCCAAATGTGCCGTGTTCAAACGCATGTGATAGCTCTGTCAGCACAAAGGACATAGATTTTCTGAATCGAGTGGGGAATTGTTCATATCACAGAAAAAAAATCTTCCAGGTAAAGTTGCTGGCTTGAAATGAAAGAAAGCCTTCAGTATGAATAAGGCAAGGTAAAATTCCAGCCCTGGAGGACTGGTACTGTCTGGCACATGAAAAATCACTGTATTTCTTGCAAAACAAAAAAGTGCCAAGCCCAAACGTTCTGACATTAGTTTAGTTGCTGTTTTGTTTGAAGAAATTAATGAGATTTAAAGCAATAATTGGAATGCAAATATTTAGTCCTTTTGCTTTGCCATGAAATGCAGTTTAATGTTTCCTACTCTATTTTGAGTGGTACTGATAGGACCAATGACATAACTAATATATGGAAAGCGATGAGGCTACTTTGTGCCTTTACTGCTGATAAGAATATTCTCCTTTTTCGTATGGTGTTGCTAGTCACTTCCCAACGAGTAATTACAAGGAGGAATGAATTCCGGGTAATATCTTTCTCACTTAACAAGAAGAGACTGAGGCAGCCTTGCCATTTTGAAGGAGAAGACACATCCAAGTAATTGCATTCTCGGTGCAGGTTTTACGTTCTCTGCAGGGCTACTTTCATCCTGTTGGTACGCTTTGAAGCTCCAGTATTCCAGTTCTCCTCAAAATAATGATCTGAATGTCTAATCTGTAAGCATCCTGCACCTAAATTTAGGCAACTGCATTTACCTTACGCCTGCCAGCTTACAAACACCAGCGTTGTTCTGGAACTTTATCTTTCTTAAACTTAACTGCTATATTGTGCAGAGAAGTTAGAAGTTAGGATCTTCTATGGCTTAGCTTTTCTTTCCAAGCCTGGTGGGAGAACACCGGTGTGGTTGAGAGAGCTCTTGCAAGTGAGCCTGAGGGGCCAGTTCAAGTCTCCGATGAGCAGATAATTGCAACGCTTATAATTAGCTTTTGGTTTTAAATTTTCTGTTCACATTGTTTATGTTTGTTCAATCAGTTCTCAGCTAAAAATGAAGTACTTACGCTACTTCATTACTCCTGACCTTGTCATGCTAATGGCTTTGAGTGGAGAACATAAGAAATTGGATTAAACATGAAAGAAGAGACACTGCTTGAAGGAACATCAGAGAACTGAGAACACTGTATTTTTAAAAATCAGTCCTATGTACTTCATCATGCCGTTGCTGTCTGATTTAATGAGAGTGCTTACATGAATAAGGCTGCTGGATCACACTCCCAGCGTGTGATAGGGCTCTGTCACTCCTAGCCTCCCTATCCTTATATGGCCTACGTAGGCCAATCAGATTTTTCAGCATCTCAGCTTTTGGGGCTGCTTCAGTTCATACCGATAGTTTAAAGGTTGTGAACCACCCTCATTTGTCTCAAAAGGGCACTAGTTTCGAAGCCGAGCAATGACACTTCAAATGTCAGCCTTGTTCATTTTAGCAGAAACATCCAGCTAGTGTGTGTATTCATTAATGTGGGCTAGAAGGGTGGGAACAGCTGCAGCCTATCAGGCTGCAAAAGTGCACTGCTATTAATGGGCTGCCCAGCACGCTGCCATTGCCCTGATCCAGCCCTTGGCTCACCCTCTGGCTGTGCCCTTCCCCAAGAGCATGGCGTATGCGGAGAGGAACAAGAGTGGAAAAAGAAAGGCTATTTCTGTAGTGTTTTCTCGTTTGATTATGAATAGTAGCAATGTACTGTTTTTGGTAAGTTTTTTCCCCCAGCTACTGTCAGCTTTTCTGTTGCAAAAATATGAATCAGAGTCATGTAGGAGGGCTGTTGGATGGCTAACCCTGGTAGATGGGGATAGAAGAGGGTACAGGCACTGACCTGGACTTGAGGAGACCTGGTATTTCTACATTTTGCTTAATTCTGGTTTAACTCAGAAGCCCAGCTGTTAGCATGAGCTGGGTGGTGGCAGCAGGAATGGCTTCAGGCTGCAGAAGGAACTGAATCTCGACTTCCCACTCCTTGTGCTGCTGCTCACCAAATTAAAAGGCACTATGATGTCCTTCTCCTCCTGTCAGGTTTAAAAAGATGAGGGTAACCCAAGCACTCCTCTTTCAAACGCTTTGTACTGTGTGATCCTCTAAAGGGAAGGTGGTCTTAGCTGCAGTCTCCCTCTCAAAATTAGAAACACCTAGCCCTGGGCTGGGAGGAGACTTCAGGCATTTCCCTGTCCTTGGCTTTTCTTATTGCCTGGCTGTAAGAGGCTCTTCATGTAACGTGCAAGGTTTGGGGTGAGTTTGGAGTTGCTTATGTTTTTCCTAAGGCCATGCTCGCTTCCCAGCTGTGGAGGTGTGAATTCACTTCAGGCTGGGGTGGCAGGGGGTGCTTTGGATACTCACATCCGTTTTTGGACCTAGTGTCATGTCATATCCTCAGGTTGCAGCTGACCCTCTCTGCACGTTTGGGCTGCCAGTCCTCATCAACAGGAGGCACACGGTAGTTTGAAGGTAAAACGTAGTGATCTTATCTTCATAAGTGTGGCTTCAAAGTAAAGCTTTCAAGTTTTCATCCCATTGTCCGAGAAGACGTCCTACATTGAAGGAAATCTGCAAGGAGTTTAAGAAATATGTTCCCTTTCTTTTTTTCCCCCCTCTTGATGGGGGGTGCATTTCTTTGCACTTTTCTTAGTTTTAGCTTCTTTTTGTGTCCAGTAGCACAATGTCATAATAACAGTGTACAAATATTTCAAAATATTGGAAAATGCATGCTTTTCTTCTGAATAACGTATTTACACGTTACTCTCTGCTCTATACACACATATAACAGAAAGCTTTATGTTGACAATAACTGCTTCAAAAACTTATTTTTTACCAAAGATTGACAATGTCTGTTTAATATAATTTGTAGTTTTCAGAAGCATGGAAGACAAAAGATGTGTAGAGGTCTTTCCTGGGGGCCTCCAATGCTGTTTCCAATTTAGGCTATTAAAATGTTTCGAATGTCGGAGCTCCCTCAAGTGGAATGACAGGAAAAGCAGACTAATGCCGAGGAGGAGGTTTCTACAGACCAACCAAAGCTTCCAAACCTCAAAAAGAAAATACTTGTAGCAGACATTTGTTCATGTTGAGTGTTCGGCAGCACAGATTATGAAGCCATGATGAAGGTTTGTTATATTAACATCCTACCACTATCATTCTTTGAGATCAAATAGCTGCAGCAAATATAACACAAAGTACAAGTCATTTGTTGAAACGTATGTGAACTGGTGCAGGTTTGCTGTCATAACACAGATTAGCAGTACTTTTGAACATCTGCAGGAGCTGATGCCTCTTTCTGTGGGCTTTCAGGTGTGGTGGTGGATGAAGACGCGCCCATGTGGATAACAAAGTCCAACCCTGGCTAAGTAACACATTCAGAACAAGAACAGATCCTTTCTTTCCAAGAACCTGGAAGCACTGTTATTTCCGGAGATCTTCAGTAGTTGTAATTCTAGATGCAATTCTTGCAGTGGCTTTCATAACCCAGAAATCTTTGTTGTTTCTGGGGAAATGACACATTGTGACGTGCATTTTATAAATATCTTAAATTATGTTTTCCAAATATGGTTACAACCGTTGTGTATATTAATAGTTATCAGACTGACAAATTATTATTATTACATTGATAAATTTATATGAAAAAAAATTAATTAATGGAATTTAATGTTCCTTTCCAACCAACGTATGCTTACATAGCAGACAATATTAAGTAGCGATGCAAGCTGTAGATTTAAAAATGGGCTGGCAGCAGATGGATAATGCTGGTAAATCAAGGAGAAGATTCAGCATGATGGCTATAGCTTGATGGCGGCTCAGCCTGTGGGAATCTGCATCAGATACAATGGTATCAGTGTCTGGGGATACAACAGGAGCACTACATAACTCTCGTTGTTACATATTCTCAGGGTACCTAAGATGTTGCCTGGCAACTGTGTGTGTCCTCACTCTGCCAAGTAAGTGGTTTTAATGATGTCTCTGATACTGCATGATCATGGAATTAAGAAAACCGGCTCTGCCTGATCACTTTTAAAATGGCATTAATTAAAAAATAAAGCTCCTTTTTCCAGTCATCGATATGCCTTGTCTTAATCAAACATCTTGTGCTTCTGATGTTCCTAAGCATGCATGACAGTACTGCAGTTCGACAATAATTATACAGAAGTTTTCTTTTCCTTGAATATTTCAGGATTTACAGGATTTGTAAGACATCCTTCATGTAGGAAGAGGATACTGCTCCTTTTTTCTCAGGCAGTTTGTGCATACATCTCTGTACCCACACAGACAAGAAATTGGGGCATTTTTTTCTCTTGTTGCTTCAACGTATTCTGTGTAAGGGAAGCCACTAATATGCAGACTGTCTTGTCACATGTCAGTCATTTACAACACTCTTCTTCTGGGTTAGGTAGGCTAAGTACACCCTAAAATTGGATCCAATATTTACTATATTGCCAAGCTTCTGTGAACTGTAACTACTGCAATATCTCTTAGAAAGACCAAGAGTAGGACACATTAGTAAAACACTTTTTAGTAAATCAACTCTGATGTACACCTCTGTCCAAAGTCTTTAGTATGCTAGCCTCTGTGGAGAACACACAGAGAAGAAATTGTAAGTTTCACAAGTCTTTACAGGTGCAGCTTCAGCAGGTGGAGGTGACTCCACATCGTCAACAATTCCCTGTACCACAGACGGTGGTGTGGGAGCCACCCCTCTATTCCATCCCGCTTTGATGGAGTGGATTAGAAGTAGCTTTCCTGGTTTTGGAGTGAATTCTTTCACCAGAAGGTGGGTGATAGAAAGGCTGTTGTGGTTTCTCCACATTTCAGTTTGGTGGATTTCTGCCCGTCCAAGCATCTCTTGGGCTAGATCTCTTGAGGAACTTAGGAATTCCCTTCTCTTCTCTCTGGATCCTGATTGATCTTAGGCAAAAGGAGATGCTGAGTTGCTCAAAGGTAAGAACTCTCAGGCAGAAGTGGAAATTCAGCTACACCAAGCAAGAATTTTCAAGTTGCATGGGCAAGTTTCTAGTGAGACAAGGTGCCTCCAGCATTACTAGCCAGCTGATGCCGAGTTCTTTGAGTTGAAACCTTGGAGGCAGGTATCCCATTCAATTCTACCTTACTTCTACATTTTATCAAAAAACTAGTATTTGAAGGGACATGTAGAGGGAAAGGGTGGGTATGGGCCCAAGTCCATATGGCAATTGTGCTCTTTTGGTGTCTTTATTCCTAATTGCTCCTTAAGGAAGCCTCAGGAAATGATGGAGTGCTAGATCACTACTAAGAAAATAGCTCTGGGAGATAATCTAAGAGAGGATGGCATTAGTATTATTCCTTCATATCATACCCAGCTCTCTACAGCTTTTTTTGCTGTATGGTTACATGAGAGCAAATGCCAGATTCTCTGGGGCACAATTCCTTAATATGCAGAATTTTGAACACTAAATTTGTGTTACACTTTTTTTTTCCTACTGTGTATGGAATCCTCACCTAATTTTATGAAGTGTAAGAAATGTGTTAAACTTACCATGCATGTATGTTATTAAAGACAGAGTGAAGGGAATTTTATTGGAAGACCCTATTAATATGTCTGTCCCTCCTCCCTTCCCCCAAACCTTCTCACCTAACTGGAAAGTACCTACAGAAAGAACAAACTCGAACCCCAAACCATGGCAGAAGGATGTGACTCAGTGGTTGGAAAGTTCAGTCTCTGAAGCAGAGTGAAGAGCAGTTCCTGGAGCCTCCTGGGTAGCTCCCAAGCAGCTGCAGCCGGGGGGGTCTGGCAGCTGCTGCATCCCATCTGAGCAGTCAGGGCAGAGCAGGATGGGGCAACCTGGCACAAGAATTCAAGATTTTTTTTTTTTTTTTCTGGAGGGCTACTTGCTTTGGTGCAAATTTGTATTAAACTGGTATCTGTTTTCATAAAGAAGGATTGATACGGGGTTATCAGTAACAAGTGCAATTCAGAGGATGTCTTTTACATACATTGTTTTGGCTCAGTGTAAGGTTTTCGTCCCAACAAATCAAACACTACAGTGCCTAATGCCAAATACAGTCTTAGCTATTTACTTATCTTTTTAGAGCACATGGAGAAACAACAGACCAGAAAATCCTGTGTGTTGTCCAGGAGGTGCCTTGTGCAGGCCGGGAGACCTGAGGGTAAAGCCTGGGAGCCTCCCTCGGCTTTTTGGCCTGGGAATGGGTGTCGTGGCAACAGGGCAGATGACAGCTCCTGATGCCTACACTTGTTCTTTTAGAGGATGGACTATAGCTGAACCTTTTCCGCTCTAGAGCAGCCTGCTGGTTAGAGAACTCTCCCAGAAAACGTACCTGCCATAGCCAGAGGCTATGCACCTCTGCACCTCACTGCCCAAGAAAGTGCCCATTCCTCTGAACTGTAGACTGCTGGGGAAGCAGTCTCTGCTCCTCCTGCTAAACTGTGTGGCTAGGCAGAGAAGTTGCTAAGATTCACTGCAGAGCAAACAGACAAGGCCACGAGAGAAAGAAGATGAGAACAAGTCTTACTCTGTGGTCTGATGAGGAAGTGAAGTTCCATCTGCTCTATGTAGATGTAGGATAATGTGGAAATGAAATAAAGAGATTCTTTGATTAAAAATGACTTCGGTGTTGAGGACTGCCTGTTTGACATTGAAAGAAAGGGACCTGTTTTATACCTACAACTTTTTTGCAGTAGCTAAAGGGAAAACTGAAGTTACAGATGAGCTTTTCATTATTTTACAAAAGCAAAAGTGCAGGCTCTCATTAGCCAATTCTGACTGCACTGCTCAGTTCCTGAAAATAGGTCATGGAGAGAATCTGTACTAATTAGGAAAAGTTAGTAAAGACAATCATTGCCAGTTAAAAATGAGTGCCAGACCCATTCTACTTGCATAGCTGATCTGGAGGTGATGTAATGAACAGGTTTTGTACCCAAACTGGGCATGCTGATCAGTATGACTCAGTTCTGGGCACTGCAGGGAGCAAGTCAGATCAGGTTCACTCTGCAGAGAGCTGCAGCTTTGGCTGACTCCTCCAGAGCACCAGCAGCTGCACCTCCCCAAAACACCCCACAGCGTATTGACATTTATCCATGCAGTTAAACTTTTCTTTTTTCTTCTCATATCCAATTTTCTCTTTAATGGATTTAAGCTGCTATTTCCTTTGGCTAAATCCAACAGAGGACTTCAGTGCCTGTGAGTCAGATGATGTAATGGCCCTGAGGGATTTGGCGTGCAAAGCAGAGTCCCAGAGCTTGCGTCAGGCATCTCCCAAGTTCATACAAAGTCAGGTATGAGGCTATGCAGCCCTTGGGGAGAAAGAATTGTATCAGGATGGAGAGCTACAAAACTGATATGTATGTAGGCCACCATTGTAGGAGCTTGGAGGAGATGGGGAGGGTGGGCAAGCTGCTGCCACCTGAGTTTTGGCACAAATGCCAGTCGGTTCAGGGCGCAAGGTGAAATCTCCTCTTATTCCTACATCCCTTCTTCCCAAAGGCTGATCATGGCTGATCATCAAGTTTTACTTCTAGTAAAACTCACAAGGAGCAATGGCAGCCTAGCCCATGGCTCCTGTCTTGCTGAGGGCTGTTGTAAACCCCCAGCTGAGCGCCCAGATGAGTGGCTGGGTCCTGCCTGGAAAGTGGCACTTTGGTGCCAAGAGGAGTGGCTTTTCACAGGCACCTCTGTACTCAGCTTCTCCTCCTGATTCACTGAGTGACAATGACATGCCATTTTGGGGCCCAGGCATCCAACACTAAGCCCTGCGGTGCCTAAATTTGAGCTCATTGTGCAAGTTGTAGACATTAAAGCTTATGTTTATTTTTCTTCTCTCTCTGGCTAAGCAGCCTCTGTTTAATTATAGGGCCAGAGCAGCTGTGTTGCTGCAGCAATGATCCTCTGCATGCCCAGAAGTGGGAACTGAGGGGACTGCGAGGTCATGTGGACAAGTGTGTGCAGAGCAAGATAGGTGTCTGGCCAACTGCTTGGTGATGTTCGTATTGCACTTACAGAGACAGGCATCTGAGGTCTGCTTGGATCCTCTTCTAGGACAGGACTGTGCCCAGACTGTTATTTAGATCAAGACTGTCTCTTTTCCCCAATTTCCACTATTTTACTCAATTACTTTCCATTACATGAAACACAGGGATGATTCTTCCAATGTTTGTGTTAAGCATTTTATCTACCTTCTTCTAGAACAACGCCCTGGATAAATCACCATTCAAAGCAGGTAAAAACAGAAAAGGAAAATTTGAATTGATCTTCAGGTATATATTGCAAAACTTCTGAAGTCGTTTGGCACCATTTTGCTGGCTTGAGGAAGCAATAGGATTGTGTATCTTTGTGAGTATCTGGCTATGAGAAGCTGCATTTCTTTTATTAACTTCCAACATTATTTCATTACATGAATCATTCCAGTATGCAAAGCTGTCATGAAAATTTACAAGCCTCGGCACACAGTCCTACTTGTCCTATGTTTTCTATAATGAAAAATACTAATAGTACCTTACTTACACACCAAAAAAATTGTTTGCCTTGGGCAAGCAGAATTTCAACCAGTTTGTCTTCCATTAGCTTTTCAAAAAAGCTGGAGACAATGAAAAAGCCCTCTACCACTTTTCTTTTTAGGAGTTATTATATTATTTTGGGATAAGTCAACCCAGAAACACTCTGAAAGAGTGACTAAAACTTCCCTTGAACTGAGAAGAAAGGACAGGTACTCTGATTTGATATCCCTTTCTAGAAAGGAATTCAACAAATCTATATGCAATGTTTAGAAAGAGTTTTATTTGAGATATTCCTCTCACTTCTAGAAACCTCATTTTTATTAATTGTTGTTAGTATGGCAACAGAAATTTTTATGCAACTGTGGAATTATTATTCTGAAAATGAACATTTAAGAGTTGATATATTATGCCGTTCAGGCTGTGGATGTTTGTGACGCTCTGCTCTGTAGACACAGAGAGTTCAATCCCCACTTTGCTGCACCTTTACAGCTCTTGACACCACCCTGCTCCCCTTAGATCTTTCTGTGACACTGTGCCCCCAGTAAACTACCCCTGTCACCAACCCAGACTTATCTCACTATCCCCCTGAACTCCTGCCTTCCAAACTTGCCTTTCAGACATGCTGTATTTGCAGACCCCTGCTTCCCCCAGCTCTGGGACCCTGGAGTAGCAGTCATGGTGATCCTGTAACCATTAGCCAGGGACAGGGCTCCTCTGTGTTTGGGATGAAGTGAGGGCTGGATGGCAAACAGCTGGATTCCAGCTGGGGACATCAGGAGTCTCCGTACCCTGAGCAGGATAAGGAGGGGAGTGATGGTGATGGGGTAGGCATGTCCAGGTCAAAATACTGCTCTGCGTGCTTTTTCTGAAAGCAAGAAAAGCTGCTCAGATGATGAAAACTGGAAGTCTCTTATTATGGAAAGTAATAAGAAGAAGCTAAAAATACCAGAAGATATAATTCTGTTAATTTTTTTATCCCTCAAAAGGAGGAAACCAGAAGTGACTTCGGGAAGAAAGCAAGGAATAAGTAGATTATTGCAATGTTCCAGAATGCTGACTGAACCCAAAGAGGTAATGCATCTTAAGTGAGGCAAGGTCACATCTTAAAAAATCTGTTTTGCATATTATATGACTAGAAAAGAAATGTGACTCAGCACGGTCGCTAACTTTAATGAAGAAGACAACACATCTGCTTTAAATAAGGAACTCCTCGAGGTATAAAGATAATTAAAAAGAGGCATCTTTGACCATAGTTCTATGACAAAGTTATTAAGGATTATTGCATGTTATATTTAGTCCACTGTACCCTGTACTTTTGTCGAGATGATGGATTATTTAAAGCTGTCTGATGATAAAATGATGAAGTAGAGGAGCAATACATTCTTGTGTTAAAATTTGGAGAAAGACAGCCGTGACTGTTTCTGAGTGGGTGATATTCTAGGATTTACGTACAGAAACACAGCAAAACCTTTTGAAATGAATATTTAATATTTTCCTTGCTTCTCGGTGATCCTTGGGGAACTTGTAATGAAGGAGAGTGGAGGGGAGAAAGGTGACTTTATTCTCTGCTGCTGAAAGACCCTCATAAACAGCTTCAAAGCAACACGCAAAGGCTTTGTGCTAAGCTACTGATAAGTTTAGTGCCACTGTGTTCAAAAGGATCCTTCTGCAAGTTAAGCTTTTGCTCACAGAAGGGGCAAAAGTTTCATTTTATGTGAGTGTCATTAATTATTGCAAACACATGCAGTAAGCTCTTTTTTTCGTGACTCATACTGTGGAGACAAATATGATAATTTTCCTCTCAGTATCAGGTACGAAAAAGAGACTGCTGTGCCTTAGCTAAAAGTTCATTAGGATATTAGCATGCATTTCCCAGCTGAACACACAGTGATATCCTTTTTCCCAGCATCTTTTTATATTTTAATAACTTCCCTCTGTAGTGGGCTGAGTTAAAGAAAAAAACCCTTTGAGTTGAGTCTCATGAGTTAGGTGAAGAACAGTTCCTCTTTGTCCCAAGAGCAGGTTTCATTTCTTCTCCTATCCACTGTGTATTTTCCATTCTGAGAGGTGTCTGCACCACTGTGGGCACACACTCACCATTCTTACTCTCCAGATCTGTGGTAAACCCAAGTCACTACATGTTCATTCCAAGTCTGGAAATTTACTTCAATTCTTCTGACCCTTCCTGGCATAAGCCATATCTGGCCCACCACACATCTCACTTTCTGGGTGTCACAAAGGACTGTTGCGGGGAGAGGAGCGGAGGGATGCTCCACTTCCTAGAGGTACCTGAGCTCTCCAGCTGCTCGCACTGGGAATTGCATCCATCATAGCAGCAGCCACCATTCCTGCTTCCCAGGTACAGAAATGGTGAGCAGAGCAATGTCTGTGTTGCTTCTTTATCTGCCTGGCTATTGTGGTGCACACAAACTAAGGTGGCTTTGCCAGGTACCAACCTTCAGAACCTGCTTCGTCCATGCCGCTGGGGGGGTTGGGGGGAGAGAGTTGAACTGGTGTTTGGACCAGTACCACTCTCTGCTGGGCTATGTGACTTTTATGGAGGGTAGAAGCAGGTGGCTCATTCCAGAATAGGGCACAAAAGTGAGGCATGACAGTATGAAGCATCAAGGAGCTCTGGCTGACTGCATGCTGGTGCTCTGAGCTAACATGGCAATGCAGATGTACCCAAAGTGTACCCCAAGTGTCTGGCTAAAGTCACAAACCTTTGGGTGTAGCAGCATAGGCATTCCTCATAAGATCTGTGGCCTTTTGTGCAGTCTGCAGGATGTCAGGGAGCACACAGCCCACTATATTTGCTGAGAGATGATGGCACAAAGCAGGCAACTAAAGCAAACTCCACCTTTGAGGTAAAGTTCAGAGTAAACAACAAAGCTTTAAACAGCTTAACTTTGTATCTGCAGTACTTACACGGTCCATTCATGAAGAGCTTAGAGACAGATCTGTATCAGTCTTGTGTGCTTACAGGTGAAAAACAGCTGTCTCCACACATGCAGACAAACCTGT
The DNA here is from genome assembly GCA_013396635.1 of Penelope pileata. NCBI lineage: Eukaryota > Metazoa > Chordata > Aves > Galliformes > Cracidae > Penelope > Penelope pileata. The sequence continues at coordinate 491,070 of WBMW01002535.1, read as the reverse complement.
ACTTCAGTTTAAAAATATGCCAGAACATGTCTTCTGTCTGCATATAGCAGCTTATAGCCAGCTTTCTGGAAGTTGAATTTCTGGCCGATAACTGAAGTGTTGCTCCTGATGAACGTCCTGCACAGTGTTGTATGGGTGTGAACAAAAATGCTGAGCAGGAGCAACCCCTGACAATGCAGTATGCATATAAAAGTCAGGGCTGGAAGCCAGGATTTCGTAAACAAATGATTCCACCTCTTCTCGTTTTTGTAAATGTGCCGGACTCCCAATCTTATTTCCAGTGCAGTGGTTTTTCAGAGCTCTGCTAATTCACCCTACATCTATTGCCACCTACTGTCTTCTGGTTTCTGTTCTCTAAAAGGTAACATGAGCATGTGGAGGTTATCCTCTTCCAAAATCTTCTTTCTATGGATGGGTTTGTAAGTGCTCTGATGGTAAACAACAACTCAGCATTCATTTTCACTATGCAAGAATGTAAATTCATTAAGGGAGAACAGGGAGGATCAGAGAGGCTTGCTGCCCTTCTAAATCTCCCAGAGTAGTGTGCTGGCCAACGGTCTCACCTTGCCCATGACCTTGCAGAGAGTAATATAAACATGGTTTAACAGGCGTAAGAGGAACAGAAAGGAAGGATATTTTATGTAGTCTTCTGAACTAATTGTTTGAAACAGTTCAGAAAGCTAGCCCAGCGTTCAAGCTGTGGGTGATTTTTTCCTTTCTTCTTGGCAGGGCTTGTTTTGATCATCTACCCTTAGCAAAGAACTGCATACGTTAATTAGGAACAAAATGTCATCTCACTAGAACAAAATGTCATCTCACTAGAAAACCACCTGCCATGTGGAAAGTTGTGCCGCGAAACAACATCTATAGTGTGAATGCAAATTTAGCTGTCTCAAAAATAGAAGCAGAGAGAGAGCTGGCACAGTCAAATCACTACAGCAAGTAAGCCCAGACTTGGATCAGCAGTGCCACCCTACTCAGTATGCCCAAGTTATGGGAAGTCTGTGGCAGAACTGCAAACTGTCCTCAGATCCCCCAGTTCCTAGCCTGGGCTCTCTTCACAAGCCCAGCCGTCCTCATCTTTACCAACAGCCACTGGACTCTTGTTTAATTGAACCCTGTGCTCATGAAATGAGGTGTGAGAACATCTCTACAGCTTGAGCTGCTTCTGCAAATGCCACTGAGGCTGGAGCTCTGCCTTCCACAGCGGCGGCTGCAGGTCTGGGCCTGCCAGCCCTGTGCTGCCAGGGAGCAAAGGTTGCGGCCTGCCAGCAGCGCGTGCCGCCATCGGTGGGCCCGAGGCCGCAGGCCAAGTGCTCTGAAGCACCAGGGTGTGTCACAGCTAGAGTACACGTAATGTTCTGTCATAATTTAAGGAGTAGCATTAATCGCTGAAGAATAAGCAACATGAGGGGTATTTCTAAAGCAAAGAAACACAGTAGGTTTGTCAGTTAAAATCAGATAGATATCACTAAAACAAAATAGCCCCATACAGCTGAAAATAGTAAACGGGCTGACTTTTCCAACTCAGCCAGCCGTTTCCTCCATGAGAATATAACAGCAATGGACTGTGGTTCCTTCATGGCTGAGAGCACAGCTCTCTCCTGCGAGCACCATGGCCAGGCCAGAGATGGGCTTGCTCTGCCCCTTTCCCTGGGCTGCCCACAATCTGCTGCCACCCACTAACCCTAACCCTAACACAGCACCTGCACCCACAGGGGCCTTCATCGTCATCTCTGCAGCTGAAATAACAAGGCCTTCTTGGGGGAATGCAGTAAATTTTGCTTATGGAAATAAAATGTTCCATTTGAACACTAAGCAGTGATTTATGTGCATGCAGGGAGGGCCAGGCTTATCAGCTGAGGCCCGTAATAACCAATTACAAAGTGAGATTTAAAAATAAAAATAAATGCATTGTTAAATCTACTGTCATTAGCATTAAAGAAAATCTTCCGAACATTGCTTCTGCCAGAAAGGACAAAATCCTTTTTCTTCCACTTCAGCGTGAGTTTACTTTTCCTCCCACAAATGTCATTTAGGAAGCCCTGCTGAGCAAGAATGGAGTCTGAATGCACTACAGTCCTATCTTAAATCTCACTTTCTTTATTCTGTTATCAACACAACTCCTGGTTATTTCAAACTAGCTCAACTTCGGTGTTTTGTAGAAATCTCTGCTTTAAATTTTTCCTGTGACAGGATTAAAGTAAAAATGCCTGAGGATGTGCAGTTGATGAGAAATCTACGATATGGTATTTTTAGAAGAGTCAAGGCACTGTTTCCCATGGCAAAGAGGCTGATGGATACACAGAGCAGTGTAATTGTGTTTTTTTAAAGAAAGGTTCAAAAGCTACAGGCAAATGAAGGACCATTTTGGCATTTCGATTAACTGATCTGATTGGTTGATAGATGCAGGACTCATGTTTTGCCAGCAAAATTAAAACAACTCTGCTAACCTTTCAAGCTCCTATTTATATTTCATGTGCAACAGTAAATCTCACATATTGCTGATTTCAGAATGATCTATGGAATCTAGGAGTCCCAGTGCCAAAGTGGAAGGAAAATCGGTTCATCCTCACAATGCTGAACCTACAAGGTACTAATTTCTTTTTTCTAGGGGAAAAATGAAATTTACAGTATTTTATTTTAGTGCAATTACTGTTATTATTGTCACAATCATTATTAATAATAATGACATATTATTATTCATTGTGGTAAGAGATCGTAGTTTCTAAACATTTCTTTACAGCTCTGGAGGCCAAACATTCAGTCTGGATCAGGAACTGAAAAACAAAGCTGGTGAAAGAAGATGATGAAAAGCAAATGACAAATGAGCGTAGGTTCTAGAGCTGCTCGACGCCACGCCAGCTCCTCCTTCGTCTTCGTGAACACCCTGACTCCTGGTCCCTGGGGGATATGTGTTGGTGGAGTGTTGGCTCTCTGGATGATGCAATCCCCTTCTTCAAACTTGGTTACGTGAAAACAGTTCTCGTATTCACCATGATATTCCACATCATCTCGGTGCTAAAAAATACTGCTGATCTCTCTCTGAGTAGTATGTAGTGTATATAGAAAAATGCAAACAGAGTGCCTCCTACTGAAGGCAAAATTTTATGAAGAAACTTAGACATTACAACGTATTTACTTTTGAAGTACAGCTTAGAGTATTTACACTGAGAATACTGAGTGCTTGGGCGTCTGACATCACCAGTAAATTATGTCTCTAGCTTATATTGATGCTTGTACTTATTAAGGCTAGTAAAAGCCACTATCATCTCCTAGGTTGGCATTATGCAGAGCGTAAAATTTGAGGAATTGATGGCTGCTTCAGTTCTAATAGTTCAGACTGAAACAGAACATTTTCTTTCAAAACAAAGTCCAGTCTTGATTTAGGTATGTCCAATACTGGAACATATTCCTACTCACCCCTGCCCTCAAAAAATACCAAAAATGAAAGCTAAAACCTTGACTGAGTGGTTTCCCTGGGTAATTAAGAAATCAGCCGTACTGGCTGGGGTTCTTCTCTGTAGTGAATACTGAAACCTGATCAGTGCAACCTAAACAGCTATTGCTTTTTTGTTGCACAGTTCATTCTCCTCTCCTTTTCACGATGTTTTTGCATGACTAGAATCCCCTGCAGTATTTTGCTAGTTAGCACAGCATCGTGTATAATAACAAAGAGTTTTAAGAAATTTCATTCTGGCCTTATGAGTCTTGGTTTTAAATCACTCGTATTGAAATCCCTTACTGTGATGCTATATATTTTTTCCCCCTGCATATTGCAGACAGCTCTTTATGTGCTGGTTTTTGTGTTTACTAAAGCGATACAATGGTCTGTGGCAAATATCAACTTGTGAGTCTCTTTCTGCCTCCACAGAGCACTCATCCAGATGTAACCATGGCAATCTATTTTCAACTGTTAGTGAATCAGAGAGATGGTGACACGCTTGACACAGAGACCTATTCCATTTTCCATTTTGCCCTTTCTGTATTTCTTAAACAGGCTGTAAGCCATGGTTTTAATAGCCTAATTGTCTGAATCACCAAGAAGGCAGAATTTATGTTCTTAAAGGAAGCGTTGTAGCTCCTCTTGCTGATCACCCAGCATCCCAGCAGTGGTGCACAGACAATTAATTCCTTGCTTTCCTTTATATTCCTTGCTATCTGGATCAGAGATGGGGGCTGCTAACAGAGTCGGTCCGTGAGCAGCCCTGGGTAGGGTAAATGATGGACTTTGTGAGCTCACTTGGTGAGCACTACAGCCAGTGCTCAGCCTCAGTGTTGTTCAGTTTAATCTAACTCCTTAACTGTTAGTTATAAAGATTAATCCTGGGCCTTATTGGTATGCCCAGTAGATCTACTCCATTTATTCTCATCAGGTGTTCTTATTCCACTGCATAGGTGAGTTGTTATCTGTGAGAGCTTTCAGCAACGAACAGCTTGAATTCATTGCGTAAATATGCATTAGATAAATAAGGATTGCATCAAAATATGTACTGAAAGAGGATTTCCAGAGAAAGGCATGTAAATTTTCCTTTGAAAAGCACCATATTATAAAGCACTATTTTTTTCTGGGGGAAAAAAATTGCCTTACAAAAACTGGCCTGGCTTCACTCCATTCTTCTAAATAGTCATCATGGAAATGCTCTGTTTGCAGATTTGGGGTAAAAAGAAACCCAAATCATCTGCACTTAATTATTCCTAATTGATATCAGCCTGTAACCACTGAAAAATGTCTTTTTTCTATTCATACCAATTGGAAAAACTTGTAGACTAATATTATCGTAGTTGTTGGGATTCCCCATAATAAAATAATAGTACAACACCATGACCCCTTCCGTAAAGAATTTTCCTTTTATGTATTTCATTATCATTATAAATCATTTTCATAAAACAGTTCTGACAATACTCTTCATGTGCTCGTGTGCCTTCAGCAGCAGGCCCTAAGCTGCTTTGTTTGAGCTAAGGGCCAATAATAGGGCCAGCTTGCGTTTGCCCTCATTAGAAATATGGAGGCAGAGAACATCTCTCCCACCATTTTGCAGAGTGCTTTTGATACTGTGGACCTGTGTCTTGTTAGCTTCTCGGGAGTTAAATATCAGTACATTGTCGTCAAAGGAAAATTACTGGAACAAACATGACTAAGTGGCTCCAGCCACCTGCTGCTTTGAGGAAGGCATCGTGCTCATCAAAAAGTAAGGTGCAAATTCAATCCTTTTTTAAAGTTGCGGACAAAGCAACCTTTAAAAACATGAATTGTTGCTGCAGTTGTCTTGTGTATACATATGTGTCTGATCTTAATGAATCATAACGGTATGGCCAGTCGTAACTGCTCAAAGCAGTCTAGGGAGACTCTCAAGACAAAGTAGGATAGAAGTGCTTCTCTGCATTTCCCTTCCCCTTCCCATTTACAGACAAGTTACTGTCAATGAAAGATACCAGATCTGAGACAGAATAAATGTATTACCAGTGAGGAGACAGAGGATACATTGCTAGGTAGAAGCTAATGCATGGGTGGGTGACCTGGGGGATTGGGAGTTGCAGAGAGCTGACCAAAGGAGAGGTTGAGAAACAACTGTAGCTATGCAGATTAGTAGTCCCCAGCTGCCAGACAATATTTACAATGCTCTTCTACAGCACTGCAATTCATCACTTGGCATGGCTAAACTACTGGAATGAGGTGAGGAATGACAGTACATGCCACAGAACAGGTGATGTTAGCTCTGGGTCTTCTGAGACTATTCCTGTGTAAGTAACCTCACACACTGAGAAACTGTCTCAACACGTACTTTCTAAAATGGAGAACCCTTTGTTATTTCAGAAGGTGATACTGGTCCTAGTGTGAAATAATCTAGATATATTTCCCTGATTCTTCCATTCTAGCAAAATGTAGCACTTCTTCTAAGAAAAAAAGTCTCTACCAAATGGTTAAAACCCATAATTGCCTCAAATTTCCTTTACTTACAATTTGCAGAATTGCTTTCTTATCGCTTAAAGAAAAACTAGCTACAGCTTTGCTCTCTGCGGTCTGTTTGTTCAGTTTCTCCAACAAGCCAGTATTTGATGTGGAAAGGTTGGGGGTAAAAAAGAAAGCAACAAAAAATGGAGGGTAAGAGCTCATCTTCTTCCATCTAAAGAAATGAAATGTGACTCTGAAAAATCAATCTCTGAAGACTTTTTCTGCATTTCTGATTCAGCTTTCAGTAGGAGAAGCACAAACCAGAATTATCAGCCAGAAGTACAACAGGAACGGCAAGCTGAGATGAACGGGGAATGGATGCAGACGCCCAGCTGGTGTCTTGTTTGAGCCCATATTGCTTCCTCAGCTCCTCACGGTGATGGACATGCAAGCGTGTGGTGTCTACAGTGCTGTCCAGGTGACAAACTGTCCATCTGTTCGGTGTACCTACTGATAATCTGGACTGATTAGTCTAAACTGGAGTCCAGAAACATCTCATGCTGTGCAACGGCTGTTATCACTCCTCCTTTGTTGTTCCAAGTGCTGTTTGTCCTTTCTGTGGCTGTCAGGGCTGTATGAGCTGCAATAGACTCACTGCTGTGCCGATGGTGCAGAGGCACTTTGTGAATTGGGCCAGAGGCACTTGCACAGTATAACAGGGTAAGATAGTTTCATCTTGTCTGGATCACTGACCTTCTCTGAATGCCTTTTTGTTCACTGTGGCCTCAAGGAACTCAGTTCTCAGTGAACAGCAAGGCACGAAATTGACTTGGGTAAAACTATACATTGGCTATTACAATGAACAGAGAAACTTTTAGGATATTTCAGATATGGCTTCTCACCAATCTTCTGGATGCCAAACATCACAGAAGTGACACACATGTGAAAACTGCATTGAAGTAAAAGCTCTTTGACTTTGTTTACCAGAAATAACCTGAACAGCAGCCATGAAAAGACAGCGGTGACCATTCAGGTAAAGGATACTCAAGGATGTTCTGACAGCATGAACTGTTGTACTGGGTCTGGCTGGGACAGAGTTAACTTTCCTCAAAGTACCCACATCAAAAGAGTACTCAGATCAAAAGTACCCCATTAATCAGAAGTCCATTTTGTTCCACAGTCTACTGCCCATGCCCCCTTTGCAGCCTGCAATCAGAGATCATGCTCATTGCTTGAATCAATAACTCCCATGTGGACCATTACTTGGAGCTTCTTTTTGACAGCCTTCACCAAGGGAAATAGAATGACAGGGTGCTGTGAATATTAAAGGTGACCCAGAGACTTGCCCTCATTTGATGTGGGAACCAGGCCTCATTCATCACTTCTGCTGCAGCTCTGCAGGGACCATACTGGGCCTTTGTCTGCAGATGTAGCATGACAGCTGCTTGTGCAACATGTTAATGATCTGCAGGGGCATCTTCTCATGCGCATAAAGTTCTCTGTCAGTTGGACAGAGCTTAAAATAAAAACAAAATAGATTTATGCAACTTCTTCATCATGAGTTCTGTCCCTCTGGCAGCACTGAAAGAGATCGAAGCGTCTCGGTGTCCACGACTGGTGACCTGGGTCAGGTCTGTTTGCCAGAACTAATCACAGGCAGCTAGCTCTGGGCTGTGAAATTGGCTGCCCTTGGTGACACTGGTTCACCTCTGTGATTTCTGCTCCATGGGACATTCTAAGAAGATATTAATTATGGAGATGTGTAATGACATGTCAGGATGATCAGTTTATTATCAGAACAACACTTGTTCTTTAATGATCAGCACTGGGCAGTAACATAAATGTTGCTTATGGAATTGCTAGGACTCTGCAGCATCTCTTCTTACATCCTCACATTCTTCACTTGCACAACCGTTGCAATTACTGCCTTCAGTGTCCAATCAGTAGCAAGCTGTAGCTCTCCTAACATGCATCATTCCAGTATGCCGATAATGTTGCAATATTGCATTAATGAGGGCTGTGCTGAAATTTTGTAAAACATGTGAAGTTAAGATAGAACATACTTCAGGAGGGGAAAAAGTATTTATTCAAACTTGCTAATGAAAATAACATAAACTTTTGCTTCTTTAGTCACCAAAATCAAAGACAGCATTACTAGTTAGCCTGCTATCTTATCAGACATACAGCTTCTCTTCTAGTTTGCTTTCTAGGGGCTGGTCCTTATTTTAAATGCTCATATTTTGTCTTCCTCTTCATTCAGTCATCAGCAGTCTTGAAAATGACCGAACCTGGGTTTTGCATCTGTCCAGGAGTACCTGGACTTGTGACCACTGCCAATACCCATATGTGTCTGTGTTAAATGCTTCTGATTTCACACCTCTTCTGCCACCACATAACACATTTATTCTTTAAATAAAACCCACCTGCTCAGAGATCTCAGCTACCTTCAAAGCTGATGCATTTAATTTTCAGAAAGCCAAACACTGGGAGTCAAGTATGCCCCAGATAAACCCAGGGAAAACGTACCCAACTCCTCCATGCGTCTGTTGCTGGCTGTCTTTGGTCTCAGACAAGCGTGTATTTACACTCTGTTACTGAATAAGAGTCACTTCACAGGTATCTATCTGAACAGTGGCCTCCAGGACATGCAAACGAATGCATAGGAGAACGAACTATCACACTGCTGACTCAGAGAGGAAAGTCAAGCAGCAAAACTTGTTTCCTCTGCTGCCTTCCATACATTGCCTTGAATGCTGGCGTGCTGTATTGATCCAGAGCTGCTGGTCTTTGGGGTAGGAAGAATGGATGAAGCATGAAGTGCTGGCAGTATTTGTGAGATGGGTGTGTATACATATAGTATCCCAAGGTGCATGGTTTGTAAGGAATTGTAACTGATGAGGTTACTTGAGTCAGAAAGCACAGGCAAAAGAGCTCTGTGTGGATAATGAGCACAAAGAATCAGTCTGGGAGGAGATAGGATTCCCTAGGCCAGGGAAGGAACAGAGCAGCTAGGGCAGGGGCTGGGATATCTTCTTTTGGTGTGAGTGCTGGCTTGTGCTAGAAGTGGGCTTACGGTGTTACCTTTATGGAAACATCAGGACAGCAAGACTAGCAGAGAATGGGCGTTTCTTTAATGAAACAAGGTGGGAAGAGGGACTTCCTCAAGAAGGTCCTTCAATGTTGAGCTTGCAGTGGAAGAAAAGCTGGATTGCTCCTTGTTTGGGGAGGGGGAGGGGAAGCAGGAGGTTGTTTCTGTATTTAAGCAATGCTGTGAGGAGGCTGCTGTGTGACTGAGTTGGTCTCTGCAGTGACATTTCACTGTGGGTACATCTGCGGAGCAGCACTCTGTGAGGGAAAAGTGTTTGGGGGTTCTGCCTTTAGCTTCTGAGAGAGCCTGGGAGAGGGTCTCGCTGGGCTTCTAGGAAGGTTCTGGTAACACATTTTGTTCTACATTTTTGCAACTTTGTTCCCAAATCTGCAGTCAGCTGGTCCATTCTTAATACGGATAAATGAAATAATCCTGACTTACTCTCATCACTGAGGCCTCATAGTCACATGTGACAACTGACCTGACAGGCCTTCTGAGAGCAATTCTGCATTTCTGTAGCTGACCTAATCATACGGCACTTACCAGCTTGGCCTTCCCATGTGCTTTCCGCTCAGGTCTAAAGCTCCTTTGGGCATTTTGCTGGAAGATGGAAGGAAGTGTTCCTGGGCAGGTACCAGCAAGCACCAGCTTGCAAGCAGGAGAGGGCAGAAGTACAACACTATGCACATACTTCTTGTGGTCACGCTTGTTTTCAATATAACCCCAGACGAACAGGAACATTTGGGCTATGAGTAGGGTCACTGAAACTCAGACTGCTGTTTGATTGTACGTGAGAAGTGAGAAAATGTGAAGGTGAAAACTTCATATTTATTATGGTGCAGTTGTATTTGTTCCTTAGTAACTTGAACATTTCTTAGTCAATCTTTGCTGCAAGTTCATAATATATATAGCGAGAGCATTTGTCTTTCTTTTTTCTGTCTAGTGAACTGTTCCAGTTGGCCGTCTCCATTTTGCCACCCAACACACCCTTTGCACGAATGCTACACTATGCCTGCTACGTTAAGCAGCTGAAAAATTGTTAAGAAACTCTTGAAAGATTTACACTTCTCATACTGAGATGAGGTCTGTCAGAGTGATGTGTATTCATTGTAAGACTCTGAATCAAAATAACAGCTTCTTTCAGCATCATCTGTTATGCCTTTGTGTAGCAGAAGGACAGCCACGATCATGAGCGGATTTTGGGAGGGTGCTGCACCATGTGATTTGGAAGTCAGAGGAACCAAAATTAACCAAATGCCTAGAGAAGAACAGCTGCCTCGAATGAAATATCAAAGCAATGGAGATGTCAGGGAATTGAGCGTTGCTGGTTAGCTGTGAATTCAGCAGGGAAAGGCAATGATGCTCTGATAAAACAATCCAGTGTGGCATGAAGGAGATTCAGTCAATAGCTAAAGAGAGCAGAAGAAAAGGGGGAAAGTGGTGGTTGTTATATGCAGTAGAAATGTCTCAGTGATTATAGGCACAGGAGCAGGTTAAGTGGTTCATCTAAGTATTAAACAGAACAGCACTGTCGGATTTGTTTAAGAAAAATATTTTTTAATGAATTTGTAAACTGTACATGAAATCACAACCAGATCACAACAAACTGAAAGGGTAAATTTCTGGGACATTGGCAGCAAGGCGTATTCAGACTCCCAAAGTTTAAAATTCTATAGTTGTCCAACGTAAGGATTGCATGTAAAGGTTTGTGCAGAGCTCCGAACCATCGGTGTACTCAGCAGAGCAAGGGCAGCTTCACAGCAGCTGCGTCCACGGGCAGGGTGAGAAACATCGCTGTTCTGCAGGCAGGGAAACTGGCAGAGGGGGTTGTGGAACCAGAGCTAACACTCACCGGTGTGCGAGTATTGTTCTCCTGTTGCTCTCTTTCTTTCCAGAATATTTGTAAACAAATGTTTTTAACCTCTATCTATCGGATTCCCCATTTACGTTGCCACTGGGGTGTGTAGCAAGAACAGGAGCCCTGGCAGCCACGCTAGCTGCAGAGCCACTGATCTCACTGTGCTGCAGCTCCTCTTGAACCCTCTGGGAAGCCTGTGAACACACCACGGTATTCAGATGTATGAGGGACGCAGCATTACAGCTTTCAGCTTACAACTCTGCCCCGGTTTATGCTCTATAGATGCAGTGGCTGTCATCCATGCTGGCTGGGAGGCACAGGGCTGGGTCAGGCCAGGGCATTTAAGTGGCATTATGCTCAGTATTGCAGCATTCAGCTTCGGTGTGTGATCTCTGCAGTGCAGTCCCAGTACTGAGTTATGCACCTGATCCCCACAGAAATGAGCTGCCTTACAAGGAGAGGATTTGCAACAAGTGGTGGGAAAGTGGTGATTTCTTTAACAATTGTTCTGTGTGAAATATATGAGCATCTGGAACAGAGTCAGGAGCCAGGATGCCTGTCCTCTGGGGGAATGCCATCACCAGCACATGCTAGGATCAGACTCATGCACGTTTGCAATCCCTGTGAATGCTGAAAGGTTTCGTGCTGAGTGGAATGGCTTAAAAGGGAGACAGGGCACCTCAATGCTGACACCTCAGGCATTTATTAATCTGAGAGCTGGAACACGTGGGCTCAAGTTTTCACAAGCAGAGAGGGGAACCAAGCCCAGTTCTCACACGTGCTGAGGAAGTGCTCACACCCCGAATGGCATGAAAGAACAGGCACAGTCCCCTCCTTACATGCTGCCTTCGGAACAGAACAATTTGCCTTTGCTTTTTGAAGGATCCAGCCCGAGAGGAGTGCACTAGGCATGCTGCAGACATGTCATGGGCCCTGAGGGAAAAATACAGCAGAAGGCATGGTTTGAGGAGAGGCATTTGGCTGGAGACAAGTGTGAAGTCATTCGTCCCTGACCTGACCGGGGGACTCTGGCAGAGGTGGAGGAGCAGAGCGGGAGGGGTTTCCTCCGGTGAAAGTGTGGGAGCTTTGGAATATACCACAAGATTTCCATCGAGGGAGTACACAGTGCTGGGAGCAGGGGAGAGACTGACCTATCTCACCTCACAGTGTGCTTTGATGATGGAGGAAATAGTACTAAAATGCTCTTCACATAAAAAAAAAAAATCTAAAAATCCCTGTATGTAATGTTTCTAAGTGCTTTATTGAAAATCAACAGCAAAACGGTCTTTTTTCTGCCACAAAAACTGGCAGCGGTGAGAGCTTTATGAGTGTGGGGAATGCGCATTGCAGCTGAAGACCAAAAGAAGTAACCACTTCATGGATGCTCTGTGGTGTTTCAGAGCTCACCAGGTGGCTGAGCAGTAGTAGCTGCCTCAAAGTAGTTCAAAGGGTCGAACCTTTCAATCTGAGCAGCATTGAACCGCCTGAAGTCTTAAGCTGGATGTGAAAATCCTCTGGTGGATTTGGCCCTGGGCAATTTATGTTGTGGGGAATGGAAGTCAGACCTCAAAATTCATGAGCCGATGTCAAAGACATTGGTGTCAAACACCATAAACTGCAGGTATCTATAGTTGGATGTGAAGTTTTACTCAGGGAACAAAGAGCATTCCTTCCTCTAAAATGGAAAGCAAAGAGACATTTGAAGTTAACCCCTCTCTTCTGCTCCTGGAAGCGCAATCCTTTTCACTGAACCTCTGATATTCCGACAGTCAAAATTCTCAAACAATGGACTGCAAATGTTTAAGACAGGCACTCAGGTGATGTGGTATCCTACAAAGATATTTGGACAGCACGCTGTGCAACAGCGAGAGCTTTGCTGAGGCAGAAATTCAGTAAAAGCCTAATTACATCCATGCTGGGATTGGGTGCCTGCTAGAGATTCTCCATGGGGACAAGGAAATGTTATTTCTACTAACTAGAAGGCAATTTGCTATAATCTGAAAATAACAGCATGAAAAGAGGGTCAGCTGGGTATCAGCTCATTTTATAGGGCACAGAGAAAAAAGAAGAGAGAGACATACAAGAAAAAACAATCAGTGTCTGATTAGACAGTGGAAGGAAAGAAAATTGGTACAACTTGGCAAAACTTGCAAATTCCTGCGTGTACACTCCCCAGCTGGTATATTGTCTTCAGTTGTAGCATGCGTAAGATTACTCAATTTTTATGGTACAGCATCCATGCACTGTACAATCATCAGCAAAGCATTGACAGTGATTGATAAATTGCTGTTAAATGAATAAAGTGAACCCTCCAGCAACAGGAATATACAATTAAAGGCTGCATACCAGACAGCACATGTTGCTGGCTGCCTTAAATCTCTGCTAGCACTTGAAGAAAGAGCAAAGCGCTATCTAAATCCTGACAGAAATTAATCAGTACATTCCCACCTCTCTTAGGGGAAACACAGTTGTCTTTGACTCTCTGTTTCCCCCTGGAGATTCAAAAAGAGATGCCATGAGCTGAAGACCACTGGGCTATGTTTGAGGAAATTAAAAGTAATTATCTTGATATCAAACTATCTATTTTTCCATGTACCCAGTGGTAGCAGGCAACATAATATTATTAAAAAACGTAGTTTCTGACAGAATTATTTTTATCTAAGGATATAAAGAAATGTCTTCCTGCTACACCTGAGGTAAGGATTGCCTGATTTAAGTCACTAGCAGACAAAGTAATAAGGCTATCAAAAACTACTACGTATTTTAGCTTGAAGTTTAGTTTAGTTAATGTTTGCTCAGATCTATGATAATAGTCAAAATGTCAATGAAGTGGCACCATTTGTAATATACGTGGTTTCACACATTTTGATGAATAAAGGTTTTTAAAGAGATACAGTCCTGTCTCAAATATGGGACATAATCTTCAACACATAAGAGTGTTGCTTCTCTTGTAAAACCCCTCACCATCAACCAAGGTCCAAACATGGCTGCTACATTCCACCAGTGTTATCAGTTTGCACTTCTATGCTGCAGATCTTAGTGTTCAGGTACTTTAATTGATTCCAGCATAGTATGACTTAGATGAAATGCCATTCAATGGAAAACAGTATGAGATTGAGAAAACAAAAATGAATGAGAGGAGAAAAATGATCTGTTTTGGTGCTAAAGCTCCACTCAGACTGCCAGGGACTCTATTTCTTAGGGTCGTTTGAGTTTCTTCGGGCAGAATCCCAGTTCTGGGCAGCCCAGCCCCAAGGCTTGGACCTGGGCACCTCACCTCTGAGAGCATTTAGTGCCCTAGCACTACAGCAGCCTCACTGCTGATGAGGGCTGTCAGGTGTCATGATCACACAAATGCTAAAAAGTACTAAATGGAACTCAGTACAGGATGATGTTTGGACTTGACGGTCTTGAAGGTCTTTTCCGACCTAGATGACTCTTTGATTCTAAATAAGCAGCCATAGAGGAAAACGTTCCAGCATCACCCAGCGAAAATACGACTTGAGATGGATCTCCTCTCATGGGCAGGGACAGCTGTTATTCTTCAGAAAACAACTCTCCTGAAAAAAGAAAAATAAGATAACAAATCACATACGCAGAAACTTTGCATTTGGGGCTCTGAACAAAACTCCTGAGATATAGCAAACTTCAAGATTTGACATTTAACAGATTTATACTGTTTGAATAACTTCCTTTGGAAGAATCAGGCTAATTTCAGCCATTCAGACTCATTTTCCTCTATATGAGGCCACCTGCACAACTTGACTTCTTTCTATGGGCTGTGTCCTCATCTGGATCTTCGTGAATGACTCATTTCTGTTTGGAGCACTTATTTTGCATCTCATATTTTGAAAACACACATTTCATGGAAACTGCGTATAATAATAAAGTTCTGTTCTGTTTGTTTCCAGAATGCAGCCAAAGCTAAAAATAACATATTCCTGAAGATTGAAAAAACAAAGATTCTAGGAATGCCACCTAAAAAAATAGAAATTGTGGATTGTCAGATTGGTCTGTGGAGGATATCAAACAGGCAGCAATCTGAGGATATATCTACCTAAAACCATCCTTCTGCCATTAGGCTGGTGTAAGACCGGCTGAGAGAATGAGTCAGGATCTAGAGTGGCACACTTTAAAACACACCTGTGCTGTGGGATGGGATCACGTGCTGGTGTGGCAGCAATCACTGAACTGCACTCAGGTTCTGACAGGAGAAAAAGGTGAAGGGCAACGCCATGCTGCCAGTGCAAACAGCACTGTGAGGATGTAGGCATGTTACCACCCAAACTGCTGGCAGCGTGGCTGGCCTTTCAAAACTGGAGAGTGGCTTCTGGGTACTAATCTAGAGAAATCTGGAAAGGCTATTCATTTTCAGAATGTGCAGCAGTTTCTTCTGAATACTGAGGCCTCTTTATGAGATCTTGCATCAGAGACACCTGAAATACAAGTCCCATGGAGGCACCAGGCACTAGGGGACTTACCCTCGGGGAAAATCTTTGCGTCACCACTTTGTTATGTGTAGTTCCAGTGCTCAGATGCATTTTCTTACACAGTTTGAATGACATACATCAGAAATGCATGCAGGTATTCACCAACTGCTGTTGAGCATTTCTCTTAGCCCTTGGATTCACCTCTGTTGCCTTTTCAGCTTTAAAGTTCTTTAAAACCAGAGTCACATGGAGAGATTTTTAACATTCAAGCAGTCCTCCGTGTTCAGAGTTGTAGTAAAGATGCGAAAAGTATTTATATTGCCAAGATAACAGTACATGCCCGCGTACCGGTTTTTATTGTTTGAGAAGCACCGAAGAAATCCTGAAACTGGACCCACCCAAACAGTATAGGTGTCAAAGACAATCAGCGGCGTGACCTTCTGCCAGCTGTTTCCTTAACAGGAGGATTAGCAGTCGTGGTTTACGGGCTGGTGATTAACAAGAAATCTATGCAATTCTCTGTGACTGCATAAGCTCCTGGAGGGAGAAGAAAGAACAAGAGCGCAGAACTACTGTTGGTTTTGGTACACAGCATGGTTTTTATAGCATCACTTCTGAACTGATCCCAGGATGGTTCATTGTACAAGCTATTTAACTTATCTTTGTGGACTCAGAAAGCAACAAAACCAACACAAAGATCTAGTGTCAACTGTACGTCATCCTTTCAGGCACATTTACACCAGAGCAGCGTTATTTTTTTTTGCTGATTCATCAAGTCCTTTGTGTAGGATTCACATCACTACATAAACATTAGATTCCTTCTTAGCATTGGAAAATGGCAGTCCCAACATGCCTTATGGTAGCAGCTTTCCTGGAAGCAAGTTCCTTAGGGCAGGGTTGGAGGTGGATTGAAATAGCCTCATTTTTCCCACCGTCAGTCTTCACGGACATGCCAGAAGAAGCATAATCTTGTTCTACTGTCTTTCATCTCTCCCATCCCAGTAGGAAGGATGCCTGGAAATATTTTAGGACTCAGTAGAATGAAAGCTACTGCTGCTTTGCTCAGCTTTGGAGGTTATTATTAACATGGAAAGTTCACCAAGAAGTAACAGGTTTTTACTTCTGTTGTTTTGTAAGTGTCTTGGTAAGGCCAAGAGAGAAGCTGGTGGTGATACCACAACATAGCAGTCCCAATTCATCCTTAGTAATTGCTGTGAGAAAGGTTTCTACAAAAATTTCAGTTGCATCACTCTTCATATAATGTTCAGTGACTGAAAGACAGTACCTAAAAATACTGAAATACCAAAATATTGAAATATATACAACTTCAATGTCCAAGAATAATAAACAACCAGGAGCCTGACTCTTTGCAAGCCACTGCCTTATCTACAACATTATCAACAGCTATAAAGACTGGAAACATTTCTCTGGAAATATATTGCTCTAGAGCTGACCTTTTAAACAGCTCACACTGTGCGTTCATGGCTACTCCTAATGGGTTCAGAATTATGTAAGAGAGACAGAAGTAGAGCAAATTGTGAGAAGCTAGATGTTTCCTCTTATAGCAAGGCAATCCAGCTTAATTTGTTAAGTCTTCATCAGCAGGGAATATCTCTGATAATGAAACTGGTGGAGCTACCAGAGTTCAGCATACAAATCTGAGCACGATGCAAAATACTGCCAACTTCGGAATCTATACCATATGTGGTGCTGCAACCAGCATCCTTGATTTAAGAAAGGCTCAGGTCTGCTCAGTACTCCCTTTCTGACAGCGATGGGATGTTTGGTTGTGCTCTTACTTCACCATCCCCATCTCAAACTAGAGGGCTAATTGCTGAAACAGAGCATGCATCTGTCTCATGAGCAGGACAGTGGAATAAGGAACCAATACTAACACCTTGCTTAATGTGTTAAGATGTCTCCCTTGGCTTGAACATGGTTTGCTCTCTTTGCTCCACTAGTGTTAGAAACAAAATGCAAAGAAAAAACTTGTAGCATTGATTCCTGTTGAACAGAAGCAGGTGAATTTGAAGTGTCAGGACTTGGCTAAACAAATTACTTCTCTTTGAACTTCAAAAACACGTAAGTGAGATGCAAAATTCTGGTAAAACTCTGATGCACCTATTGCCCTCCCTTAAGATGCAATTGCCATGAGTTCAGAAATAAGCTCATGCATTTACTTAGAAGCACATGAATAGCACTATGGGTGACTGAGTAACACATTGAACTGTTTCTCAAATTTCAGCTTGAACACCACTAAAATTTTCTAGGAGTTGCCATCCCTAGCTACCAATCTAGGCTGACTGATAGAGACTCTCTCTCTTAGCTGGTTTTTGCAGTCCATTTAAACCCTCCAGGAGTGCCTAGGGAGTGTTGATTACAGCCCAAAAAACACTGCTCTAGATCACTGTTCCCCAGTTCTGTAGCTTGTAGAGAAAGATTCTAGGAGAGGGAAATTACAGCAATGACACTTCACTACTGCAGAGAGCACCAAAAATTCTCTGACCTTCTTCACGCTGTGGAACTGCTGTGCAGATGGCTACCTTATATCCTCAAGATAGAAATTTATTGAAAATTTGATCCAGCAAGCATGATTCAGCAGCTCAATGCTGAATTGTGATAGCTGTACTTCCAGTCTCAGCTGAAAAGAAGTACATTTGCATTGTATGGCAGTTGCACAATGTTTCAGATAGAATGGGCGGGTGACAGTCACAGGAAATCTATTTTAGACATACGGCTCAGATTATTTGGATTTAGCTTACTTGGCATTTGAGAACATCTGTTTCTCTACTAACTGCACTTCGAATGCAAGCTCCCAAAAATCCAGGTGCTCTGAAACGCACATATTTGCAGATCTAGAACAGCCACTGTGAGCATCATCCACTGCCAGTGAATTAAAACCCAGTGTTTTTATATGCTTTTCTTTTCATAAACAGAAAGCATGCAAGAAAACTTAAAAAGTAACACAGAAATGCTCTTGTATGACACATTCCACAGCTCAGTAGTATCATTACACTAATGAATATTACTGAGCAGTATAGTTACACTGGCTTTTGAACGGCTACATGAGAAGGAACCCATATGGCATACTGACATTCGAAGACACAAAACTTGGCTACTACACCACTCTGGGTGTGCCAATGTTGTGTATGCAGACAAACGGCTCAGCCAAACACACAGGAGATAATAGCACATACTCATTGCTCATGCACAAGAACAGTAACAGATCCCTTTTGCTCCATTTAATGAAAACTGTTGAAACTGTTGGTTGTATATGCAGTGTCATACACATGCAACATTGTGCTTCTGCCATCTTTTGGAGCTGACAAGTTCCAGCAGATTTTCAGTAATCAGATAAACTATGCGCACGTTCATGTTTAAGGCCAAATGTTCAGAATGTTCAGCTGTAACTGCAGGCAATGAATGCTCTCTCAGCAGAGCTTCAGAAAGGCACATCCTAAAACTACAGAGAAATGAAAGGTATTTTCATATCTGATATTTAACGGGAACTATATCGCTTTGAAGTATTAAGAAACAGTTCTTTGCTTTTACCTGGAAACACACCATTTATTCCACAATGTTTAATCAGCTTTATGACCACTTTCATAGTAATGAAACACATCAATCAAGTAAACAGTTCACATTGTCAAAGCCAACACCAGGAGATACATTACTGACTGTGCTAAACCTGGTAATTTTGCTATAACCACACTTTTTTCTTTTAGTTTTCATAATACATGATTCTGTGCAATACAGCTTTCCTTCTCTTTTCTTCAAAAGCAACTGCTGTTCTCATGCTGGATTTTAACAAGTTCACATGCTCCAAGATAGTTTCTTTAGAAAAACTTAACACATCACATACCAACATGGAACTTATAAAAACAGTCATAAAATTGTTGTCATCCTTACATATCACCATCCCTCTAAATCAACATCCTCTCTGAAAATTGTCACGGATGGAGGGCCAAACAGAGCTCTTGGCTAAGCTGGCTCAACTCTTTTGACTTCAAAAGGAACGCACCCGCCTTGTGAGATTTCTTTTTTTGTATAAAAGCTTCCTCAGAAGGTTAATGAAATTAAGCTTTCAATCTATTCTAGATTTTCAAAAGAGAAAATTTATCCCTTATCACTGGGCAGAAATGAATTTTCCAAAGTATTAATGAATTTCTGTCTCATCCATGCTTTGAAGTTTTGGTACCATTCTATAAGTTTTTTCCTCCTTTGAATTTTTTCTTCTAAGTTCATTTTTTTTTCTTTCTCTAGAACAGCAGGAAGCTCTCTCCAGTTTTTAATAAAGATAAATGGAGCCCCCATGGATTTTAATAATTGTAATGGAGCACTGTGGTACATTGATGAATTTCTGCAATCACCATGTGTCATTACATCTTCTATAACAGGCAGAGATCCATATGAACAAGCTTCATAAATTCTGTAACATTCTGTATTTATTCCCACTGGGCACAATGTCAGATCACTGTGCAGCAAAGCATCTTGATAGTTTTTGAAACTTTCATTTGTTTCTTGAGGCTGCCACCTAGGAACATAAAGAGATTGAAAATTAACATTTTTCCCATGTGCATTACAATGAAAAGTAGAGATGTGCTTTAATTTCAATTGTTTATAATACTGAAAATGTGAATGTAAAAATTTCATACTATGCACACAATAAATAGGCTTTTACTTTTCATCTTAACTGTTCTTAAAGAGTTTTCTAGAAATTTTATTGGAAATGCCACTGTTAAAATCAGACTGCAACACTTTTTAGACGTGGTCCTTTTAGTAATACCTGGAAATGTAAGAGGCTAATTGAAACTGTTTTCAATCTTGGCATGACTCGGATGATGCATACGTCAATTTACTCCACAGCAGAGTTCAGAAAGAGACAGGGAAACACCTAGTGGACCTCCTAACGAAAATGTTTTTTGCTTGAAATACTTCAGATGAGTAAAGGCTTGCTCTTTACATCCCTCTGCTCTACATGTAAAGCAATTCGTTAGCTTTGTTAGTCTGCCACAGTGTCTCAGAACGTCTGTGAGGTAAGCGTTACGCCACAGACACTGTTAATCTCCTGAGGCCCTCCATCAAGGTAGAAGAGGTCTTCCTAAGCACTGCTGTGCCTACAATCAACCATTTCACAGGTGACGCTTGGCAAAATGAAGAAAAACAATCAGAACCCTATTTCTGTTAGTCAAAAGATCTGTTCTCCCTATTTGGAGGAAAAAAAGAGTTTTATTGTTCAGATTAAATCCACTCTTGTATGGAACACAACAAAATACAACTGCTTTTTTCTTCTAGAAAAATTAAGACACACAAGATGTAAACCAAATATTTATTCTCCCACCATAATCAAATGTATATAAGGAAAAAAAAAGATGGTCCTTACATGCAGTATATACAGGAGATTTTTCTAGGTATTTAAAAATATACCTTGCGTAAAATATAGCAACAGAAAGACCAGTGCTATTAAGCTTTACACAAAGAATCCTGGCAATGTTCTCTTTACTGAACTGGTTACCTTTATTTGTTCTATTTTTTAACATTCAAGAAAGGATCGGCAATAACAGAGTAGGCAAAAAAGTCAGGGTATTTTCATGAAGCAAATCAGAGTCTTACTGTTCTCTGGCTGCAATCCAACAAAGCTTATCAAGCCCATCCTGCTTCAGAATTTCCATCAGGGTTTCTCTAGAAGAGTTCTTATAAACCGTCCCTAGGAAGTTACATAGATATGACCTCGGATCATGTAGCATTGACCAACTGGGTTCTACAACCGGAAAATTTCTGTAGCTGTAAAAAGAACGCACACATTAGATAATGATACGTTTTATCTCAAGAGAAAATACATTTTGCACCATTTCATACTTACTGTAGCACATTTCAAGACTAAAACCACATTTATTTATTTGTTTTATTTTACAAGTTTTGTCCTAAAAGGTGGTCTTTATTCCATTTATCCTGACCACTCTTGTGGAATATCTCTGCAGACTTCTCTTCTGTCTTGACATCAGAGAAATTATGTATGCATGCTACAAATATCCTTGAGAAAAACACTATTCCAAAATGAGCTGTTCTCGATGCAACCACCAGTTCTGACTGAAATGGTCAGGTAAAGGGCAATTATGGAGTTGATATCTCAGCTACTGCATCTCTAGGTGTGCTCATCAGCTAAAAATACCACTGGTAACCTCTCAAAGGACAATGTCACTTTGATCTGTTTGACTTCATTAATCTAATCTTTTGGCTACTAAATAGCTTGCTGTACTAGCTATTCAACTTTTTTTTTTTTTTGGACTCAACAAAACCCATTTAAAATCCTGGGATCCAATGTGAACTGTATGTCATCCTTTCAAAGATACTTTCATCACACCAGGCATATGTTTCTTTTTATTGATTCCTCAAATCTTCCATCAGTAATTTCAGTCAGCATGACAGCTTGTGAAGCACTGCTTCAGCTGAAGGGGCTGGCACTAACTTTCCCATTACATAAAGTTAATTTTGTTTTTTTTCTGGAACAGATAAATGTTAGAAATCCTTTTTTCCCCCCTGCTCCTTAGCATTCTCTAATTAAAAGAGCTTTTCCTCCCAATGTCATCATTTTCAAGGGATCACTGTTATTCTATTTCCCTGTTGCTTTTATTTTTTATTTTTTAGCAAGAAAAGCTATACCCTGATCCCAACTCTTTACTGGTTTCAAAAGTGGTCTCTATTTTATTTCACAATGATTTTTAATTGTCATTAATACTCGTAGTTCTGAACACCTGCTCTCACTTTCCTCACCTTCTCAAACCCTGACGGAGCAGCCCTTTCCTAGCTCTTCTCCAACCTGATGAACATTAATTCACCTCCTCTCAGAGACCCATTTTTCTTCACACCAAATCTTTTTGCAGCATTCTACATCTTTCTTTTCCTTCTTCCCTCAGAAAATCTGACCCATTTATGTACCCTTAACCACAATTTTTGTAACTATTGGTGTATAAGGGCTGCGAAGTCCCACTCTGATACCTGATCCATCTTTCCACATGCAGCTTTGCACCACACTTTACTAACTGTTGATCCTTTCTCTTTTCTGTCACTTTAATCTTGGCATCTCAAACCCCAACTTCTTTCTGCTTACGAACTCCCAGTATCATCAATTCCCTGATGCTATCAAGAATCCAACATTTCAATGGCACTCTGAGCAAGTTCAATCTATGTATAAAACTCTGTATAGTTTGCAGACTGACTCAATATAGGATACTAAGTTCAAATACAACACAAGATATGAAAACAATCCTGAATTCTTTTGTTCTTGTATTACCATGATACATAGCTAACACACTATTAACAAGGAGTAAATTGGGAAAAAATACATTTAACTGAACCAAACACATATCTACTCCACATAAACAGTCTGAGCACTACATATAACAAAAAGGTTTCTTGAGTAAGCAGGTAAGCCAGCTGTGATACTGGAGTGTATTAATTCCAAATGAGAGGCATATAATTTAGTTTTGGGAGCCAAAATAGGGGGTTAAAAAAAAAAGTACCACCAGTACCATCCCTTTCCTGCCCTAAACAAGCTGCAGTTGGAACCTAATTACATTAATATCTTTTAAATCCTCGTGTCATAAATATCTTTTAAATCCTCATGGACGTATTACTTCAGCAGTTATGGTAAATCTCAAGAGCAAACCACTGAAGAAAAATAAACAAACAGAAAACCCCACCAGACACAAGCTCATTTTTTTAAAAAGCTCCCTAAATCCTAGTCTTCTATGTTATTATTTTAATTGCTAAATGTAATTTTGAAAGGCTCCAACGCTTCATTTATAAAATCATTAATAGGACCATGTTCTACAATTTACTTATTTACTCATTTTGGGCACAGCAGCGACACCCAAATATAATTTCCATACCTCATGCAGAACAACTAGGTTTCAATTGTAATTTGTGTCTATAGGACTTACGTAGCTACTCCTAAAGGCCACTGGAAAATATCTTCTTCATTTACCAGGGCATAGTCATAGGTTACAAAGAGCAGGTTTACAAATCCTCCATGTCTTTTCAGGTACGGCTGAATCCATTCGTTGTTGCACTGCTCGCTCCCAAGCAGCACGACAGCCACATGCTGTATCTTGTGAGTCCGAATCAATGTTTGTGCATAATGCAACCACTGAGTGGCGTAAGTGATCTTTGCTTTTTCTCTTCCGTTCAGAACTAGCACAACATTTTCAGCTTCAACTGAGAAGTAGCCAGGAACTACAGATGGACCAGTGATGAAGCTGTGAAAATCAAAATACAAACAGTAAACACCCTTAAGACAAATCACTGATCTTAATCCTCTAAGCATCCTCACTACATTCCAGAGATTTTTTTTCTTCACTAAAGTAAGTGCAATATACCTATGCAAATGCAACCATTTCTGTTGTTAATATCTACAGCTGTAACACAGGAATAAAATCGTCTTCAGCTTTATTTGTGAAAAAAGAAGATTGAGACTTAAATGAAAAGGAGGGGTTTTGTCAATAAATCAGAAATGCTATTGTGTTTAAACAAAATGTGGGCAAACCAACTTTAAAAAAAAATAAGGACATGCTTTGATGTTCACTAAAGTCAAACTTTTTATTCATTATAGTAATAACCAATAAACACTGCATTAGAACAAGGAGTGAAAAAAATTGTAAAAGCTTACTAAAACAGGTGTCTTTACAAGGGACAGCTGGCTGGCTTGGTGTTTTCTTTTTCTGTGAAACTTTGGTTCTGCTAAGGTTAGACCAAAAACCAGACTGCATCATCTGATACTGAGTAGAATTGGTAACACGAGAGGTAGACATCTAAAGACAAATTTATGCTGCTTGTGTGACTCTGGTCAAACTACAAGCTTTGATGCAGATTAGGCAGCACAAACATTTTAGGAATGATGTTGCATTTTCAGATCTATCGCAATATATTGAACATTGGAATTTCAGCTATGTAGAAAAATCATTACATCACCAATCATTTACAAATATGTGAAGTGCAAGCCCATAAACAGCCCTTTATGAACTTCCACGAAGAAAACTAGTGTTTGCCAGCTCCTGCTCTTCCATTAACTGCTGTGTTAACGCTGTTGACTGCACTCAAAGGATCAGTAACTGCATACCCTGGGAAGGAGTGAAGGGGAAAAAAGACTAGCTTTTTTTTTCCCCTCTGAAATCAACTGTTAATTTTCTACCTTGAAAAACAATACTGCACTACTACGGTTTTCCAACTACCAGCTACACTTAATTTAGAATAAACATAAATTTTATTTAATTGAGAATAAGCATGCAGTAGAACTCACGAAACGTTGAGACTAACAGCTGGTTTCAATTCAAGTGTGCCTAGTGAGGAAAAAATTCACAGCAACACTGTACAAACCCCACTGAGGATATCTGAAACAGACTGACCTTTGGCAAGGATATTCTAAACCTGAGTTAAGCTGCCATGCTGTTGGCTCAGTGGCTTATTTTGGAGCCGAGAAGACTCAGGATCTGGAACTAAGACTTTTAACAGATTAAACATAAAACAGGTCAAGACAAAATCTAAAGTTAAACATACAAGAGAAAAGACTTTGCGACACACAAAGACAGTGACAGCCTTATCACTGGGATTCATGAGAACGAACACTCTGAGTATCAGACTGCCCAATGCAGTGAACAGGATACACAGATACACAGACTTTGTCAAAAGAGACGAAGGGGAAGACGGCTTTATCTGTGGACACAGTGTTGTAAGTCTACCAACTTTCCAGGAATAACAAGGCGTACAGCTGGGGAAGCAATGAGCCATCTGTAGGAAACATGAAGTTTAGCAGCATGAAACTGCACTGGAGGGGGAACACTATGAAAATCCCACAATTTAGTAGTAAAAACATAGTAAGGCTGTGCTATGAACTCCCAGTCAGAATACAATGGTGACTAGAAAATATAAGGGAGATTACAGAAACTGCAAAATTCACTATTCACATACGACTCATCATGGTTGACACGCAAAGTTTACATTTTTGGACTCATTAAACAACTTGCTTCCTGTTTTCCTTACTAGTCTTAGAACCAGATCTAGTTCCAAAGGTGATAGTCAGACAGCCTCTCTGTAACAGCAGTATAATTAGGTTTAACATTTTAACAGAAGAAAACATGCCAAATATATCCCCCATAGAGATACTTGAAATGAAATAAAGGAATTACTTAAAAACAAGAAATCAAGAACAGAACTCTCAAAGGAGTAGTCCAAACAACAAGAAGCTTGCAAGCAGCTTGTAGGCTGTTCAAAAACACCATATAAGAAGTCCACGCAAACTGTGTGCCTTGACCCAAACAGGAGACAATGCAACACCTCAGAAAGAAACACCTGGCTTAATAGAAAAGTCAGAGGCTGTCAAAAGGCAAAGGTCACTGCTGGAAACAATAAAACACTTGCACAAACAAGAACGACAGCAAAGCTCATGAAATACTGCAGATGAAATGGAAACAGAAGATTAAGGCTAAAAAGCAACTTGAAGAGCACCTTGTAAAAGGATGCTCAGGCTGATTGGTGAAGGTTCTTTAAATATATGAAAAACAAAATATATGAAAAATTTATCAAGAAAGCAACTACAGAACTGGTGGCACCACCTAATGGCCATGATTTATGAAGGGTACTCAGAGATAACAAAGCTATAGCAGAGAAGATTCCCACACCTGCCTCATTCTCTGGAGTAAGAAATGTGAGTTAAAACACAAGAAGTATTATATCAAGTGAAGAAATCGCATCTGGATGGCTTCCACTTTAGAGTTCTGAAGGAACTCAAACATGACACCTGCAGAACTGCTGGCAAAGGTATATGTGGCTGTCCTTATCAAGAGGTACTATGCCTAACGAAAAGCAGGTCTGCCAGCATCGCTTCCTCCTATGAAAACAACTTGAGAGGACTCTGGGAGCTTCAGACCAGTATGACTCCCTCTCTGGAAGAATCTACAATAAAGAGTAACATTGCCGGATCTTATAAGGTCACACAGATGGATAAACATTGCTGTGAACATGGCTCCTACAGAGAAATCCTCTCTCACTAATCTGAGGGACACCTATGATTGTGTCAGTAAGAACAGAGATAAAAGTGATCCAGTAGTAACAGTGTATCAGGCTTTTCAAAAAGCTTCAACTAAGGCTGTTAAGGAAACTAAATTGCCACGAGTTATCCTTTGGGAAAGCATCTGTCCGGTAAAGAAACCTTTGCTTGTTAATTTTGTTGAACAATATGCTTTCATTCAGCTATCTGCAATGAATTGAGATGTCTGCAGTTTGCACAAAGAGGGCAGGAGAATGGAACAGGAGAAAACTGATGAACAATAGGGACTGTCAGGGACTGGGATTGCGGGAAAGCATTTCTGAGCGCTAAAACAGAGACAGTGGGACTCCCAGTGGAACAGAAATTTAGGAATGCTCTTATTTAATGACAAGAATTTTGACACTCCCCTAACATCCTTCTGGAAGATGAGAGAAGGATGCGAACTGTTTCAGGCCAAGGAAGCTGATAAACTCTGTTGTCCTACTTGTTGTAGGAATGTGCCAACACATCACTAAAATTCAGAGCTCACCAGCTCCTTCTCTGCCTGCTTTTAAAGTAAATGCTCCTGAATTTCAGGTAGAAGTCGATATTTTCAGTATCCTTTAAGCAACTTCTTGACTAAAACCTCAAAGCCATCAAAACCTGTATTAAAAATGCATATTCTTCATCATAAAGATATTCAGTGACCTCATTGATGCACATGCTCAAACATTATTTTGTCATTTCTGCCTTCAGATTTGATATTCTTTAAAAACATTCATGTGAACTCTATGTTTTAACAATCATTAGACTTACTAGAGAACTGCTCAGCAGCACGTATTCCCCTTACGTCACCTCAGCTAGCTCCCTCTAGCCTCGTCTGGTAATCACATGGAAGTAATCTACCGCAGCCAGATAATAAAGAAGTCAACAATTCCAGAATATATTTTTATCAGTGAGCAGCCAATTAGTATATACTAATTATTTGTCACAAAAAGCTACAAATAACATTTCCAATCTGACTAAGAAGTAGAAATTCAGCTAGTTAATTTCAAAATCTCGATCATAAGTCATATTTGCATATTTTCTGTAATTTTCACAGAAAGTTCTTAGCAGTCTGCCACATTTTAATCTCTAATATATTGGTACCTGACATAAGCTTCATGTTTTATTAGGAATTAATGTCCAAGTTGAAGTTAAAATAAAGACTCTATTATCCCCAATTCCTTTAAACGTAACAATGAGATATCAACATGCTAATATAGAAATATTCCTTTGAAAGACACATGGAGGATTGGACCATACCTGCATACAAGGAACACAGCTTTTTTATTTATTTTTTTAAAGAGTATGTGATTTAGTGTGCTTCCTTTGATGAAAGATTGACTATTTAATACTCACTGTATTTAAATCAAGCCTACATGTCTTCCTAGAAGACATTTTATAATCGCTTTTGAACTTGATACAGACATCACTGAACAGATTCTATGGTCTGTACCACGTACACAGACAGATGTAATGAAAAACAATTCCGAGTGACAAAAACTTTCATGGTCACTTCACAACCATGTTTACATCAACCATTATCTGCAAACCCTTGTCTAACTGTGTTAAGAATAAACACCTTTCTGAAGCAAACATTTTTCAAAAGTTAAATTTACTGAAGTGTATAATTCGTTCTTTTAAAAGAAAACCTTTGAAGAGATGGGTCATTACGCAAGTGACTACATGTTGTAGGCAAGCTACTACCACAGGCTGGCAAACTGGTCAAATACATGAAAAATCCTCCAGCTGAGTGGTAAGGCACTGGCACAGGCTGCCCAGAGAGGCTGTGGATGCCCCATCCCTGGAGGTGTACAAGGCCAGGCTGGATGGGGCCCTGGGCAGCCTGATCTGGTGGGTGGAAGCCCTGCCCACAGCAGGGGGGTGGAACTGGAAGGGCTTTGAAGTCCCTTCCACCCCAAGCCATTCTGTGATTCTATCACTGTGCCTTTATGGAAAACCTTCAAAATTGTATTAAATAGGACCCTAGAGAAAAGTTTTATATAATACAAAACATGCCTGACTCTAGTCTTAAAACATGCATGACCACAGATCAAAATCCATTTTTAAAGCAAACACTGCTTCAAGTATCATCTTCCTTTATAAACAAATTTTTGCTTTGCAAATCAAGCGGTTAACCAAAACGCTGACTCTGGTAGACTGTTTTCGTTACAAATAGAAAGAAATTATGGTTTCGATACAATCTTATTCATGAATGAATGAGTAAAGTCCCCTTTCCCTAAATACAATAGAAATCAAAGAGCAGGAGACATTTTCTTGCCTCACAACTCTTCCAGCTTCTTTCAGTCAACTCTCAGCTCCAAGCCCCAGTTTTTAGACTTTTCTCACGGCAGGTTCCCCCCTATTTGTGAGGTCTCTTGGCTGCCCTCCTTCTCAGCATTGTGTCTTCTCATATTTCTTCCAAATCTTCAAAAAATAGCTGACGGAATTGCTCCGTATCTTTTGCTTTTTTAATAGCAAGGTGTTTGGGCTAGAATTTGCGGTTTTTATCAATTATGTTTTTCCACGAATGTAACTATTTCGTGTGATAGTATTAAATGAGAAGTTGTGTGCACATTTCTCAGTTATCTTTACACTACAAAATTAAAGTAATTGCAACTCATTAAAATAATGGTAACTTTGACAGTCAAAATAACACAGCTGTGCATCTTACCATGCTCTTTAACAAACTATAGACTGGAAAGAAAAAAATTACACAGATGAAGACAACATCAGCAGCTAGTACCTGAAATATGTTTTTCCTGCTTTTTGGCTTCCTTCTCTCCACTGTGCAGTCACATCAGCTGGCTCAAGATGCCCACCAAAAATATGCTGCCATAGGTAAAGACCTACATAAATGATGAAGATAGGACGGAGAATTTGAATGCATGTGTCCTGCCCACTCTACAACACCAGCAAAAAACCAAAAGAAATAAAAAATGTATTTTTGGAAAATGAAAACAAATAACATAAGAACTTAGAAATATCAAAGCTTCCTATATAGTATGAACATTGCTCCCCCAAATTCCATACGACTTGTCACTAGTTAAGATGACTTTTACACTCATGAGGGCATTTGAGAAGATTCTTTGGCTGTCAAAATATCAGTAAATGAAGATATACCAAACTATCACTTCTGCTAGCATCTCTTTCTTGTATGCCTAATGCTTAAAAATTAAAAAATATTAAACACCATTTTACATACAAGCATACTGCTCTTAAGCTTTTGTGAAATACCCCAAATTTTATGATGGAATGCATCATAATGTATAATGCTACATGCAAGTTCAAGTAAAGCTGGAACTTTTACATATCTAGAAAGGCTATAATATGAATATATACCTTCAGCAGTATCTAAAGAGGAGCTTGGTCCCTAGTTTATGTCGCCAGAGAGGCAACTCTATGTCTTCTGCACCAGAACAATTTGCAAGTTCATCAGCGGCAGTAGCAGTATACAGTACATAAACCACCTTCTCGCTGTACAGTGCTTTAGCTCATAAAGTGTAAAGGTGACAAACATTCTGCTTTAACCAAATACGATGCCTGTTTTCCATTGTATTCTAAGATAGATTGGATCCAAAAAGTAACTGTGTTTCTTTGCCACTTGCATGTGACTTTTCCTTGACAGATTTGAAAAACAACCCTGGAACGAGCTGATTCAAAGGAACTGGAGTCTAATAAGAGTGGTGACCCTTATAATGGTATTAACACAATTTTGAATAAGAGGCAGCACTTCCTTAATGCTCTTCATTTACAGATATACACACATTTTGATTGTATACATATGCTACGTTCAGTTAAAGGGAAAAAAAAAAAATCAGAGAGAAGTGATCGATCCGAAAAGCCGTGTGGACAGGCACTGATCACACCTGCTTACCGATCGCTGCTTTTCCCCAGATCTGTACTCTAAGGTTNCGGGAAGCTGGCCGCCGCCAACACGGGCCGCAGCGGGCTCTGTGTGTGTAGAATGGGGGTTCCTCGGCACCACTCTTTCCCCGGCGATGCCTCCGCGCTCCCCAAGCCGCGGCAGGTGCCGGACGGCCCCGCAGCCAGGCCCGCTCCCCCTCCCTGGGCCGGGCCGTGCTGCGGCCGGGCCGCCCCGCTCTCACCTCGCGGGCCGCGGCGGTCCCTATGNCATAAACCACCTTCTCGCTGTACAGTGCTTTAGCTCATAAAGTGTAAAGGTGACAAACATTCTGCTTTAACCAAATACGATGCCTGTTTTCCATTGTATTCTAAGATAGATTGGATCCAAAAAGTAACTGTGTTTCTTTGCCACTTGCATGTGACTTTTCCTTGACAGATTTGAAAAACAACCCTGGAACGAGCTGATTCAAAGGAACTGGAGTCTAATAAGAGTGGTGACCCTTATAATGGTATTAACACAATTTTGAATAAGAGGCAGCACTTCCTTAATGCTCTTCATTTACAGATATACACACATTTTGATTGTATACATATGCTACGTTCAGTTAAAGGGAAAAAAAAAAAATCAGAGAGAAGTGATCGATCCGAAAAGCCGTGTGGACAGGCACTGATCACACCTGCTTACCGATCGCTGCTTTTCCCCAGATCTGTACTCTAAGGTTGGTCTGTTCCAGGGGAGACCTTGCACTTTTTATCATCTTAAGATTATTCTCGTATCTCTGCTGAGCAGCAAGCTGCTCATTTTTCTCATCAGCTTCCCAGGGGTTCCACTCTTCATTTCCCAAAGAAACATGATCTATACCTAAGAAACCCAAACACGTAATTTACATTAAAAGCCGTGTTAGAAATGTAGAAAACGTACGCATTTCCTAGTCATTACAGAATTTCACATATCATTCTGGGCAGGCGGCACCGATAACAGCTGACAGGAGTTCCTCTGACACACGCTCACAGAGGACGGCAGCGGCTCGGCGCTGCCCGCGCCCGCCCCGGGCCCGGCGGCCCCGCTCACCTCACCCCGCCCCGCCGGGCC
>WBMW01002535.1:368667-459752 GCA_013396635.1 Penelope pileata | reverse complement strand
GCGCCGGGAGGCGGCGGCGGGAGGGGCTGCTCCGCGACGGCGGGTGCGGCGTCCTCCCCCCGAGAGCTTCCAAAGGCCAGAAGCAGAGAAGTGACAGAGTGAAGGCTGGTTCAGGAGCGCTAGAGAAGTGGATCTGTGCAGGAGGAAGGTGGTGCTGGCTGCTCGTAATGCCTTCTCCGTGAGCTGCCTGACCGAGCTGGGCTCAACACATGGGTCAAGTCATAAGGGTTTTATGTAACAGAAAGGTGTACACGCATTAGTTTGAGTCATTTTACATAGTAAGAAAAAGGGCAGATGTTTAAACTAGCCGTCACTCTTCTCTAATGCTAGAAGCTGTGATTCCTGTAGAGCCACCAGCAGCCCGTTTCTCACACTGCGATCCTAATGGCACTCAGAGCCCCGCGACCCTCACCTGCCCTAAGCACAGGGAGAGTTCACTAGTATAGATTGTAACACAACTCCACAGACTCTTTTGGGTCTGAGTTGTGTTTTTTTATTTTTTTATTTTTTGTCTTGATCAATTTTTTTACCCTTTTAACCCTTATGGACACTAAATTTTGCTCTAATCCTGACCCAAAATGTATTGAATGGACCTCTGCTTGCTCCAAACCGAAATGTACCTGGCTGCCTTAGCAGGCCGTGGGAAGTGGGCTCACAGTCAGCTCACTGCCCAATCCCCAGTCTAACACAATGACCTGCGCGCTGACAGAGCTAGGAATGTATCCTGAAGGCCCACAGTGATAGCACTGATTCCTACATTCTGGGTTCCCTTTCTGATGGGCTGTGCTAGCTTGACTCATTGTTTTTCTCCAGACCAGCTCCTAATGCTAAATGTGAGCATGGTTTCAATCCTAGCCATTCGAAGCCCACATACAGTGCACTATGGGCGCCAGCAGCAGTCTGCTGCAGAAGCGGAGATCAGCAGGCGCGTTCCTGCTAGGCATCATGGCCACTTTATCTTGGTTATAGTGATTTATAGCTTTATGGGAAAAGCACACCAGACGAAAGCTTTCCGAATGATGGCTGAGTTTTTCTCTTGCCTGTTTAGCTTAGTGCTGTGTATAGTATAGTCACAAATTTGGGAGGATCAGAGACGTGATATCTATAGAGATTGATATGAAACTGTTTTCAGCTTTAACTGCAACCTGTTTTCTAGACTGTATCAGTAACTGGGTTCATGTGCTGAGCTGCAAAAAAAAAAATAGGAAACCCATGTACAAAGAGTTTACTATTTAATTTAAAACAGAATACAGTAATGAGTGTGCTAAATAGTAGAACCGAAAGGGAAGAGGGTAATAGAAAGGAATTAAGAAGGGCAAAGGAGAATAAAATATTAAATTGTTCAGTAACAAAGTTTTCCTATTGCGCAGCTTTACTGCTTTAAAAAGTAGAAAGTTCTCTCTTCTTCCCATACAGATGCAGTTAACTTCCTATAAGAGGAAGAGGCTTTAAAAGAAAATGTCAGGAACTAAACTAAGACGAGTTTTGTTTATAGACCATTTCATAAACAGTGTCTTGAAAGTCTCTTTTTGCATGTGTGCATTTCAATAAAAGATGCAGGAAGTGAATGTTTTTTGGAACAGCAGCAATCATTCATCAGCAGGTCTTTCACAATAGTGATGATACAGTGGTCCTATTTACAGCAGAGAAAGGCACACCAAACAGAAGTGAGATAAACCAGTGCTATCAAACAGTGCTAGAGTAGCTGTAGTAGGCTGTGGCCTCAGAGGAGATGATAACGTTTGATCGTTTGGAAAGAAATTCACATGCAGAAGATGCAGTGAGAGTAAGCGTGAGAAGGAACAGCATATACTTCCTGAGCGTAGCATTTTAACCTTGTGTTTCCTGCCCATATTAATTCCTTTTACATTTTACAGGTTGCACTTCCTTGTTTCATTGGCACAACAGGGTGAAAAAGGCTGTACATAGATATGTAAGAAAGGGTTGTTTTATAAAAAGAGCTTTGGCTTCTGTTCAAAATTCCCAGCAAGGCTTAAGTAAATGCTTTTACTGTAAAATCACAGAGAAGCTAATGTGACTTTAAAACGTATTTAACGTTAAGAATATATGAAGAGGAGGGTAGAATTAACAGAATGCCTAATTAATAAGGGTCTTAGAGTAGGAGCTTTGTTTGAGAGCTGTAGAGTGGTAAGACTTACAGGAACGTACAACTGGAAGGAACCACCTTAACCATAGAGTTTCCTTGAAGTCGTGGGGTGCCGTGCAGCAGATGCCAAATTCAGGAAATGCCTGTACTTCCTACACGATGTCTGTGGCAGCCTACAGAGGCGTAGCAGGTATTACTTCCTAGCATTCTGTAACACACTTCAGATATGTTGTAGGAGACCAAAAGCCAAAAAGAGAGGAGGAGAGCCTCGCTAATATCCTAGACCTTTGCACAAACAGAATATTTAACACTGCTGGCTGATACTACAAATCAGACTTACCTCTTCTGTGCTGCAGGACATAGAGCCCAACAGCAGCCAATGAGACATGGAAAAATCCTGAACCAACAGAAGAAGAGTAAATTGCATTCTTAAAACAGTAGATGTGTACAGTACACTCAACAAATGTGTGTTCTGTTCAAGAATTCATTACAGCAAATGAAAGCTAACCTGGAGTTTTAAAATTATTTTTATGAATGTGGCTGGAAGCCTAAGTCAAAGTACATTCTGCTATACATCAGGTAATTTTAAGTAACCAGCTGTGAAAGTAAGCTTTTTGTTTCTGTGAAAAGTAATTTTTTTTCTGTACATATTATGATAAAAAATACTTCCTGCTATTTGCTTTTTACTGCTCATGACTGCTAGAATAAATTATTCTGTGGTCTCTTCTACACCCTTCAAATAAAAATTCTTATTGTTTTGTCTTAGTCTCTGGTTGGGATTGACTGATGTCACTGGGAAGTTGAAGAAAACTATATTGATCAATTTGTAATGTAGGCAGACCTGAGCAAGGTTTTAGGGCACAGCTGGGAATGAAATAAAGAGTCTAACTGATCGAATCAGAACACGGAGTGAAGACAGTTGTTGCCAGTATCTCTGCAGAAAGCTTTTTGGGTATAATTACTGCTCTGTTAGTCCTGTTTTCATTAATTAACGAGTCTGTAGGGTTTCTTAGTGCCACCTGCAAAGTGTAGGAGGCAGCTGCTATTGCAAGTTCTTTTCTGCACGGACCCGAATGTCCTGCTGGGCTGCTTTGTACAAGGCTGAACGAAAGGGAGAAGTCTGCAGGAGGCAATTAACGAAATGTAGATAGACAGAAGTCTCAATTCTAACTGCAGGTGATGGCTGCTGTTCCTGGGCTTTTCAGAGATTCTCCTCTGGATAGGACTCTTCTGGTCAGAGAGGAGTGTTAGCTCATTAATGGACGTACTGCTGACTGTGCTTTGCGTGAGTACGCCCTAACATCATCCAGGCAGAAGCATGCTGAGGTCTTTTTTACCTGACTGAACTGTTACTTTGGCGGGGTGATTCCCTCTGGCAGAGAGGTGAGGAATTGAGGACAGTGTCATCTTTTTTTTGTCACAGTAGGATCAAGAAGAGGGTGTCCATCTGTGGCCTCGAAGCCTTGGAGTTAAAATGAGAACAGCTTCTTCCTGAGACACTGATGCACTGCAGGCATGCCAAGAGAAAGTAAGGGGTTTTTGATCCTAATAAAAAGGCAAACCTAACTGCCAATCTCCTGGATTCTGTCAAGTAAAACACATAACTATCCAGAGATGTTTTTAGATACCAAAAGGCTTGTCCTCCTGTGCTGCATGCACTATGTTTGGAGTATCTCCAGGCTGTTGTCTGTATGGACTGTTAAAGCACAAATCCATCCAAAACACTGTGGCTCCACCAGTAACACAAAGAAAAGGCTCGTAGATGCTGCTTCCAAGACTGTGTCACGGTTTACACATTTTTTAACATCAACATCAGGAGCAGGTTAGACCTTTCCAACAACCAAGATGAGTCTGGCCTTGAAAGCCTGCTTTCAAGCATGGTCTCCCTTGTTCTGTAACTGTTGCATCACCGCTATTTTGTTTATGCACACTGAAACCAGGCGGTGAAGTCAATTCCCTGCTCCTTTAAGCTTTCTTTTGATGTTCCCAAAGAGCTTTATAGCTCATTTGCTATCGCAGTAGGCTAAATAAACTCTCAAAAAACACACGGTTTGCACAATCTTTCACTGTTGTAAGTAGAAATATAAGACAAATATTTTTAAAATATTTATAAAACCAACACTAATACGTTTTCCATTTGCATAAACCTCTAAGGTTTTCCAATATTATAAATTATTACTTTGTGGATAGAAAGGTTTATAATCTCTCCTTCCCCCCATTCTTGTTTGAGTAGTATAAAGAAACATATTTATATATTATATCCATCTAACAGATTCCAAGGGAAATAATTTATTCTTCGAGGAAGAATTGTAGTAGGTTATATACTCGCAGGAATTCTGATCATATTTTAAAATAAAACCTTGCTGGAATGTCACGCTGTGGAGTCGCTCTGAGTTTTTCCATCACATCTATGATCTATGTAGGAAAGAAGGAATCATTTAAAGTCTTCGGTGTTAATTGAGGTGGTTGTGGTGCCACTTAAAAATCACTTGAAATTATTCAGTGCCTGTATCTGGGGACTCATCAGGAGCCGGGGGAGGTCTGTGTGAACGTTGTTCTGGCTTGAAAGCTGACAGGATAGGTATCGCAGATTTGTGGCAGGCTCCTTTTAGTTTATGTGTGGAAACTTCAGTTAGCTCTAAGTGGAGAAAAATTCTGTGAAATGGATGATTTTGTGAAACTACGTTCATATCTGACCTGGAGCTTGATCAGAGTTTGTGGATTTGGGGATCTAATCCTTCTTTGTCTAGTGACTTCAGTCCTGAAGA
The DNA here is from genome assembly GCA_013396635.1 of Penelope pileata. Taxonomy (NCBI): domain Eukaryota; kingdom Metazoa; phylum Chordata; class Aves; order Galliformes; family Cracidae; genus Penelope; species Penelope pileata. The sequence goes on along the minus strand of WBMW01002535.1, from coordinate 454,877 downwards.
ATGTAGCCCATTCTTAAGTTCATATTAAAAAAAAAAAAAAAAAGGCTTTTATCAATATTTGAAGCAACAAATTTCTTCCAAGCCGGAGGAGGGCTCGAATGTTAAGCAGTGGAGTTAGGATTCCGGTCTTGAGGAGAGCAGACCTGTTTTTATGAAGGATATTGCTGGACAGAATCACCTGGGAAGCTGCTGTAATGTGGGAAGATGCCTCACTGCTGTAGGCTAGTTTTTAAGGAAAACATACTGAAGATTGAGAAACAAACTCTCCTACTGTGCAGAAGTACTGGAAAGCAATAAGTCAGAGACTATTTAGAGAAACTGGGTGTATTCACATCCGTGGGACTGTATAGGATTCAGCCAAGGTGCTGAAAAAGCTGGCTGACATGATTGCAAGGTCACTATCTATCATCCTGACAAGTAGGTGGGCCTGGAGCCTGATGACTTGAAAAAGTTGACATCACATCCATCTTTAAGAGGAAAAGAAATATCAGGGACCTATGGGCTGCTCAAATCTTTAATTCTCGGCTTAGATTATAGAAAAATGATGAGGTATATCCTCTTGGAATTCATTTCTAAACACGTGAAGGACAAAATGATGAAGAATAGTCAGAAGATTTGTCTTATCAGATAATATCTGACCGATTTGATTGCCACCTATGGTGCAATGGCTGACTATATGGATGTCGAGAAAAGCAGTGGATGGCTTCTTTACAGACCCAGCTGTAGCTGTAGGCAAAACTGAGTTTTGCTGACCCCAGGAAGAGAACACATTAACATCACAGTTCAACGGTGCATTGGCAGCAGAGTGGCTCCCATACCAGGCTCCCAAACCAGATCCAGGTGCCAACCCGAATACGTGCCTTGGCTCCCAGAAATAGCCATGTTTTGTTGTGCTTTGCACTTGCCAATGCTGCATATTTCACAAAAGGGTGGGACCCAGCCAGCTGGTTGGAAGGGAAATAAGGAGAAAATTGGGCATCCTGCTCCCTGGAAGGGTGCTTCCTTCTTTAGCTCTGGAGCAGACGACACTGTGCAGCCTCTCCCTTTGCTGGAGCACAGCCTGATGCAATGAATGCCATGGCTGTTCATGCTTCATCTCATCAGATGATTAGAAAGTATGATATCAGAAAAAGCTGCTCCTTCACTGAGTTTGTGTTAGGCAGGTGCGTAACTATCACATTGCATGCCTGTGTAATGGTTGCTGCTGGGAGACTTGGTAGCACAGTTAGGAATGTGGCTTTATCACTTGGGTACCAACCTGCTTTGGCTGTGCCTGATGCCTGTTGTGGTCCTCTGCTCCCCTGCAGTGGAATGGACGGGGGTGTAAGGTGCAGTTGTAATGCCAGCAGTAGTCTACCTGAATTGCAGAAATCACCCATGATCGAGGGGTATCACGTATTCAGCCTATTTGCACAGCTGCAGAATCATAAAGCACGTGGAAACCATTTTACGCCTGCTTTCTTAGGAAGCTGGAAAAAGTTTCTTGTAAATGCCCATATGCAATTACTGAAATAAGGCACTTCTCCTTTTATGGTGAAAGCAGTAATAATCTTATTTTTAAAACATATGAATCATGATAAATTTAATTGATAAGTGAATTCCATGACAAACAGAAAGGAATCTTTAGACAGAGGAATATCCCAAAGAAAGTAATAATACAACAATCAGTTAGAAACATGACAGAAGGCCAAACCATAAGATCAAAATATAGAGGTTACAGAGACATATGAGACTTACACAGACGAGTGAACAAGGCTTAGTAAAGAGCAGACAGACATGAAAGGACTGTAAAGGGTAGATCTAGATACTGTAACTCAAAAGGATAAAATTTCACCTATACAATTTGTCAAAAGGCTCACTAAGTATGATGCCTGTGATCGTAGATCTACTGCTGTTCCCTTTTCTGCCGGCATTTTTCATAGTCTCTCTCTTTTCAGGGTACAAAGGCTCACGTTCCTCTTTAAGTCCTAGGAGGCTGTGCTTCTCACCTGTGAATATCTCTTTAGTCCCTGACATCTGTCTCAGAATGATGATTTCCCCTCTGGAAAGAGATAGGAACCATATTCTTTTCCAGCTCATAGCCTTTTTTATAGAGCAGTGAGAATTGGGCTTTCCTGTTTTTCACTTCTTTGAATGTTTCCATACGATGGCTGTTTATCAGGTTTCATCCCCCCTTTCACCTTCTGCTGCTTGCCACAGCATGAATTAGTGTTGCACATGCTCTGTCCCAGCCCTTTTTCATCCCTTTGGAACAGTCAAGAAGGTGTTGCACGTGGATGGTTTTTCGCTCGAATATTTTATTAATCAAGAAATATAAATTTTAGTTAATTTAGTTAATTAAAAGTTCATGGATCTGAGGCAATACCTACCTACCAATACTTGAACAGCTTTTAAAAAGATGGAATAGTGTGAACATTTTGTTATGTTTTAAATGAGCTGTTTGATTTATCATTTCAAAATAGCAGCGCAAATAAATTACCATTGGGAATGAAATTGTTTCATTCTGGGCTCAGTAAAAAAAAAATAATTTTGAAAAGAAGTTGTTTGTGGTGGTTTTTTTTTTTTGTTGATTTTTTTTTTGTTTTTTTTTGATAGTAATAAAACAGAGGAAAATGCTTTGAGATAAACCAAAGCAAACTCTTCCTCTCTTTCTCTTCCTTAAGCATGGTTGCCTGACTGCTCCATGAGCTGACTGAGCTGGTGCTGGCCCAGCTCTGTTTGGGTTTCAGGTTAATGAAGTGGCTTAGCTGGATCTTTTTTGCCCATCATATAAGTCCTTGGAAGACGCACATAGTCAGTTTGTTACTGCTTCTAAGCTGAGAAGCAGCAACTTTCAAGAGAAGAAAGATTGATTTTTGAAACCCTAACGCGTCATGTGATTGCGAGCATCGCTCTCAGTTATTTATACTGGAATTACCTAAGGAATCGCAGCTGTGCCCTTCTTCTTATGCATGCAGTCTAAATCAAATCTTTTGTGTCTATTTTATCTTCCTAATTTTTTGTATTTTTTTCCCGCTAGATGTGAAAACAATGGAAGCCCTAGGCTTTCTGAACACATCACAGAAGGAAGTGAGTTAATAGAGCTAAAAAAGTAGCTAATTATGAAAGCTGTCACAAACTGATTTTATACAAGCATTTAGAAGCCACTTTTTAATTTTTGAACATCTGATTTTTTCTGTTGAACTCTTTCATCTCACTGAAAGGTTTTAATTATATGATGAACTCTAAAGAGTGCTTCAGTAGATAGCAAAGGGAAGACTATTAATACTAGTATTTAGCTCAGAACTCCTACTCTTCTGAAACTTTGAATATGACTCTGTAATGAAATGCATTTATTACAGTTTTCAGATGTTCATGTGATACTCTCATTGTCCATTTACTTGACCTGTCATTTACTGTCATTTCTGAAGTGTCTTACTTGGCCTGAAGGCATCTGTCTGTGTGCTGGGCTGAGACATAGTGTGAACAGTATGAAAGTCTGCTTTCAGCTGAGTGATTTATTGTTAGGATGGAATTTCAGGATTTGTTATCTTTGTTTATCATCCTTTCAGATGTACTCTGCCCAAAGGGAACAAATCAAAGTGGCTCCAGTGTTTATATTCTGAATGGCATCTATTTATGTAATCTCACAGTTCCCTAATGATTGAGTAAGTTATGGGGGAAGTGAAGCTGTTTAGATCAGAACAGAATGTTTCTCTTCTAATATGGCAGGTGGGAGAAATTACTTTCAAAGGGACATTATATAAGTCAATGAAATAGAAGAACCTATGAAGCAAATGCAATGGAAATGGGCCTTCTCCTGTCGCCTTTGCCCATCAGGTGGGGCACGCTCCAGCAGAAGGCCTAATCCATTCTCTTGTTGAAGGTGCTTAGGTATCCTGGCATGGTGAAGGCACTGATTTTTTTAACACTGCATCTTTTGTATCAACCATAGGTACCAGGCTCTCTTCTCTGTGAACACCTTATGGGCACTGCAGTGATACTTGCCCCTTAGCCTTCACTGACGAGCATCTGAGTGACTGAATTCATCCCCTGTGTACTTAGCACTTTAGGGAGAAGTTTTTGCTGCATCTCTGTGACAGCCTCCTTACAGACTTCAGGAATTGCTTAAACTGCCTGTGTCCACACAAGCTTGTAAATGATACTTGATATGAAAAAACAAGTACTGCTGGCAAAGGTGGTTTCAGAGGCAGTGTTTCCACAGCTGAGACCAGAGTGCCTGCAAGGGCAGCTTCCCCCGGGCTCAGTTAATGCCAGGTCCCCAGGGGGGTGAATGGCATCCGAGTGCATAGTTCCATCGTTCGGAAAAGGAAGAGTGAAAATCCCATAACTTGGTCACTGTCTTTATCCCCAGGACTGCAAGTCTGATCTGTCTGCTAGGGCACCAAGGCCTGAGAGAAATCAGCCGTTAAGCACTGCTGCAACAGTTGACTTTTTCTTAGGATATCCTAGAAGGTAGCATCTGGCATGCTTTGTTTCTCTTTTTGTTTTGCGTGGTAGCTGGAAGTCATTTGGTGCATACTGATTTACTAGGACTGAAAGCAGTGTGGCCTCATAAATGGATCAAAAGTTTCAGCCTGAATATGACAGAAACGTGGTAGCACAGGGTCCGCTGACAGTGTCCTTCAGTCATTGCTGTGACTGTTTTAAATGCTTGTTCCCTATACCCAACTGGTAATGAGAGAGAGATTTTTTCTTTGGATTACATCGTATTTCAGTCAAGTCCTTTGAGTGGCTGTAATGTGTGCTGGGACTGCAGGGTCATACCTTCGGCTCTGCCATTTTATGTGTTGTCTGTGTGATGAAGTTTCATAGTATTGGCTTGTTTGCTATGTGTGTTGAAATACACTTCATTTAAGGTAGAGAAGACCTCATCCAAATAGCTGCACAGCAAAATGGCAGGTGAATTTCAGTGCCAATGAGTGCGGTTAATGTTTTTCATTTGAAAAAGAGAGAATTTCTCTAAGGATGAGTTGCGATTGTCTCTGAATAAGTCATTATGATTCATAGAGAATAGATCTGGAGTTACCATGGCTAGTAATCTAAAAAAAAAAAAATCAATGTAATGACCAGAGAAGGTCAAAAACGCTTCACATCAGAGATTGTTAGAGAATAGATAGAAAACAAAACAAAACTATCATTATGCCACTGTATAAATAGTTTATAGATTCGTAGGAATAGTTTGTGCTGTTCAGTCATTAATGACAAAAAATCTGGGGCTGTGCGTCTACCATGATTCCTCTCTGGGCATCTGCTAGCATTTTCGGATCTTTCTTTAGAGGCACTCCCTGCCACAACGGCAGGAGTTGCTAATATGGCCAACATAGTCAGCATGCATTCAGAGTGCTACATGAACTTCTACCATTTTGCAAAAGAGAAACGGTGCTGGAGAGACACAGAAGCAGAATGGAAATTGGCTGCCTCTGACTGCTACAGGAGCCTGGCTGCCTAATTTCAGACTAGCAAGTCATCTGCTCTGGCTGCTGGTGGCAGTCTGCAATGTAACTTTGGAAAGGAATTACTAACCTATCTGTTACATTGATTTTGATCTTGTAGTGCTCATAAGTAGTCAAACTAGGATGCTTTAATGGAAAAAAATTCATTTTTTTTCATTCTTTCATCCATTTGTTCATTCATTCATTTTCTGGAAAAACAGTAAGAAAACCATACCTGGGCCATAGCGTTATAGAAAAGAGGAGGCATATGGTAGGAGATTTGAGAAGACATCTAGTCTCTAAGACGTCAGTCTGTGAGGCATAAGCAGCCATGCCACTCAGAGATTTATCCAACCTATTCTGTAAAATTTCTAAAGATGGAGATTCTCTGATCTCTTCTTGATACATATTCTGGCATTTAATTATTCCCACCGTTATGAAGTTTCTCTTGTTATCCAAGACAGTTTTTGCTTATGCAAAACAATCTTTTTTTCTCTGAATCCTTTCTTGTCACCAACTTTTTCCATATACTTTTTGATAATATATCCCTTAGACTGTTCATCATTAGGCTAAAGGATCTCCGTTCTTCCAGTCTTGCCTTGCAAGTTATGTCCTGTAGACTTATCATTCTCTTTCCTTTCTCTGATCCACACTGCCTGGACAAGACAAGAGGCAGCAGTTTGCACTGTGTTCATGAAAACTTAGCCCCATTGCAAACTGTATGAAATAACAAAAATATCCAGACTCTTGTGGATAGCAACTGAATTAAATTATTGAAGCCAGTTACAAAGGCAATAAAATACTCAAATATAGTCTTTTTACTTAGTCCTTGCCAAATGAGGAGTTAACCTCTAACAGCAGTTTGGCAGAAGAGGTATCTACAGGCATTGTTAATGGCAAATTGTGGTGCTCGTGTCAGGGGTCATGCTGAGGCAAGCCATGTACTGGCTCATGTAAATGTTAACCCCTAAGAAGAGATCTTGACAACAAGCATCCAGATGACAACAAAACTTTCATTACTAAGGTTGTTTTCTCACTTGATTGAAATGCTAACGACCCTACAGAAAAGTTTTCTGTATTAATGCTGAGACCACTTGCACAAACCAACATGTCTGTAGTAAAGATTTGCTTGCTGGTGCTTCTATCAAAGGAAATTTCTGTTTGCTAAAAAAGCATTTGTAAATATTGCCTGTGACAAGAGTAGCTCTGAGGACTGGGAGCTGCCTAATTTACCCATTCTCCCAAATATGGGGACCGACAGTGGTCCACTTGAGACAGTCTGTTTCATAGGAGACCCTAAAATCAGAGCAGAGTATCTGACTTTCCCCCAGACACTCCTTCCTGAGGGTCAGCCTGTTTTTTCAGACATTTTTCTTCCAACAAAGGTTGAGGACAGTCACAGCAGCAGGAGCTGCTACTCTTGGGAGGAAAGACAGAGATGTAAGGACTGTTGATAGCTTTGTTAAACTGATACTGAAGTCGCACCACAGACATTCACTTCCCTTTTATAACAGTCCTACAGTGAACTCCCTGAACAGTCATCTTACTGCTTACTTATTTGTTCTGCTTAAATTTTATCTTTATTGTGTCTAGACGCTATTCGGAGAAGACTACAAAGGTAATTTAAGTGTAGTGAACAGCTTTTAAAACATAACTTCCCAACATCTCCCTTATAGCACATGCCCTATCCTTGCACTGATGGCATTTACATTAATATATGGCCTCTGCTTTCAAAGTTAATTCACCTAGTCTTTCATTCCAGTATAAAAATTTGGGAAAGCTGCTTTTGCAGTACATTATAAAGGTCAATATGTCCAAAGGAAGGATTACCTACACATGGATCAGACCAACTATTCACCTTGTCAAGTATCCTGCCAGTGATGGAGGTCACTAATGAATAACTGAGACATCATAAGACCCCACAGAGGATAAAACCCTATATTTTCTGCAGCACTCAGCACACCACCCTGAAGAACAGTATGTACCTTGACTTCCTTGTGAGCACAAAAAATCCTGAGTTCGTCCAAAAAATCCTGGGTTGCCTATAAATTATCAACACTTGCCGCAGCAGTGACTAGCAACATTCAAGGAAAAACCCTGAGTCACTGGTGGTGTCACTGGTGGTATCACCTCCAGGACAAGCAGGCCTTGCATTGAGCATCAGACACATACATGGGGCAAGTGAAGAAACCTGAGAAGTGCTGTAGAGCATGTTCTCAAATCCTCTCTCTGCTGCTGCCATGCAGCTTACCCTATGGCAGGCAATAGCTAATTTGTTAGCCAGCACAGCGTGGCTCTGAGGCCATGCTTGAGGCCGTAGGTGCAGCCTCATGTTCCAGCATGGCAAAACTCATTGACCTTTCAGCATGAAGTGCCCACATGCAGGCAAGTGGAATTTATGTGTCTACATTAGTGATTGAACTTACTGTTTTTCCTGTATATTGTGCATGTAAAAGTAGCTCCTTTATGTACCACCATTCTGTGGAAGTTGTGGGCTGGTTTAAGTGTTAAACCTTTTTTTGTCTTCAGAATACAAGTGGCAGCTGGCCAAGCTGACAGGACACAGGCCAGGTGCTTGCAGTGGGAAGCACCTGTTAATATATGAGGTAAGTCAGACAAAGTCTTTACTGATGAACGCTATATACAAGTTTAAAATCAGTATGCTGGTCATGAGGAGACTCTGTGGATACTCCAGCAGTAAGAAAATAAAAGCTTCTACATTCCTTCTTGTTTTTGCTAATATTTTAAACAAACTGTAGGAGAACTACCATAATCTGTGGGAAGCAGGTAACATTCAGTATTTTTAAACAGATTTTCACAATTCACTACTTTAAGGTTGAATATTTTAAGGTTGAAGAATACCAACAGGACTCCTACAATACCATTTTGACCTTCCCACAAATAAGATGAAGAGACATTGTCTTTTTGAGACTCTTTTTGTAAAAAGTAAAAAATCTTTTGATACTAAATTGAGAGACTGGCATTCACTTAGTCATTAACTGTCAATTGAATTACAAGTTTCTAGAAGCATCGAATATGTAAGGAGTCAAATGGCATGTTAATTAGACAGAAAAGATCACAGAAAAGTTTCTGAGGCAGTGTCTAACTTCATATTTCATGGCACAGGCGTGCTGTGGTGTCAGAAAAGTAACCTGAAGAACTGCACACAGAGTGAACAACTGTTTGCACTGGGACACATCCCTGCACATCTCTGCACCATGGTCACACTTCTCTTGACCTGGGCTGCAGTACTGGCAGCAGATTTTGACTTGTTTATCCCTAAGCCTTTTCTTTTTTTCTTTTTTTCCATTTTTATTGCATAGAAAAAGCATAAATACATCCTTGGTAACATGCTCCCTGCTTCTCTTTTGAATCTATTTTTTGACTTTTTAAAGAGTTTAAATGCCCATAAATGGATACCTACTGGAATGTTTCCATTGTTCAACTTCATCTGCCTTCTCTAGGAAGCTAAAGCTTTTTGGAAGAGTGTGCATTACTATAATGTCTCAATATTCAGGAGATGTGAGAGGATTTTGATATGGATGGAAAGATTAAGTTACTCTGGTTGGGAAAAGCAAAGTGGGTGCATGCAAACTGTATGTGGTACCACGCTGTGCACAGAAGGAGTGAAAGCTGTCTCGGGAGGATGCTGCGGATAGTAGATATTTGTGACCAAGACTACCTGAAAATTCGTTTATGATTCTGTTTTATACCTTGTGTTGGATTTTGTCCCATTACAAAGGCACTTTCTAATTCCTAACTGGCAGCTTGTATAGACTTTGGCTCACCTTGATTTATGCATCTGTTTTATCCAGTCTGTTATTTCTGTGCTGTGTTGTCTGTCACCCATTAATTGCTAGGAAATGAAATACTACATCTGACCAAAAGATCTCATCATAAAACACAGAATCATTCATCAAACTAAATTATATGGGTCCCCAAGAGTCAAAACTTAGAAATCCAGAGATTTATAGTTGAATGGATAGAAAGCGAAGATAAAGCCTTTTGTCAATAGGGACCCATAAAATTAGTCAGGCAGAGTATACTCCCTGCATTTTAGAGAAAGTCTCTTCCTCCCAGGCGCCTCAACTCTATTGAAATATCATGCCATGGACAAAGTAGTTAAGTTAAGAAAGCGTCTCTGGTGGGTCAGGCTATGGTGACAGAGCAGCCTGGTGACCCCAATCATGTTGCAGCGCTGCCAATGTGTGGTTCCACCGTGCATGCAAGTCCAGCAGCCATGTCCGCAGGGCTGTGGCTGATGCCAGAAGGAGCTGTGCTTTATATGGGCAAAGCGATCAGAAACACAAAGTGTTTTGAAAGATCAGGTATGAGCCTTTCAACTTGTGCATCCACAGTCAACAGAAACTTTCAAACTTATTCTCATTTTCATGCACTTTCTCTAAAATACCATCAATTCCACCCCTCCATCTCCAACTGCCCTGTAGTATAGATTGATGTTGGTGCAACACATTGACAACATGGTAAAAGAAATTCCATGAAAAAAATTATTTTTTATAATCATATCAGGTTTTGAATAGCGTACAGTAAATAAGACATGGGTCCCCTACTCAGCAATGAAGTGAAATGACACAGTCATAGATCCTAAGTTCAGAGATGATAGTTTACTCTGACCTCTAGTGTAGCACATGCCAATTCTTCCTGAATTTTTTGTTTAACTAGGGTGTCTGTTTCAAGTAGATGGAAAATCTTAGTTTAAATATTTGCAGTGTGGTCAAGCTATCATTATGTTTGTAAAATTACTGAAGTGGTTAATTTTCATAATACTAATGCATGTAATTTCTATCTCTGAATGTCTCTACTTTCAACTTGCAGACCACATCATCTTGTGTTTTATTCTTTTCAGACTGAAGAGCCCTCAATTATTGAATTTCTATTCCCCCTAGAGGCAATTATAAACTGTGATGAAGGCACACTTTAGCCTTTTTATGAAGGTAAACAGACTGAACTTCACTTTTGCACTAAGACATGCTTTCCAGTCCTTAAATCTTTCTTCTGGTTCATCTCTGAACCAGGATATCAAATTTATTCCTGCTTGAGCTGTGGGCTAGGACTGCACTCAGCATCTCATTTGAAAACTTGCCAGGTTACATAACCTTTCTAACCTTTTTCAAGATTATTTTGCTCATTTGTCCCAGGACTGAATTTTTATTTTGCTGTTTTTTCCTTTACATCCTGCACGAGGAATTTGTCTCCAGCTGACTGACATGATGCCCCAATCATTTCAGTTGCTGTTCGCAAGATAGCGTCTCATTATGTGCATAATTCCTGAACTTTTTTGGATTACAATTATCTCTATTGATTCACATATCATTTGCTTGCAGCTGCTTATAAATTCATTTGTTTCGTTGCATCCTGCTCATGTGTCACGTTAACTTTAATCAGTAAGAATTCTCTAATTTCTTCCAGATCATTAATGAAAATGTAAAGGCCAAAAACTGACCTCAGTGTGGCCTTGTGAGTACATGCCCTTAATGAGGCCTCACTGTTCACACATTTATTTACCTGTCAACATCTTTTTAAAATTCATTTTCTGTGTACCACAATGCTTTTGTTTTAATTATCAAAATGTTGGATAATGCCATGTTTAAAAGATTCTGGCTGTTCTGTGTAATGCCTATTCCTTTCCTCAGTCATTGGACAAGTGCCCATCGTATATGGGGTGAAGGATATATCTGTTGGGAAAGAAGGAAGGGGTGCTTTAATTAAAGGCTGTATCCTGCGTTTGTGTAAGACAGGCAAATTAAAGATGCTCAAGCTGTCATAATACACACATAACTAAATTTTTGGGTGCTAGATTTTGGGTCCTAATTTTTCTAGCATAAGGGACTTCTTTGTGTTTGTATGCGTATGCATGAATATGCTGATACACACAAAAACCAGGGGGACTCATCTCACTAGCTTTAAATGTTTACAGCTGAGCTGGTCGTGCAGCCTGCAACTCTACCTACTTGATGAAAATAAACATTTCTGGGACATTGCTCATTCGTTCCAATGTAAATGTATAAAACAGATTGCATGTATTGCATTCCCTAAAGGCATATTTCTTGCTGCTTGCTAGGGAGAGACTGTACCACAAACTCAGATCTGAATGCTGCTGGGAGATGGCCAAGGTAAGATGAGATGAACCACAAACAAAGCTCATGGGCTTCTGTTCTGATTTTTGGTTTTCCATTTTGACAAGTCCAGAAATAAATTCAATTTTATGGAAACTAAAAAAGAATTCTGATTATTTTGCTTTACTAAACAGCACTTTATTTGTTGATCCATCAGTTACTTTCTGTAACAGATGGATTAGCTAATTAATTATGATTATATTTAGCCACAGAATTAGGATGTTTCTGATAACCTTCTCGGCATGCTGTACAACCACAGGTCACACAGTGAACAGAAGTGTGTCAGGAGAGCTCCATCTGATCATTCAGAAATGCTAGCTAAAGAAAAGAACGAGCAGGTTAAAAGTAAGCTTAGGAAAAAATTCCAAAGGCCACAGGATACGTACTCTTCTAGCTTTTCTAAAATAGCTCATAAAAATTCTTTGGTGAGATTTAAAAAAAAAAAAAAAGAAAGAAAAAGAACAAGAAAGGCATTTGAAAAGATCTTGCTTTGTCTTATCTGGGGGGATAATTTCGTTTTTCTAAGCAGGGTTCCTGTTTTCAGTAGCTTGATTAAGGAACAATATCTCATTTGATGAAGTGATCCAAATGACAACATTTGCATATGAATGCTGGATGATATGGCATAGAAACTGATTAGGCCTCATCTCTCTCACATGCCTGAAGATTAATGCTAATAGCAGTTAATACATTAGGATTTGGAAGAGCAAATGGTGTTAGAAAGAACTTTGTTAAACTTTTTGAACTTCATGAATTCTTTTTCTCCTTTTTCTCTTTCACTTCAGATATAAAAGACAAGTTCTTCATCTCATCTGTTGCTACTTTACACATGCTTAGAAGTAATAATCTTTTAATCAGTCTATAAACGGCATGAGGAAGATAAAGTTTACGATGGGAAATTCTGTGAACAGATCTCAGCCTTTTCCATTCTTGCGTTTAGATAAGGCAGTCAGTAGGAGTAAGGGTACTTGCTTTCTACAAGCTTTTAAATACAAGAGAAAACAAGTTATAATTTTCAAGCTTTGACAAGGAATGCTGAGGAGTTACATTAAATACTTGATACCATGATCATTTGATTCTAATTTAAACTCTCAACATTTTATTTATACTAGAGTTGTTACAGCAGCATACCCAAAGATGTGTATAGTGCTATGTGCTGTATACCACCAGAATGCACTGAGAGCTTGCTACTTGAAAATTCTCTCAACAGGCTTCAGAAGAAAGAGCTAAAATCATGAATAAGGTCAAAATAGAAACACATGTATCTCTGCAGGCTGCCCCATGTCAAGGACAATCTGCCTTCACTGAAATGAGTAGCTTCTCCATGACCTTTTAGACTCATCTTTTAGACCTGGCAGCCCGTAGAGGATTAGACTTGGACTGAGGTTGAAAAGTGAATCTCATCACTCCTGAATACTCAAGAAACTGAGGTGTGTACCTGGGCATTTGCGCCTTTCTCTGGATGAACTGAAATCCCGCATGAAAACAGCTCGTGTAGAAAGTTCAGATACAGACAAAATGCAGCTGCTCATAAATTCTGAAATGTTCTCGTGCTCTACTCCATATTATGGAAGTTCCCACTGACTGGAAAAGGGGGAACATAACCCCCATTTTCAAGAAGGGGAAAAAAGAAGATCCTGGAAACTACAGGCTGGTCAGTCTCACCTCTGTGCCTGGCAAGATCATGGAGCAGATCCTCCTGAAGGCTCTACTAAGGCACATGGAAAATCGAGAGGAGGTGATTGGTGGTAACCAACATGGCTTCACCAAGAACAAATCATGCCTGACAAACCTGGTGGCCTTTTATGATGGAGTTACAGCATCAGTGGATAGAGGGAGAGCAACTGATGTCATCTACCTGGACTTATGCAAGGCATTTGACACTGTCCCGCACGACATCCTGGTTGATAAACTGGATAAATATGGGTTTGATGGACGAACCACTCACTGGATAAGGAACTGGCTGAGTNCAACATGAGCCGGCAGTGTGTGCTTGCAGCCCAGAAGGCCAACTGCATCCTGGGCTGCATCAAGAGAAGCGTGGCCAGCAGGTCGAGGGAGGTGATTCTGCCCCTCTACTCTGCTCTCGTGAGACCTCACCTGGAGTACTGTGTCCAGTTCTGGGGCCCCCAACACAAGAAGGATGTGGAGCTGTTGGAGCGGGTCCAGAGGAGGGCCACGAGGATGATCAGAGTGCTGGAGCACCTCCCCTATGAGGACAGGCTGAGAGAGTTAGGGCTCTTCAGCCTGGAGAAGAGAAGGCTGCGGGGGAACCTGAGAGCAGCCTTCCAGTACCTGAAGGGGCCGACAGGAAAGCTGGGGAGGGGCTTTTTACAAGGACAGGTAGTGACAGGACAAGGGGTAACGGTTATAAACTGGAAGAGGGTGGATTTAGCCTGGATATAAGGAGGAAATTCTTCCCTGTGAGGGTGGTGAGACACTGGAACAGGCTGCCCAGAGAAGTTGTGGATGCCCCCTCCCTGGAAGTGTTTAAGGCCAGGCTGGATGGGGCTTTGGGCAACCTGGTCTAGTGGGAGGTGTCCTTGCCCATGGCAGGGGAGTTGGAACAAGGTGATCTCTAAGGTCCCTTCCAACCTGAACAATTGTGTGATTCTGTGATTCTATGATTATCTCTCCATCACAACATGTGTACCATGTGTAACACTTCAGTGCAGAAATGCATTGGTCTCATTGGTGTTGTCCCACAGAAGTCAGTAAACCTGTGAGGAAAGTTAATTTACATTTTAATGAATCCATGCCTAGCCACTGTTGATGTGGGAAAGAAGAAAATACCTCAAATATCTTTAAGAAAAACAGTAGCTGTTTTGTGAAACAGAAAGCACTAACAGTGTTTATAGCAGCAGCTGGGTTATTTTGAGCATTACAAAGCATATTATTTACTTTTTCATTCAGCTTCTGCAAATTGTAAGTGCTATGATGGTGTTAGAGTTTTCAGTTTTATTTACTTCTGAAGAATTTGGGTATTTTTCATTCTATTAAACCTAGGCTAGTCACTTTTTAATAGAACACAGTGTGCTATTTTAATGGAACAGGAATCTATGTGGTGCCCAGAATTATGTAATAAATATCTTTTCTAATACCTTACAAGCTAACAAAGCTAGAAATAAATGTATTTTATGAACATTCCTTCCATTTTAAAGTATTACTCAACCAAGACAATTTATAACATAAATGAGAATTTGATCTTGTAATGTCTCCAGCTGCCAAAACGTAGGAAGTTCTTACTGCAACTACAGTATTATAAAAGGGCAGCGCTCACTCAAACACTCACCTCTTCTTCTGAAACTCTCCAGATGCTCTTTTGGCCCCAAACAAAACTACAGATATTCTGCTGAAGTTGGGCAACCATTTCAAGCCCGCTGGTTCTACTCGATGACTTTTTTGTGGGTTTGTGGAGGAGTTCTTGGCAAAGCGAGGACATGAATTGGTTAACCTGAGCAACCCAGGGTATGAGCCTCTCCCTTAGGCCACTCCTCGTAAACACCTAGAAGAGGAAGCGTATCCGGACTCTGGATACACTACAAGTGGGTGGTGACCAACTACATCTGTCTGCATGATGAGGACTCTGAATCCAATCAGAACAAGGAGAAGACGCGCGCTCGGGACCCTATAGCCAATGCATGCTGCCCAGATGTTTCTGTTGTATGCCTATAGCCAATGCATGCTGTCCACGTGTTTCTGTTGTTTCTGTTGTATGCCTATATATGCTGTACACAATCTGATTAGAGTGAGCACGACCATACTCACATTGAGATCGTGTCGTGACTCAGGGACCCACTTCCACTCCAACATGGGTTAGCTTTCTGTGGCCTATGGGCTGCCCAGATGAATGGAGCAAAGCCCTGTGGTACATTGGCTGCTTTGCTCCACAAGACAACACTAACCCTTGGAGCAGCATGTAGCTGTGTCTGCAGATGACACAAGCAAGAGCTCTGAACAGGCTTCTCTTGCTTTTTCAGTCCTGTGAGCTGGGTGGCAGTGGAGCAGAAAATGCAGAGAAAGCTATTAATGTATGTTTGTAATTGGGAGTTGTGGATATGCAGCTGATGTACTGTTACTTGCCATGTGACAGAACACACTCTGCATCTGTATTTCCTGTTATCAGCTTAGTTCTGACTGTGCTGTCTCCTTTGTAGCCTTACAGCAACATATTTTTAGCTCATTTTGTAATTTGAAGATGGTGCTGGATTAAGCATTAAGAAGTCAGTACTTACAAGTTCTACAGTAGGAATATTTTATAGTAATTTTTCTAATGATGCCTGATCTACCTCAGAAATCCTTGTAAACTCGGATAAAACAAAACCAAACAGAAACTAATAAATTAACTAAAACTGATAATCTCCCTTCAAAAGGAGTTGCAGTCAAGCAAAAGGAGACAGAAAACACTCCATAAAATCTCCCAAGGCAGTGTTTGATTTGAGATTCATACACCTCAACATAGTAGGTTCTAGGTGCCAAAGCTCCCAGCCAACACGGTTGACAGCTGGCAGTGAGCCATTCCACAAATCAGCCACTGGCATCCTCTCATAGGCATCTAGTGTCCCTAGCAGGGCATGAGGGTGTCTGGCTGGCCACCAGCAGCTGCTCTCAGCAGCATAGGTTGTGTGTAGGTTGGCCTTAGACTTGCTAGGCCTAGGCACATATCTCGGCCCCCTGCAGGCATCTCAAAGAGCACAAGGTGACTCTGCCTGGACTGCAGATTCAGGCCCCAGGGCTGAATCACCCTCTGGCCTCTACCGACTAGGTCGCTGTGGAGTCCACAGGCTGTTTAGACAACTGAAAGTTTGCATTTACATGTGTATGTCGTAATTGGAGGCAAATCACACCTCCAAGTTCTCATAATGTGATGGAGATAATAAGACCTCACTGAGATAGTTTTCACAATAGTTCATGTTTTCTCTTCTGCTTAAATTTCTCTACCTAAGTTTAAGCCCAATTTTGAGGGTTCTGCTGTCAGCATTAAGTTATTACTGATAAACATAATGATACTGCTGGGAAATATGCCCACAAGCTATGAGATTGTCCTCCATTTCTCCAAAATGCTGCCTTGTAATGTAACTGCAACTGGAGAACCATTTGCAACTCCGTACTGGGAACTGTGAGCATATGTGTGCTGTAGTGACTAGGTCCTGATCCCACTGAAGCCAATAGGAGTTCATCTAGGGATTCATATGCTGACAAGAATAAGCTCTGAGTATTTGAACTCCTGTCCTGTGACATGACTTTGTGAAATGCTTGGGAAATGACAGCAACCTGCTGCATTTCCCTGGGAAAGGCATCGTCTTCCGCACATTAACTCCTCAATTTCTGCAGCTGCACAATGAGGCCTCATTTGGGAATCCGAGTTCTTGCAGCATTTGGGAGAGTGGTGGAGCCAAGTGAGTTCTGGTATTTTGGTCAATCTGAGCAGTGATACATTTTCCTTAGCGAAGAGGCACTCGGTCCCTGAGGATTTTCACACAGTTGCCCAAGGAAAGCAGTGTTCAACTCCTGTCTACACACAGGACTACCCAAAATTCAAACTGCATTTCTGAGAGCATTGTCCAAATGCTTCTTGAACTCTGGTAGGCATGGGACCTGAGTGTTGACAGCTTCTGCTCAGGTAGAAGGCTGTGCTTGTTCCAGTCACCTCATTCAGGCAAATGTCAATCACAGGATGTCATGTAAGGAGAGGAAATAATTTAAAATGGACTGAATTAAAAAAGTATTTTTTTTTCTTCTGCAGATCCTGTCTCACACTCAGGTTGTAAACCTTTCTTGTTTATTTGGAGGATGCAAAACGTTGCTAACGTTTGGAAATACTCTGGGTGAGCCTCCGTGCAGCCCTGTTCCGCAGCCCTGGAAGAAGAAGGGCCCACTAGCCTCTGTGCTGGCAGCTCCAGCTGGGCAGGGTCCTAACGTGCGTTATGCAGCTCCCTTTGTCTCTCTGGCTTGCAGCAGCACACATTTTCTTGTCACCAGATCCTTCCAGAGGAAAGTTCGCTGAGGGCTCCTTTACAGTCTGCAACCTTCTTTCCTGAAGGGTTGGAGGGGAAGCACAGGTCTTACCACGAAACTAAGAAGTTCCGGTTTTTCTGGGTGAGTAAAACTGCAGCCTGATCAGAACACTGCAGACTGATGGCAGAATAACAAAGCTGAAGCAATCATTCTCACAACTAAATGGAAGGTCACGAATAGACCTAACATGGCTGACAGCAATGATGCAGGCTCACGAAGCCAGTCTGTTTCTCTGAAGAAGGGGTGAGCATCCAGAAATACATAGTGCTTAACACAAACACAGCATTTTCTACCTATTCCTGACAAACTGAGGTTTGAGGTGAATTAGTAGGGAGTACCAAGAGATCATATACATTCTGTGTATACTTTTATGTAACTCCTGTTGTACACTTTTCTATAACTCCTTTAACGGCAGCTCTAATCAAATGAGAAATTCTGCTGAGGCTTCTGAAATAAGTATATATACTTAGAAAAATTGGAAAAGACAGTTTCTCATAGGTACATAGTAAAGAAATGAGGAGATTTCACAATGGAAATAGATATGTATTTCTGTGTGCTACCTTTCCATGTCTCTTCTTTCTCTTTTCCCACTTTCTTCTCTCCTCCCCCTCACTGGTAAGGAAAGTAGTTTGAACAAGCAATAGCAGCAATTTGCAACTTTTCGTGGCTAATGAAGGAACTTGGAGCAAGAAAATTTGTCCATTTTTTTCCAACTACATCAACTGGTTGTGAAAGAAATATGATGTGTCTTTCTGCAAAACCTGCTTAAATGACAAGAAGCAGTTAAAAAACAAACAAAACAAAACAAAAAAAACCTAGTATATCCTATGAATAAACAATGACCTGTGATAAAACTAGGACTCAATTATGTTTGTGGATGTTATGTTCTGCCTTTCGTCACAGCTACTGTGGCATTTAGGGGATGCCACCCCACCTCATAAAAGTCCTTGCAGTGTCTCCAGTGTCTACTGCCTAGCTGTGTCTCTTCGGGCATTTTAATGTTAGAGCGAGAGGACTGGAATCATCTCTTTGCACGGAGGTTGGAAATGTGTAGGCATTTCCGAAGGAGATTCCCGTTAGTCTTGCACCAGTACCTCCTGATGGTCTCATCTTTTTCTCCTGGAGACAAAATTACCTGACCAAAGCAATGGAAGCTCTGGGAAGCTTCAAGAGTGGTGCAGAATCAGAAGAAATACAATGATTTGCTGATTTTCTTATTTGCAGCTTTACACTTGAGCAAATGCAGTAGTGCACTGAGCAAAATTACACTTCTTCACACTCGAGGGTGATTGTTTCTTTCTTTGCTGGAAGTGTTATGAGAGCTCACCTGCATACCTAAGATCTCTGTGTGAGCCAGTTTCAATCAGGTTCAAAAAACATTATGTAAATTTTGGTGGTATTATGAAATATCCATGTTGTCTGTATTTAAAGCAGTATGTTTTGAGGATCATTAAACTAAAATAGTAATTTACAGCTTATTTTAACTGTGTTATGCCACAAGTTAGCCATGAAATAAATGTTTACTCACTACCATCAAAATGAGCCCTGAAGGGATCAATGTGGATCTGTCTTCAGGCCACAAGTTACATGCCCTTTCCCAATGCCCTATGATTGAGCAGTGGAGTAGTCCTTGGAGCTGGAGCTCTAATTGCGCCCAAACCACTTTACATGGGTCTAGCTGCAAAAAGTGGCCTCGGAAAATTCACCCTTATTGACTGAAGATGTTACGTGCACTAGAAAATAAGGAAAATTAATCACAGAGAAGTGTATCAGGCAAAAGTAGATGTCCAGTGAAAAGGAGAAAAATTCCTTCTAAAATACTTTCTTTATCAAAGGTATGCATCAGAAACACACATGGCAGTTTTTACCAATGCACCCATGAGCAAGCAGGAGCCACACACTCGCTCAGGTTGACTTTCTCTGCCCTGCCCTCCCCGGCAGGCTCCCCCTCAGTCCCCTCTCTTTGGTGCTTCTCCCGCTCTGGCAGGTGCTTGTGAGGAGGCGTGGGGATCAGAGCCAGGCCTGCTCTGCAACCCTGCAGCACTGTGCCCTGCATGCCTCTTGCTCTCTCAGACAGCCCAAGCTTCCTGGCTGCCCTATGAGGTGGATGAGCCTGGTGGGGACTGCAAACAGCTCCTCCATAGTGATAATGAAGGAAAACTTGGTTGTGCAAAACTCATCGCTGATTTCTGTATGCTGCCGTATTAGATATGCAATTAGCTGCTTGTAGGCAATTGAACGGTTACATTAGCAAGGACAAAATGCAAACAGGATGTGATCTGCACAACATTTTCCCCTTCCTTCTCAGAGTAACACTGCTATTGGAAACGGGGAGCAGAAGTAAAGAGCTGCATCCAAACATTCTTATTTACAAAACCCACACATGACACTTAGGGGATTCTGCCCAGGAAAGCAGCCTAGTGTCTGCCTTGAAATATTCAGTGACTTAGTCAAAGGCTTCTGCTACCATGGGCTGCTGCCTGCACTGCAGGCTGACATGCAACCTGATATCAGGCCCTCTCCGCTGTTTGAGAAATAGTGGTTCAGATAATGCAGACATAAATGACAGACTGCCTCTTTCAACAAAAATATTCATGCCTGCCTTCAGGAAACAAATACTGATCCTTATGGTACATCCAAAAGGTCAGAGAATAATACACGGTAGAGTAATGATGGTCTGGGGACATGATGGAAGTGTAGTGATTCACAGATGCAGCTTTCCTTGAGAACAAACCAGAACACTGTATAGATTTCCCCATCTTTTTTAAATAGTTCTGCTGAGTTTCATTATTCCCAGGGCAGTAGAAAATGTGCATTCTGAAATTCAATAGTAAATAAAATCAGGAAAATTGAGGTTGTAATTCTGTGATCTCATTGCACTTTGGCATCTCATTATGCATTTCAAAACTGTTAGCAGAAAAAGGAAGCATACAAAAATGTGTACCAAAAAAAAAAAAGGAAAATGAAAAAAAGTAAACAAAGTAAACAAACAGCCTGAAAGAAAGTGTGGCATGTAATGTAGGGTACAGAAGTATTAAGCATCATGCACTGCTGCCATCACTTTCACAATTCATCTTTACGTGAGTAATGAGTATAATTAGGGAACGAAGTGGGAGAATTCGTGTCATGTAACACGTTTAACTTCTTGCTTGAAGCATGCACTACCTGCTCTCATACGGTTCAGAATTCAGCCTCCGGTTCTCTGCTTGGCTGCAATTCCCTTTTTTCTCATCACGTATGGTGATGTGCAGTTCATAATACCTGCTGTACATTGGTACACCAACAGCTCTGGTTCACAAGGAACATTGACCAAAAGCTGATACCAAATCCCATAAGGAGATTTGTATAACACCAAGGAGATTTTGAATATCATAGATCTGGTCTTGACTGACATTCATAATGAAAGGGCTGCTGGTAGAGGCTGTCTCTACTCACTTTACCCTTAGCATCGTCTGGGCAGGGCGCAGTCTGGGCAGTGGGCAAGGGCACAGCCAGCCTGCAGGGCAGTGCCCCATTCCCATGCGCTCAGCCAGACACTCTCTGAAGCTAGCTCTGCTGCAATTTCCAGAAAGTCGGGAGAAAACAGAGCCATTGCGTTAGGCAACAATTAAAGGTGGAAGTTAGAGGAAAATGGTAGTCATCTACAATATCCTCAAGGGCAATATGTGAAAGCTGTGTACTGGGTGAAGTTAATGACAATTTTGCCAATATAAAGGTGGGAAGGTTTGGTTCCCATGGCTCAATCGCCATTTTTATTGCAGGCAAATCTAAGACTGGTCTGATTTCAACATGTTATGAAATGCTTATCTTCATTTGTCCTTATGCCTAAGTTATCTTAACAAAATAAGGTTTTTGTCAAAATACTTTTTCAGATATTGGTGATACGAAATAGAGTTTTGTAACTTGACTGTGTGTAAGTACTACCCTCCAAAAAAAGAGAGAAAATAAAATGGTTCAGTATATTGGATCATTCCAATGCTTTTTTCATATTTCAATGGGAATGATGCAGAAGAAAACACTGTATAGCCTGATCAAAGTACGAGTCTTGTCAAAAGGGTGTGTTGAATATTTGTTAATAGTCCCTTTACTACACTGCAAAATGCCTGAAATCTGTCCGTGTTTATCTGCCACAGTATCCCTCCACATACAGTAACATCATTGGGCAGAGCAACCTGTCATGCATTACAGATGCAGGAACATTTGAAATCTTGTTCTCATGTTCTCATTTGCATTGAAATTGCCTTTCAATATCACATCATCAGTTACATTCATGTCATTCATTGACATACAAAATATTCTTTGGGAAAAATAGGTGCCTGATAACATAGTACAAACAGTGCCTCACAACAGAAAATTAAATTTTTTTTTTGTTTCCATGGCTGAATGAAAAATGTGTGATGTTCAAGGAGACTGAGAAGGAGAGGGCAAAATGAAATTTGCATCAAATGTTTTTAAGTCCTATGTGACTACCTCCCCAGCCTTTGAAAATGTCAGACCTATGTGGAGCATATTCTATTGTGAGGAGCAGTCATTATTCCTTTTGGTAGTGGTATTTGTAAGGAGATGGGACTAGGTGCATCATTGCTGAAAAGCAGGAAATTTCCATTGGCTTCAGAGGGAGTGGGAAGATAAGGAGAGGCTCCTTAGAACATTGTCTAGGAAGATCTGAAAGGGTTTTCTGGCTGTGTGAATGACAGATGAAAAGAGAGAAAGTGAGACCACAAGGTTTGTGATGTAGGGATCTGGTATTTGTTTGACATGCTCTGCCTTTTGACTGATGAACAAATATTATCTGTAAATAATGACTACGATGAGCACTGACTTTTCTCAGTGCCCCTCTCTGATCTTGCATTGTGAGTCATCATTAATAATATATAGTTTGAAATAAAAAATCTTTCTCATCAATAATTAAAAATAGTAGTCATGATTTTTACTTTGAAAGATCTCCATTAAACTTATTTTTTCTTATATACCAGTTGTCTTATTCATTTTACTGCAAATGCTGTATTTCCTCCATTGACATTGCCTCTGCAGATCACTTCAAGGCTTGCCCTTCATCCTGCCTTTCAGATGTGTTTTATGGATGTGTTATACTGCTTTTGAACTATAATATTTGGGAATAAAGTCAGGTCTTGCTCAAACTTTGCATAGAGTTAATCCCTAAGCTTCAGGTCTGTGAACTGAATGTGTTGATATTAACGTGTCTCTGAGAAACATATGGGTGATAAATACATGAAACTATTATACCATTCTTTTCATTTGATTAAGATAAAACCCCAAAAAAGGTGCACTTCAAAACTGTTTGGTGAGTGAGTGCTAGTAAGGACACTTCTGATGCTGAAGGCCAGTATTTCCAGCACGTCTGGGCAGAGCTGGGAGAACCATCGAGATGGAGCCTTGGGGAAGACGATGGGGCTCTGGAAAGTTGCATGACCTTAAGGAGCCAGTACACTCCTCACCACTGGGTAAAGACGATGTCCCCAGTGACCATGTCCTATCAAAGGGAAAACACAGTGAAACTCCACTTTGTAATGTTCTGACGTTTTACTCTCTTTGTATTCTTTGAGGATGATAGGGCTGAACTGAAACCAACTAGGCATTTTTATTCAATGCAGAGACGGTCAGGGATCCACGCAACTAGTTAAAGGCTATGGCAGAAGAGCAGTCCCTTCCAGGCTAAACACACTGCTTCCTTGTCAGCAGGAATAAACCATGTGGTCAAAGGATTTTCATTTCATCTCAAGGAAGCAAGACTAAAGATATAAAGAGCAGCATACATTATCATGAAATTTTAGCAGTGTTTGGACTACTTCAGAAAGACAGAATAACATAGTTTTTTAACCCAACGAATTGGTATCTCTCCAGTATATCAGCAATATCCTCATTTCTTAGGTTTTTAGAAGATAAGCAATTTCCTTTTGCCGTAAAATATCTTCCTAAAGCCAGGAGATGGAGCCCTGCAGCCGAAGGCAACAATCAGTTTCACTCTCTACACACAAAAGAAATAGTGTTTCACTTCAATTGCGCTTGAGGAAAATGCCTATAGGTTCTGCTTCCATGGGATAAGATTTTATCTATGCTGTCCCTCAGCAAACTGTGACTGCTGAGTGAGGAGCAGGGGTAATGGGCACCTGCTCTCAGATGACGGTGACACATCCCCCATTCAGTTTTATAGAGGTGGCTACTGACAGTGCTAATAAATGCGGTGGGTAAGGCTAATGAGGCTCATGGAGCTGTTTGCTGGGGTCTGGGTGTCTGAGAAATGGTGGGAGAGGGGGGCAGAGTAGCCCTGGTGCTGGAGCCTGGGGGACATGGCCCAGCACAGAGGCCACAGCTGAGGGGGTGCAGGCCAGACTAGGTGGCCTCCTTGTCCCACCCCGTGCCTCAGTCTCCAGACTGTTTAAACCACTGCCATTTGCACAGTATTTACATTTAGCCACACAGTGACAGTTTAATCCATTAGCAGGACCACAGGGCTGGGGAAAACCTGGCAGCAAGCACACTGTCTGGCCTAAAAGCTCTTTGTGTACTCGGCACCTGCTTCACGCGATGTGTCGAAGTCTGATGAAATATGCTGCTTCTCTCTTTGCATTACTGGTCAGTCATTAACAAAGACAGTGCTTAGTAACTTAATTGAGCAGCTGGGGCTGAGGCCTTCCTGCAGCAATGTGCTGAAGTCCCACACATTGCCTGCATTGCTTGATTTCGGTGTGAGTTACACACCTCAGCAGGAGCCTGCTGCCCCGCAGTGGGATGAGCAGGGGCATTTCATGGTGCATTTCTGTGTATATATACACACACACACACACACAATGAATCAAGGAAAACTATTAACTCCACAGAATATGCATAAGTAAAAACAAATACGAATTTAGGAAAACCCCTGGCTCCATGGTTTGTAAATAAAATACAAGTCAAAGAAAAACACTCACTCTAGTTATTTGGGTTTGTTTTCTCAACATGAAGAGCTGGATGCTGGCTGGCTCTCGTGCCAGTTCAGACGAGCTCAGGGCTACCAGGGCAGCACAAAGCAGCGCTTGCTGTGACGGTGGCCATCAGCTGATTCTGCAGGGGTGATCTCAGGGCAAAGGAGGCAAAGGACAGGTCCACTATCAGACCCGGTAGGTTTCATCTAGGGATTTTTTCTACTTGGGTAACTCTATAAGGGTGCAGGTATACACTTTGAGAGTTACACTGCTTTTGTTGTTCAGTTAATCTGTCCCTCAGTCATGCTAATTCCCTGCATGGCAGCTTCCATCGTGATATGGATAGAAAACAGAGAAAAGTAAATAAAAAAATGGAAGCTTGAATTACAATGCTGTCAGGCAGGCTTATGAGACCCACAGAGCGTGACCTCCCAAGCGCGATGGCAATGAGCACTTTCTGAAGCTTTCCAACACAGTGACAAGTGTATATCACTGTCCTAACTGCATGAATGTCTCCAGCTCCTGTAACATTCATTCAAATGCAACATACGCCATTATTAATTAATGTATCAGTTTCTTGTCGGGTATGTCTATCACAGTGAAAAATTTTTTAGAAATGAGTTGTTACCACTTGTGTGCAGAAACAAACTAATTGTTTGGGTCTGATGATTTTGCTTTACATTGCAGCCTGTAAAGGGCACTTCCTCCGCAGACTCACCGCCAGTAACACCCTAAAAGTGATGCTTCAGATGAATTTGGGAGTGGTGGAGTATCTCAAAACATAATGCTTAAAAGTGATCAGCACATCAGTTTGCATATACCAACCTGTCTGTCTACAGAATAATTAACTCAATAATCAGACCCTGGCTGTCTGTGCCAGACTGACATTCAGAAATGAGAAGGTGTTTACAATGCTCCCAAAGTGACTGTCAGGAAGCACTGCCTAACAATGCCTTGGGAGTTCTGATTCCTCTTCCCCGTTTGCTTTGGCTGTTAGATACCAGCCAGAAGGATAAAGGTACCCTCACAAACAGCCATAACATATGCATACAGTTACTTGTAAACAGGAGATTTATTGAGGTTGGGAGGGTCCCTCAGAAAGTGTGTTTAACTTATGTTTGAAGCAGTTTGGGTTGCGAGGAGAAGTAATATTTTTATTAATTTATTTCATACAGCTGGAAAAAAAGGGCTTTTGGCATACAAGCCCTTTTTTCACTTGGCTGCTCCTAAGTTTTGATGTGGCCCTACGGAAGAAAATATCTTCCAAAAATAGATATATAGTGCATGAAATATGCACTCTAATATATTTGAAGAAAACAGCCTCTGGGCATATTTCATGGAAGGGTTAGAAGTGAGGGAATACTTTCTCCGTTGCTTTGCTGGATTTGTGACAGGTAATTTAAAGCAGGCTTGTCAACTGTGAGGTATTGCTATTAGAAAGACTTGGTCCATATATGCAGTTTCACAGCTTATGAATTTCTTAGGAGAGTGTCAGGAGAAATTCAGTAAAAATGACTGTTTTGCAACTGAATAATTAAAGCTTGTGTTTTGAAAAGGCTGATCTTGTCATCACCCAAGACAAACAAACCAGCATTTTAGCTAGTTGATGCCATGATCAAATGCTTTTCTGCTGCTATTTATAAAGTGCCTCCAACCCTCATTTAATTGCTATTAGGGGGAATAAAAAGAAAACCCTTGCAATCCCCACAACGTCCAAACAAACAAAAACCTCCAGCATGTGCCTGCCTTACTGTATTTTCAGTAAGCACACATCAAATTTAAATGTACAGCTTTGAGCTGAAAGTTGTGGTTTTAGTACATTTAGCTGCAATTAACTCTTTTCAAACAAATACATCAGTTAATAATGTCAATCCGCAAGGTGTTCTGGATTATCATAGATTTCCTGAGAACATACCTTTCCTTTCTTGAGATGGTCCCTGGACATCAATGTGAGATTTTCAGCTTGGGGACTCAACATTATTACACTGGTTTTTTTTTTCTTTTTTTCTTTTGAGATAAGGAAATAATGTTCTTACCAATATTAATTCAGCACAATGTAATTGATTAGACAAGGGCAGACACTGCTGGAAGTTGAAGGAAGGAGGGTGAAGAAAGGTAGGATGAAGAACGAATGGTCACAGATAAGGTCCTGGGATGCTATATGTTGTCCCATTGTGGAAGGACAAGTGTATTTGCTCAATGCTGTGTGGAATTTTATCTGAGGCTGATGGTAATTTACAGTATTCATTTTTAAAAGTCTCTCTTCTGTTATTCCATTCAAAGCAAGTGCCAGTGTAATGTTTCCTCTGACACAAATCTGGGCAGAAGACCTTTACCAGAGAGATTTATTAAATTCTCCTCATCCTCTTTGTTCCTGAATGCCACTGCTCCTGACCCACCTTACTCCCGGATGCCACAACCTGGACCTGCAGCTTCTTGTCCCGGGGATGGCTGAGGGGCTCACCCGGGAGATAATTCTCTCGGCTGAGTGAAGTTGCAGCTGAGGCTGGATTAGGTGAGTTGCCTGGGCAGCTCTGAAAAAAGCAATCAGGACAGTAATCCCTCTCACAGCTTGTAAGGTTTAGCGCCCTTCAAAGCCCTGCCCAGTAACCAAGAAGAAGCTGCTGTTCTGTCATTGATTTCTTCTGCCAATGTGTCTGTGCTTGTACATATATGCACTAAAACTGAGATGAGGTCTTGCAGGGTGTTGTTTCTTCACGTTCCACATTAATGACCCACCACTCTTTCTTCCCTTTTTTTTGGCTCTAATTTTTTGGATATTGTTTTTTGTTGTGTGGGGTAGTAGGAACTGTAAGGGAACGACTGAGATGAAAGTTGATCCTCCCATCTGGCAGCTATTTCAGACAGGAGAACACAGACTTGAAAGCTCATGGGCATGTATGTTTGGTGTCCTGATACTGTGAGAGGGATGGGATGTTTAGCAAGTGTTACTGAAGATTTTTATGTACATTGAGGAAAAAAGTACATTGTTTTGGGATATTTCTAACTTAGTGGACATACTATTTTCTGTTTTTCTTTTTTCTTTTCCAAATTATAAGAATAAAAGAACAATTTATCTACTGTGCTCTAGATGGTATGGTTCAGAACAGTGTTTTTTGGTGATAACCAATGTGGCATATCTGGTGTCATTGTTATCAGCAATTGTGTTGATATATTGGCTCTACTTAAGTTGATTTCCTTACTTTCATTTGATTTCTTAACATTGCTCAGACACCACCTGCATTATGAAGAAAAATGTGCAAAGTGGTGATATGTGCCTAGGACTGAAAATCTAGCAAACTTTTTATTAAAAATAGAGGAAAAGAAAAAAATGTCTCCACTTCCTTTACTTGCCATATGCTGTAATGCTAACCTTCCAAGTTTGAGAGAACACAAAAATAACAAACTCTGTCAGTTGTACCTTCACAAGTCTAATGAAGAATTATAGACACAATACTGTATGTAGAGATTATGGTGGCTTATTGCCTTCCATATACATTTTATTTTTCCAACTTTTTATTGAATTCAGTATGTGTTAGATCAGAGATTTCATATCTGGAATTATTTCCTCCAGCTACTTCTGGATATTTCTTTGAGATATTCTTTCTTATAGTGATATTTTTCTGTATATATCCTGTAAATAGTTTTATTCTATTAATGTAACTCCTAAAGGTCTCATCGACTATTAGGATGGCACTAAGGAGTTTACGTGCATTGATTTCAAGAGATCACATTGTCATCCAGCAAGTATAGGTGTTACGGGACAGCAAAATTTCCAACAGGAGCATGTGCAACAGTTGAAATCATTTTGCTGCGCTCAGAAAGTAAATGACAAAAAGTAAAAGCCTAAAAGCTTGAGGTTGAAAGAGATTAAACACAATATTGCCTGATAAAACATGCTAATGGTATCCTTCACAAATTAAAATCGTATTCTCATTTCCATTTGAACATCCTATCTCATCTTCTCGTGGTTGGATTCTTCTTTGTGTCATCAACGAGGCTACACAAGAAAAGATATTTCTGTGGACTGCATGTGAAAATATAAAAATAAAATTTCAAAATATATTTTTAATTGGTTTCCACCGTTCTTCCCATCAGGTGTCATAGATCAGTGAGAGACTAGACAGTGTGTAGACTAGAGACTACATGTATGTTTTTCACAGAGAAGGGACTACGCGTACATATTTCGATGTTATCCCACAAAGTACTGTGCAGAAAAAAAATAAATTCCATACATGTAAAAATGTACCTGAGTAATGAAACATGAAGTCCATTTCTGCAACTTCGTGCGTTTTTCTGTAACTGTTACAGAAAGTCAGTAGGAAACACTTTGCAGGGACAAGCTGTAGAAACCAAGTGTTTCTATGTTTATATATATGTAAGATAGATACATTAAAAGCATAAAATATTTTATCAGTAAACCTCAGTCCTATCTTACAGTGTATTTTAAAAATGTCCTCTTCTAAAGAGAATACATAGTACATTTGGATTCACCCAAGAGTAACACTCTTTTTCAGAGCTAACATTGACAAAAAGTTGATAAGGAAACACAGTAGCTCTGAGGAACCACTGGTTAGCATTTATTCTACACGTCAACCATAAAAATAATTTGACTTTAAAGTAGTGAAGGTCTCATGCTGAGTAGTCTGAAAAATAACAATGAAAAATGTCTCGAACATATAAAGTAGAATGGTATAACTTTCATACACTCTGTGATTAAATACAGTAAAATCTCATGTAACTATAGTGCTGGCGTTGGAATGCAAGTTTTAGGTGACCTTTCCTGGGACATTCAAAATGGCATTTAAGGTGCAGCTACTATAAATATTTCCTTTTGTTTACTAAACTTGCTTAAGTTTTTTGTAAACCTGGAGTTCATTACCAGCTTGTAGCTGAAATCCAGAGAGGCTCCTGGATAACAGAGAAGAGAAAGGAGAAGGGAAACAAAAATCCAACGTTTTTAAGCAACCTGACAGGGATGTGGCCTCCAAGGGAAAGACCCGATAAGAAAGGTGAAGAAACATCTGTGGTCAGAGGGATGCATGGGTATTGAGCAACACTGGAAATTTCCCCATTGCTAGCACTTCAATCAAATGAAGAAGCTGAAATACCTCTGCATGATTTGTTTGATGCAGAACTAAATAAACATGGTATATTACTAGATTCAAAAGACAAAGATATCGATCTG
This sequence comes from Penelope pileata, assembly GCA_013396635.1. Classification (NCBI taxonomy): domain Eukaryota; kingdom Metazoa; phylum Chordata; class Aves; order Galliformes; family Cracidae; genus Penelope; species Penelope pileata. Next base: position 425,173 of record WBMW01002535.1, on the reverse strand, counting down.
TGTTCTAGTACACGTATCACCTACCTCCTTGGTAATGAATGGAGACTTTAAAGCGGGACTAAATAGTGAGGCGTAGAGTCTAAAACAGAAAAAAAAAATGATGAATTCATTTTGTTTGCTTGGATTTCTGAGAAAATTGGGTACAATATAGTAATATTTACAAATCACCCTGTCCAAATAATATGGTCTTCACAAAATAGAATTGGCAATATATACTTTTCTGGGTATATTATTTTTCTCAAGCAGTCTTTTAACTTGACAGTTGAGGCTTTTTGAAGACCAGGTGGACTTATTGAAAGAATGAAGATGCTACCTACAGCAACAAGTTCTTAGAAATGATACCCCCCCTCCTTTTTTTTTTTTTTTGTCTTATTCTTTGTCTATACATTTTGTGCCAGGAATAAAAACCCGTAACTCTACAGTGGCTATCCACTGTAGCTTTTCTTCTTACATATGCTAATGGTGATTAAAAGTCCAACATAGTATGAAATTATATTTGCATTTTTGCCGCAAAAAACTGAATAAGTGGTGTTTGATCTATTCTGACATGAGATTAGGATTTTAAATAGTCCTTAAAGACTATCACAAGAACTCACAGATCAATCAGTTTTTCTTTGAAAATCTTGGCTGTTTAAAATACAGTGTCTTCAAAATACTGATGGAAAAACCAGGAAATAAACAAACTAGAAATTTATGGACTTCTTTTGAAGTAAAAAAAAAAAAAGTATACAAGTTTGCCACATGAAATGATTAAAGCTGCTAGGAAAAGCTAGAATACTTTAAGTTTTGAAAGAGAAATAAAATTGAGAATGGACAAAAAGTATATAACAGTATTCAGCAACAAAGATTTACGAGAATTTTTCCTGACTTAACCTTATACTTATAGCTAGTAGTGAAAGCAAAATTCCACATAAGCAGCTAAATAACTATAATTTTTAGTTACTGGCGTGCACTAGTGTTATTTAGTGCCACTTCAAAGGCATTGAACTTCAAAATAACAGATCCTGTAGCCTCCATTCTTCTTCTGTTTTGTTGTCTTGTTTTTTAAATGGAAAACAATTTAAAAGGAAAAAAAAAGGTAGAAAAAAAAGTCTTCAGAATATTGCTCTTTGGATGAATTTTCAGTTTTCTTGACAACCCAAATGTGGTGTCTAAAGACAATGCTTTGCATTTTTAGGGCACTATCTTGTAGCTCTTTGAAGTCAGCCCCATCTGGTTAGTAGAGTTAGTTATAAAGGATGAAAACATAATATGCATGAATGCTGAGACAGCATTCTTTCCTTGATGAGTATGTAGGCTGCTCTTGCTACATGCTGGAAATTCATGCATAACTTTTCCTTTGCATATTGCCCTCCTTATACAGCAGATGGAATAGGATGCAAATACAAAGACACTATCAGCTGCAAACACAAAACAAGAGGATAGAATAGGAAAATTGAAGCAGAGAGGGCCATAAAGCTGAAATTTCCACAGCCAAAGAGGAGTTTCTTCAGATAGTCAATACACATGTGAAATCCAGGATGTCTGTTCTGTCCTCACCTCCAAGGACAAACACGCTCCCTACCTCCCCTAGGTCATACAAGGTACCTTCGTATATATATACGTTTGTACTACAGTAGCAAAGACCAAAGGAAACTTAGAATAATGAGGCACAGGAAAAAGCAGTATCTAGGTGTTTCCAATGCCTTAAATGCTCATGCACTTGCAGGTATTCATTGTGACAGAATACTCTACATTGGGGTATCGTCCTAACACTTAACAACTGAAAAGGCATTGCAGCAAGACAACCATATGGGTACTCCAGGAGCTGTCCAAGCCCTGGAGGGAATTGATGATTTCTGAATGGGAATGTGAAAAAACCCCCAAGATAAATAAGGTGCAACAGAAATTAATGTTTGAGGTATTTTTTAGTTACAATGAAGAGACATATTTTAGTGACCGAGAAAGATTGTAATTGTGTTTTGTGCTAAGGTTCGCAAGGCCACTAATTGTGATATTTCAGCCTATTGGTAGCTTGTGATAAAAACCAAATCTGCCAGTCATTGTAAGTGAGCCTTTGCCTCCTGCCTCCACTATGGCTGCTGGCTTCATCAATTTCTGCTGCTACAAAGGTTTTCTAAAGAAAAAGCCAAACATTTTTACTAATATTTAGATTAATATTGAGATCAAGACTTTGTCTGATCATCAGTCAAATTTGGAAGCTGCAGAGCATTTTTGAAAAGTTGTCCCCACAGACCTCTCTTTTCTTTCTTTCCATGAGGGATTCGTGTTGGCAAAGGTCATGACAGTTCTAGGCTGATAAAAGCTTAAGGCAAGGGAGAAAAGGCTTTGTATGTCCATGCTAGATGGAGGAAGGTGCTCTAGGTGTTCAGGTACTCCACAGACCATCTTACTCAGGCTTCCCTTCTCCAGCAATTCTGGCAGAGGCCTGTTTCAGTAAGCAAGAATGTGTCCATCTGGTTTGGTGGGTATCTACCCAAATAGCTCTGAGACAGACAGCTCTGTTTCTCTGAAGGGAAAACTAGAAGCTGAGGGCTGGTAAAGTCAAGCTAGAAGCCAAGTGCTGTGGCCACATCTTACAGGATGGATGGTAAACATCTGGGTGGCAGCTGAAGGAAAACTTGAGGCTCCAAGGCCCTGTATGTGCTGGGAAATGGAACTAGGCATTGGGTCAAGTCCCATCCTCCTGCTGCTACCTTCACCATAGACATTGCTGTCTCAAGGGCTCCCCTGCTCTTGTATTGTCATGAGACATCTGGGGAAATACAGTCTACTTTTCTCCTTACAACGAAAGGTTCAGCAGATCAGAACTGGAGACACAAAGCTTTAGATGTACAAGATATATAAAACAAGAACAGGAGGACAAAAGCAAAGATGGAATATACTCTTTCAAACCAGCCTGGTGGTTGATAAGCTCTACTTAAAAAATCTGCAGTGACAGTTTGATTCCTCCATGTTGAGAAATGGCTTTAGAGGAATTGGCTTTTCTACCTTTAATTTTCTCAATTATTATTACTAATTCTCAATTACTCAATTTCCTACTTCCTGCAACAGATTGCTGTGTACTTAATATTCCTACCTTGGAAATTGTCCAGATATAAATAAAGTAACACTCAGTATATGATAGTGGAAACAATTTCTCTTTTTTCTAACCCTCTCTAGGCCCTCATTTTGTGACACCAAGAAGTTTTTCAGTATGAATTAACCAAAACATATAATGAAATCATGAAGTGCCATCTTCCATCAGCTCAAGGTTTGCTATTTCTAAGGGGAGGGCTTGTCTCCTAACTGTAAAGGCTTTCACAGGTATCCATTTATAATCCCCCTCTTGAAAAGGGAAAAAAGTCATAAGGAAGTGGAAACTTGCGTGTTTTCACAGGCAGAATAAACTTGAGTAGACAGTACTGCAAGTTTTATCCCTCTCATCCAAATAAAGTCATGACCCTAGTGTTTATTCTAAAGAAAAAAAAAAAAAAGAAATAAAAGAAAAAAAAAGTAAATAAGGAACATGTTTATTTGGGTGCAGTTATGAGGACAGAAACTAGCTGTAAGCTGCTTTAATGGAGCAGAGGAAACAGTGGAAAGTTCAGATAATTTGTCAGTGACCTTTCTTGGCTCCTACCAGGCACCATAGGATGTAATATAGGTCAGATTGCAATTTAGAGCAATCCATGAGATGAAATGCAGAAAATGTGTCCTGTAGTACCGTTAATATTTGTTCTCTATTGCCACTGATCTAAAAGCAAATCTCCCAGCTACCCCTAACTGCACAGCGCCAGGCACTGTCAAAGAAGTACCAGAAAGGCCAACTGCATTTTTGACTAAGGACTTCACTGTCATTTCTGGGCTTGTCAAATAACACTACTAGGTAGTAATTCTGGAAATTTCAGGAAAGGCCACAAGATCTGCAAAATCATCTAGTGGCTTATTTCTGTCGGGACTTACTACTTGCTCCATAGCCTTTCACCAGCTGCAGAAAATTGAGAACGTGGAATAAATTGTATCTGAACATTCAAGAGCAGGCTTCTTGTTTCATATAGCAAATCAGTTAAATGCTTCTTTATCTAGGTTGTATTGGGGGATTTAGAGGAACTTCCAATTAAAAACACGAAATGAATGCTGATATCGTGTTTGCCACATGAGCACGTGTGGTTCTTCTGGAGAAAAACAAAGGGTGGAGGCTGGTAAGAGAAGGTTAGGGTGTGTTGCTGAGAAGCAGAACTTGTTAAGCTGTGCCCTGTAAGAACAAGAACCTTCTCACTACATGTTTTCGCTGATGCCTACATCTAGAGGAAGCTCTGGATGCCCCTGCCTGTGGGCATCATCTACACTGGGAGGACTGTTCTCCAGAGGAGCACACCTGGGCTGCTTACTGGTTTTGTTCAGTCTCTCCACCTACAAGAAATGTCGACTGTTGTTAACCAAAGACTCTAAATATTACTCAAAGAAAAAGAAATATATTTTAGGTAAGGTCCCATGCAGTCATATGAGACTTCTAAAATTTGTAATGGTTTATTCCTGTCATGGTATTTCACATCAGTAACTATGATATAAAATACATCATAGGCAGAAATATTCTTAGGTTTATGTGGGCTCCCATGAATGCTCAGTGGTCTCTTGGAGCTCCTTGGTTATATATCTCTGGGAGATATAATTTACTCTGACATTCATAATAGAAAGGTCAAGTAGCTGTCCTGTGAGCGCAGTGCCACTGGATACAAAATTAAGAATACGAATTGCAAGCTGATTTGATCTAAACCAGGGAGCAAGTGAGTCAGAGTATTGATGAGGGGAGACAGTATGTCATTTGGTTATTTGCTGCATTTATTTCTGACATTCAGAGGGTGACAGCTTATCTTCCCACAAGGACCTACTAATAGGTTAAATCAGTATAAGAAGGTAAAGTGCCAATCTCATTATTTGTATTACTGTAAAAATGGCTCAGCCCAGTGTAAGACATCAGTAAGTTAGATATACAGTATCAATTTCCTGAATATTAATATTTACTCACAATTTCTAAATCATAGAATTATAGAATGGTTCAGGTTGGAAGGGACCTTAGAGATCATCTTGTTCCAATCCCCCTGCCATGGGCAAGGACACCTCCCACTAGACCAGATTGCACAAAGCCCCATCCAGCCTGGCCTTAAACACTTCCAGGGAGGGGGCATCCGCAACTTCTCTGGGCAACCTGTTCCAGTGTCTCACCACCCTCACAGTGAAGAATTTTCTCCTTATATCTAGGCTAAATCTACCCTCCCTCAGTTTGTAGCCATTACCCCTTGTTCTGTCACTACCTATCCTTGTAAAATGTCCCTCCCCAGCTTTCCTGTAGGTCCCCTTCAGGTACTGGAAGCAGCCTTTTCTTCTCCAGGCTGAAGAGTCCTAACTCTCTCAGCCTGTCCTCGTAGGGGAGGTGCTCCAGCCCTCTGATCATCCTCGTGGCCCTCCTCTGGACCCGCTCCAACAGCTCCACATCCTTCTTGTGTTGAGGGCCCCAGAACTGGACACAATACTCCAGGCGAGGTCTCACAAGAGCAGAGTAGAGGGGCAAATACTCCTTGGGATACAATATGGCTTCTCTCTGTAATTACATAAGAAAACAACCCTAATGGCTGACATAACAGTATAGGTAGCAATAGGTATTACTCTTTAACATCTTAATTAATAATCTGAATGATGGGGTAGAATGTGTTCTCAGTAAATTCACAGATGACACACAACTAGGGGGAGTGGCTGACTCACCAAAGGGCCCTGCTGCTATTCAAAGAGACCTCAGCAGGCTAGAGAGGAGGGCTGACAAGAATTTCCCGAAGTTCAACGAGAAGAAGGAAGTCTTGTGCATAGCGAGGAACAACCCCAGACATCAATACACATTGGGAGCCACTCAGCTGGAGATCATCTATTCAGAAAAGGACCCAGGAATCCTGGTGATCACCAAGTTGAGCATGAGCCAGCAATGTGTCCTTGCCACTAAGAAGACTGCCAGTGTTCTCGGCAGCACTAGGCCAAGTATTGCCAACAGGCCAAGGGAGGTGATCCTTCCCCTCTGCTCAGCACTGGTGAAGACTCACCTGGAATGCTGTGTCCAATTCTTGCCTCCCCCTCTGCCCCCAGTAAAAGAGAGAAATGGACATAATGGAGAGTCTGACAGAGGGCCAACAAGATGATAAAGCAACTGAACAATCTTTCCCATGAGGAGAGGCTGAGTGAGTTGGGACTGTTCAGCCTGAAGAAGAGAAGGCTTGGGGCGCTCATGGAGGATCTTATCAATGTGTACAAATACTTGAAGGAAGGCTGCAAGGAAGACATAGCCAGGCTCTTTTCAGTGTTGCCCAGTGCAAGGACAAGAGGCAATAACCACAAACTGGAACACAGGAGGTTCCTTCTGAACATCAGGAAACACTGCTTTGCTGTGCAAGTGAGAGAGCACTGGCAGAGGCTTTCCAGAAAGGTTGTGAAGTCTCTTCCCTGAAGACTTTCAGAAACTGCCTGGCNTTCAGCCTGAAGAAGAGAAGGCTTGGGGCGCTCATGGAGGATCTTATCAATGTGTACAAATACTTGAAGGAAGGCTGCAAGGAAGACATAGCCAGGCTCTTTTCAGTGTTGCCCAGTGCAAGGACAAGAGGCAATAACCACAAACTGGAACACAGGAGGTTCCTTCTGAACATCAGGAAACACTGCTTTGCTGTGCAAGTGAGAGAGCACTGGCAGAGGCTTTCCAGAAAGGTTGTGAAGTCTCTTCCCTGAAGACTTTCAGAAACTGCCTGGCCATGGTCTTGGGCACCCTGCTCTGGGTGTCCCTACTTGAGTAGTGGTTGGACCAGATAGCCTCTAGCGATCCCTTCCCACCTCAACCATTCTGTGATTCTGTGAATTAGAAAACAGTGTCTTTTAAAATTTTTGACAGCTAAGTAACTAGACTGAATGAAATTAATGGATTGGTGATTATAAAAATCAGTGAGATTTTAATGTGGAGTTATCTTACAGAGTAACTGTGTGCAATCAGTATTTGGTGGCTTATATAGTCACTGAAAAACTAAGCTACTACAGCTACAGCTAGCAGAGAAATAAAGCCAGGTTCTGAAGGGTTCAACAAGTTGAACAAAATATGGTAATTATTTTTAGACAAATCAATGTGTGAAAAGAAAATGTTAGTATTTTTAGTACTTCTTATTGCCTTTTTTAAAATAAAAGGTGATATATTAACAAAGTGCCTATGAGCTGACTTTAGTACTACACAGCTTTTTGGTGATTAATGGCATAAGGAGTAGGTACTTTAGGCCTATCCGTTTTATGGAAACTTAGAAAACTTTCCCTGCATCAGGTAACAATATGAATTTACAAGGAATCAGTTAAACTACATTATGTTCTTGCATATCCTGTCACAAAGAAATGAAATAGCTATATTCTATTTCCAAAGCAAAAAGCAAATTAATTCTGTTCACCTTAATTACCAGTGAAAGTACAGCCTCTCAAGAGGATTTAGTGCAGTTCAATTGGCCCATTCTAAAAATTAATTCAGATCAATTTTGTGGAATATCTCCATGCGAAACAGCCTCTTCCTCTTAATGAGTTGCTACGTAAGACTGTAAGAGTATATAAAATAAATTGAATTCAATAATTAAATCTATATAAGTAATTAAAAAGAGGAAGATCTTATTGAGAATATTATTGGATGTGGGAATGTATTGGTTGCTAAATGTTATAACAGTTCAATGACTAACTTACAGAGAGTTTTAACCACCACTGTCTTAATGACTGAATGCTGAAGAGCCTTGGTTTTTGAACAAAATCTGTAGTGCAACCATGCCACTGAGAATCTCAGTGCACCTTCCATGACTCTGTGCAATGAAACTAATTTTTCGTTTGCTCCCTGAGGGTGATAACTGAGGAGATCAGGATCTTTAGGCCATGGTAAGAATGCCTGAGCTCTGTCTGGAAAAGAGCGAACAGGATGGTCTGTCAGAGAGGAAATAAAGACAGGAAGCTCAGAGTGAGAAAATGAAAACAAAATTACCTGCCAATTGGTCCATTTGAAGTTGATCTGCTCAGGGAAGCTCTCTTTATAGAAGCAATAATATATATTTCTTTCATTTCTTCTTCTTTAAGTGTCTGCTAATGTTGCTTCATATGTCACTGTGTCTGTGACAGTTCCTTGGAAGAGCTTGTCCAGCTCGACCTGCCTTTGGCTTGCATGGCCTCAACAGAAGAGCAACGCGTTTGGCCGTGAGGGTGTTGTTTTGTGGGTCCCGGAGCCCAAGAGGCTCTGCAATTCTACCATATGTTGTTTACTAAAGTATTTCCTTTAACCCTCTGCACATGATCCAGGCTCAATGACAGCAAATGACTGCTTAATATCTCTCTTGCTGCTGTTCTCTTAAGAGTAACTTAGAGAAAGTTTCCTAAGAACTACTTATCCAAGTTAATTCAGATGAAGTCCTTGTAGTCATTGTGCGCAGTGTTCATTTGATGACTCACAGTCTGATTGATATTTTTGCCCTGTGAACTTACTGGTAAAGACAAATTGCTGTTGCATAACATTTTGGTCACAGTAAAATAATGTATCACCTGCTTTTAAGTTTAACTGTGTTTAGCTTGCACCCTGCTGGTTTTGTTCTTGCTGCTTAAATTTTTCCTTTGGGTGTAATATTTCCAAACAAAACACAGTAACCTTTTCTTAGTTTTAACAGAATTTGAAAATAAAGATAAATGGCTTATAGCTAGGAGTTCACAGTTGTTTTCATTTAGTACCAGAGCTGAGGCCATTATAGTCATCAAACTGCAAGATTAATGCATTATAATGGAGTTATTAGTTCTCTAAATAATCTATTTATTAAAGAAATGATCTACTGAAGCAGATAACTTATCTATTATAGTTATGGATACCAATGCAAAACAGCATTGATCAAAAATAGCAGTTTCTATTTCAGACTTAAAAATTATTTTCCTATTTTACGCAGGAAAAGTTCTATTGAAAGGAATGTTAGCATACCTATCTTTTACCCGATTTTGGATTCTAAAAATTTTGGGCCAAGATATAGAGGTCCCAGATCACTTTCTGTTAAGGTATAGAAACCTTCCAGAGACATGTGCCCCAGTTTTTAATTCTCCAAGACACACACATTCTGATGTGGTTGTTAGAGGCATGACCATGTCAATCAGTTTGACTTACATTTATTCAGTAAATGAAATGGTGTTTAGGTCAACAAAGGAACAGTTCAGCACATTTCATTACAGCAGAAGATTGAGCGGGAGAATGACAAAGTTTAAGGAATTTCTGTCATCAGGCTTTTCCTGTCAACTTGGACTGCTGGGGGAGCTGCAGCCCACGGTGGCAGTCCAGGAACAAAGCAGGATCAGTCCTCACCGGCATAGCTTGGGATCATGCTTGAACACCTCAGCTCAGCTCAACAAACACTCCTTGGTTCAACAATGAATGATCTCCAATGTTTGCTTTTGTTACTGAGCTATAAGCTCTGCAGTAGAGAAGCCTGATAATACTGAGTAAATAAGTGGAGTTTAATTTTTCAGACAATTTTTCCCAAATATTTTCACTTCTGTTGGGACCCATGCATTGCCAGGCCCATGCATTGCCAGGCCTCATGCAACCCTGTTGTGCTGCCCTGCATGAAAAAGGCAACACCTTATAGGTGATTACTCTTGCTACCGTGGAAACGGTTGAGCTTTGTACCACTTCACTCAGCTGAGGTGTCAGAGAGATTAAAGCAAACCAAGGGAGGAAGAAGACAAGTGAAGTTCTCCCTCATGCTGAGTAGGGAGCAAACTGTCCCTGCTGCAGCACAGTTTGGTTTCTACCCCCGCCCCAGAGCAGCGTGACTTACATGAACTTCACCGAGTTTGTTTGCAATGGTTTTCACAAGAACTGCTCCATGTTTTTTTCAGAGGATGGTAACCTTGCTCCAAAAAGCCGTGTGCTGGTGCCATCAGCCCGTGCCCCTGGGCTGCACTGGGCGGTGGGCTCAGGTCCCCGTGGCACAGGGGCTGGATGACCCCTGTGGGGGCTGAATGCTGCACCCCCTGAACGGCACTGATGCTGCACACTCATCTGCAGTCTCAGACACGAAGCTGTTCTACCACCTGCAATCCCAGGCAGATTCGAAAAGATTATATCCAGCAAGAAATATAATTTTGCTTACTGCTGCTGAGCACTCCAAGTTCTTCTGTTATTCTTTTCTCCTCAGAAGAATACTTCAGAGCACCATTGGCAGCAGGTTAGTAGCTGTTCCTCATTGATCCTGTCCAACCTCAGGAGCAATCAGAATGTAGTAATCAAATTTATTGATCACCCAGCAATGCAGAATTTGATGTACAGAAAAAGGTTGTGACAGTCCCTATGCACAGAAAGTTCTCCAATATGGTTTTTCTTTAATGATTTCTTGATGAGCAAACTTTAAAGACTTGTTTAAAAGTAAACAGTGTTTCCTTCCTTTGGGTATCAAGCTGTGGCACAACTGGTCCAAGCGATTGTTCCAAAAAGTTTTGTTATTTTTCTATTTAGTGTGCTTTAATGTGAACAATTTTTGCAGGAAGCATCAGAAGGTTTATTTGTGCATGTCTGTGAACCAAAAGAATAACACGGCATGGTGTTTTGTAAGACCCTCAGCCAGCAGTTCAAGTTAGTCAGGAGACTGATTTGGTGGTTGGATTGAAGATACTCTGATAGAAATAGTGTTGTGAAAATTAGACCGATGACACAGAAATTAAGAAGGGGACATGGAAAGTTTTATGGCTTAACTGTTGATTTCAGAAACTTCTCACAAGTACTCCACTTAGGCAAAACAAACCAGAATAATTTGGATTTGAAGATACAGATACTTATTTATTATGAACAGGAGTGACCAGACATTAATATGTTTTACATGAGACAGTTCATGTTAAATATTGGAAGTCTTTCCTACCATTACTTTAATGAAGTATAGAGCAGTATGACAAACATTTGTATTTAGACACTGCAAGTCTGTATTTCAGGTATGACTGAAATAGAACTGAATACAATTTCAAATGTCTTTTCCTAAAAATAGCCACAGACCCTAGTGATGTCTCTTTCAAACTACCTCCACCCTTCCTTAGAAGTTCCTTGAATTTTTTAACAGCTAATATAGTATTTATTACTATTTTTTTTGAAGAGATAGCTCAATAAAGCATCTTTCCAGAGCCTCACAGAACAGGTCATCCACGGTAACTTTTATAATGGAAAGATTTCTCATTTTTGTAAGTAATCTTCGCTTCCTGCTTCATGTTTTAACTCCCAAGCAAAATAAGAGCTGTGTTAGAGTTCAGTGGCATTTCATGTAATTGGTAACAGCCTGTATACATATTGACTTTTCTAATATTATTGAAAAGACAGTCTGGCAGCAGCACAAGTAAGATGATGAGATTGGCCAAGTTTACCAAGTTCTAGGTAGGATTTTTTCTTTTATACATTGCAGCCTAAGCAGATTCTTCTCCTCTGGTGGCATGACTTTGATGGTAAGGTCATGGGATATTAAGGTTACAAATGGTTTATAAAAACATAATCAATGATTACTGTTGATAACAAGCTACAAATTTCAATGACAGGTTCTAAACACGACGAGTGGAAAATACTCAAGGTCTATGGCAGCCAACCTTGTGGCCAGGAAAGTATCAATGTTTTTGAGTGGCTGAAAAGAGCCACATGCCCCTCTGCCGTCCCCTGTGTGGCAGCAGCCGGGTCCCCATGCAGCAGGGCTGGCTGCCCAGCATGGCACAGCTGCACCCTTCCATGGAGCTCTGAGCTGCCCGCCTGGGTGCTGGTGAAACAGGACAGAGGCACCTGGAAGACGTGGTTTTGCAGCATGGTTTTCTTTCATACTTGTCAGACTGGGTGGATGGCTGGGGAGAGGCTGCTGCAACTCGATAATGTTGGTGTTTTTCTCCTGGCCCCCTCCATCCTGGTGAATCTCTGGTTATAGGCAAGATGGATGGCAGAGCTGCCTGTCTGCAGCAGCCCGGGCTGAGATACCTTCTTCTCACAGGTCCCATGGAGTTTCCAGTGGAATCTATTGCTATTGGTTATTACATTTTAGATTCAAATTTAAATACGCGTTTAAATATAAACTTAAATGTGATCCTTTGTTGCTCTAGCACTCTTTGTATTCCCACAATGTATAATACATTATCCAAATCAGTATGCTATATTATGATTGATAAAATCACTTGCCAAAATCAATGACGAGAATACACTCTTTGCACATTACACTTGATTTTGCGCTCTTTTTTTCATCTTTTCTTCACTGACTGCAAGGCTTAGTAAATTATAGTGGGCCTTCCAGTCCTTTCTGTTAACTATGCTGCGATCCTATTGCTCTTTTCCACAGGGAAGCTTCTTAGGGTGGGTAGTCAAAATAATCTTAAGTGATGTTTTCACATACGTAAGCAGGAGCAGCCACAGGAGTCTTTCAGGATAGACCCTGAAACAGTGCTATGAATAATCCAATGAGAACCACAGATAAAAGAGTGGTGTCTGTACTAACTTGTGAACTATTGTTTTGGTTGTAGAAAGAACTACTTTGTTATGAATCAGGGCTATAAAATTTAATTTTGAAGAAAACATCTGTATTTCAGCTGTGCCTTTGCACAGACTCCAGCAAGCACAGCTCACTTCTGCAGCAGCACGGAGCTGGGTGCTGGGGATGGGGGTTGCAGGGCAGGGTCCATATCAAAGCGATGGGTTCTCCATGAGTGTCTAGACATGAGGCACATTAGCTGTATTTCAGAAAGAAGAGGAAGCATTAAGCTGCAAAACCTAGCAGCTTATGGGTGATAATATTTTTATATAAGTGTCTGAAATTTATCTTTCATATAGAAAAAGTCTCCATTCTGGCACATCCAGAAATATATAAAAGAATATGCCTGAATGTAAGCACTTGCATAACCCCACTTAAGTCCGCACAACTAAGCACCTGTTTATGACTCCTTCTGCACTAAAATATTTCTTACTATTCTATCTTACTGTTTTTCTGCCCTTTTTCATGCCATCTACAGTTTCTCAAAATCTTCATGTTTCTGTGCCTCTTGATGGTACTTACAAACAACCGCAGAACTACCTCTATCTTTATTGCACATACAGACAGAAGTGGTTATTTCAGATTTAACTACAGATCAGTTTGGAACCACTGTGGCATAGCTGTCAGCAGACAGATGGGCTTGCATGCTTAAATTTGCAAAACTAGAAGCTGTAGAATACAGCTCTGTAGAATACTCTGTATTTTACAGCTGTAAAATACAGAGCCAAATAGCCTTATGTCTTAGTTTTGGCTGGAACAGAGCTAACTTTCTTCATATTAGCTGCTACGGTGCTGTTTTGGATACAAGAAGAAAATAATGATAACTCCGATGTTTTAGTTGTTACTGAGCCGTGCATACTCTGACTTTTTGGCTTTTTTATGCTGCTGGTGAGGGGGTTGGGGGACACAAGGAGCTGGGAGGGGGCACAACCAGGACAGCTGACCCAAAGTGGCCAAAGGGATATCCCATACCACGTGGCATCAGTGATAAATGATTCAGCATAATGATAAAGTGTAATGATAAAACTAGGGAAGCTGGCCAGGGGTCTGGCCACTGGTTGGAGGTTGGCTGGGCATCAGCTGGCTGGTGCTGAGCAATTGCGTTGTGTCTCACTTGTTTTTTTAGTATTATTTTCTTGCTGCTTGTTGTTTGTTTTTTTCCTTTTTGTTTTTTAAAATTTATCTCAACCCACAAGTCACTGCACTTTTACCTACTTTGATTCTCTCCACCATCCCACTGGGAGGGGAGAGAGTGAGCAGCTGTGGGGCGCTGAGCTGCCTGACAGGTTAAGCCACAACACCACAGTACAGCGAAGTATTCAAATGTGTGTTTGAATATAAGAATGGATTTGATGCTTTGCTGAACTGGAATTAAAAAAAAAAAACAACTTTACAAGATAGTTGCTAGATCTATTCCTTTTACGTTGTCTGTCTGGCTAAGCAGCATAGGACAGTCTGATCCTTATATTACCCCCTCGCTGACCTAGTAGTGCCACTTTCTTTTCCAGATTAAATAAGCTCCTCTTCATTCAGCATCTTAGGCAGAACAGACCTCTCCTCTCCCTTTTCTACTGAAAGAATTGAGGATTTCTGTCCAAAGAAAAACCTCCAGACCTAGTCTCAAACAATGTACTATCACTGTATTATTACAATTTACAGGTTAGTCTATTGCTGACTTTTTTTGGGGGGGGCTTTAATAATCTCAACTAAACGTAATTCCTAATGAATGGTGACATAAAACTCAAGGAATTGTTTTTCTGAATGATGTACATCCGCTTCCCAGGTGGTGACCATTACTAGCTCTTGAACAGCTTTTTGATCAGATAACTCCATAGACTTTTTTATGGTGAAATCTTGCATGTTTGTTTTTCTTTTTTTGATCTTCAGTCTAACATCATTCCAATAAAAGTGTTACAGAAAAGCACTTTATAAATATGTGTTCTGTACTCTCCAAAATTGATAATTAATTATACAAAGTGTACTTTAGTTTTTGATTAGGTTTCATCATCTGCTCCTCTTCAGTTCTGAACTTACTGTTAATTGTAACTAGAACAGCTTGTTTATAGCCCAAGACCACTTTTGAAACAAAATTCTGCTCTCCCTACACAAATATTCCTGTTCAATAAATGGATAGTCTTGTTTTCAGCAAAATACCAGCAACTACACTGCTGAAATGACTGGCATCGCTCTTAAGAAATGATACAGGGTGATGGAAAAGTCATCATCAGAAATAAAGACTGAGATCTCCTTGACTTCCTCCAAGCATTGGGGGCTGTTGGGGTGCAGATGCAGCCCTGAACTGCTGGACCATGGCGACTCCTGGACCCAGCTGCACGCACCCTCCCTCGGTGTGTGCCAGAGATGGGCCTCCTGCTGACTCTGAGCAGATTTATCACCGCCTGACACCCCTCCCAGGCCTGCACTGAGGAAAAGAGATTCCTTTGCACACATGCCACACATACCACACCAAACCCGGAGAAATAAGGTTGGTGGAGTAGGTAGGATGTCATCCCAAAAACGTTTTATTCCTCCCAGTGTTTCTTTCTGACAGTCATTTTTATGTGTTGCTTTATAGTGTTGGAATGATGTGAGATCATGATGGGAAAGAGAAATATTTGTACATAATGTTAATAAAAATGTTCTGACACAAAGCAGCTCTGGCTTGTTTCTAGTGTGTCTCATATATCTTATGTATTTTATTTATTCATATATGGCCTGGGCTGAAGAATTTTCTAGATTTCTTTCTTGGAATGTGAAGCAAGAACAATAACATAATGAATGTGTGTAAAGGATCATCGTGACAATGTGCCTTTCATTTTTTTATTACCTCCTCCTGAAGTAGTTGTGAAGAATAGTTCAAAAAGTGCTTCACACCTCCTGCCTGAGAAATAACATGGCGGGGCAGGGGAGGGAGGCAGAGGGGTCTGCTGCTCTGCATTGGTGTTGCAGGAATCATGATTTTACAGTGTCAATTTCTAAAGAATTTTTCTTAATTTCACTATTGCTATTGGTCATGATTAAAGCAAATGCTTCAGATGAGCGCAACTATTTTAAGTGAAGCTTTCAGGGCTGTGTCTTATGCAATCTGAATACAATTTAAAATGAAATAAGTGGAACATTTCAAAAATGATAGATAAAAGAAATCTTAACTGAAAAGCAAAGGAGTGTACATTTGATCACTGAAAGAAAAAAGGATAAAATTACTCAAAAATTACTGAATTTTTTATCTGTTATTCAATTGCTAAATACAATTCTACTTCTGCTAGTCCCATCTTCCCTATCATTCGGAATGCCTCAGAACACAGCAGTAAAAGGGGCAGATGGAGCTGGACAAACTTTGTGGAAGAATAGAAGCTTGTAAAAGAACTAAACGTTCTCCAGGCACAGTGCTGAAATTTCTGTGCTGGTGCTGATAACAGACAGCAGACTCCAGAATTTTTAAAAAAATACCCGGGATAAGTCTTAACTGGCTTCACTAAGTACAACGACCTAATCAGTTTTTTGTCAAATCCATATTTCCATTTTAAGTTAACATTCAAGTTTAACTTGAAACTATGGTAGAAGCATATAGAAACTTTCAGTGAAATAGCCCAGCACCCAGAGCGTCTTTGGTGCAAAGATGCAAAGATCATGGCCCAGGAGGTGTGAGTCAGTCTGTGACAGCTTCAGGAGAAATCTCACTGTGCGGATTTTTGTATTTTTTTTCTAAACATTTTTTATTGTGAATTAACTGATATTTATATATCTTTGTTTTAAAAATTTCAATTTAAATTTCTCTAAATACTCAGCATTGGTCCAATCTTATTCCTACCGTTGCTGAGTTGTGTCACTAAATGACACAATGTCTTTGCCGAGCAGCTTTCAACAGCCGAGCCCCCAAAAGACAATAGTGCCTTTTTTGCAAGGTCCTGCTCTACTCATCATCTTTCACAACAGTTTATCGCCCCTGAAGTTATGACTCTGCTTTGAAAGAGGAAGTATAGGCTGGTGGCCTTATCTGCTTCAGCTTTGTGCTCCATCTCCTATTTCTAGTGTGGACTTAGGCAAACCACCACCACTGCATTGCATGCGCACCAGGTAATGGGGTCACACTCACCTGAGCTAGCAAGTCCCTGGTGCTCACAAAGCACTGTGTTTAAGCTGACATGCTGTGCTTCTTGTCTGTCTTACTCACATGAGCACAGAGATGCTGCTTCCATAGCTGAGAGCCACCCATGGACACAGCTCTGGCATCCCAGTAGAGTGTTCCCAACATGTTAGGCCACCTTCCTCTGCCCCAACCAAGCAGCTATGCTGTACCTTTTGACTTGATGGGGATTTCTGTGCATTGAGCACAGAGCACAGCAACCCCAGGCTCATGTTGGGTGTTGTCTGAGTGATAGATGAAGTAGCAGAGCTCTGTTCTCAAAGAACTTGGCCTAGACAATCATTTAAAGGAAAGCAACACAACACATTTTGTTAATGCCAAATGTCATTTTAACAGAATTCAATAAGCTGTTTGTGGATACACTGAATTTGTCAAAGGTACCTGATAGCTCTGACTAGAATAGTAATGGCTAGAATATTCACAGGGGAAGACTGAATCATGAAATAAACTCTTGTGCTTGTAACCATCACTTGTCAGAAGAAGAATTTAATGAGCACTTGTGTCATGGAATAAATGATTACAAAAAATGAAATCAACAAATTAAATGTGACTGACTATTCAGTAAGTTAACAGATTGCACGTTTCCTGCCTTGGTGGTGGGGGCATAGAATATCACTCAAGAACAGTAAAGCAGAGGAATAACTGTGCCCGTTTCTCATGCATGGAAAAATTTCTGCAGAATGTGGCTACTTACCTGTTGTTAGAACAGTTGTTGTTTTTTTCCAAAATGGGGGATTACTCATTCATTAGTAAAATATCAGGCACATCACTTACACAGTGACACAGAGGGGATTCACATTCTTTGGATTACTATCTCTTATGACTTTAAAATAACATTGTACAGGCATTCTGTGATGTGATGTTTTGATTGGTAAAACACATTTATATTTCCTGTTTCTTTTCTGAAAAATCCTGAAATACCTACTATACCCTGGCCACTGGCAGGAGATCAAGGAATCAGAAGATTTCCTGGGATGATGCTGGAGGACAACCTCAGGTGGCAGAAGTGAAACATGATCAGATTTACCCTCAAGCACCAAATTTCCCTGCCAGAGACTGCCTGGTTCACCCTGGATTTGAGAAAATCCACCACTAGGTACAATGTGTGACTGGGGGATCTGCAAGAAAACAGGAATAGAACCAAAGCTAAGATCTATCAAGGATATTATTGTTTGCAAGGAAAACAGAAGGTGTTGTACAAAAAGTATCAATTGTCTGCATAAAGTTATGATCTGGGTCTGATCTGGAATTTCTTCCTTGTGTAGGAAGGCTTAGGGTATTACTGGGGCAATAGTTTTTGTGATTCAGATATATGTCCCAAAGTGAGACAGAGGGCACCTTGTCAAGTTCTTTTTACTAGCTTAAATCTATTTATTGTCTCTCTAAACCAGAAATTCTGTAATTGTTAATGCAGATATCTAAATCCTCAATGTAACTTTGGAGAGAGATTTTTTCTGCAGTCTGTGTACTTCACTGCCTGTTCTGTTGGTCAAAAGATTTTTTACCTGCTTTAGGCAAGAATGCGGTTGTTTACTCTGCATGTATGATTATGCTTTTGTATATCTGGGATCTGAACCACCAAGACAGCTTATCACTCCCTTCTCCGTGCATAATGACAGAGCAGGTAGTCGTGTATACAGAGTCTAAAATACCCTGAAAAGCTTTTTCTGAAAATTAAGTATTGCTCAAGGGTCTTCTTACGGCACTCTACAGAAAGTTAGAAAACTATGAATCCTGGTTTATCTGGCTGCACATAACCCTGATGTATTTGCTTTTCTTTATTTGCCAAACATATTGGCAAGAATCTCTGTGTCAACATTTATTAATAAAATCAGCTCATGCTGTGAGCAGATTCTCCCCTCTTTAGGCATCTGAACCACCCATGCTGCTATTTAAGAGGACTTAAACTATTTCTCATTGTTTGATTTTGTGAAATAAATAAATGAGTGCACACATTAAAAATCCTCTGAAAGCCTTCCTTTTCTTTTCTGCAATACGAGGTACTCAGGCATTGTCTGTCTTCTGTTTTTAAATAAAGAAAGGATAGGTCTTTGAGGTAGTAATTTTCTTTGCTTTTCTATTATTGGTTTGAGTATTATTGTGTAATATCTATATTTTTTACAGAATTTTCCAAAATCATTCTTTCCCTTATCTGTGGTAGTTATTAGTTCTTATTATCCCAATGGGGTTGTTACCCTATGAGTTTTTTTCTTTTGTTTTCTGCCTAAGCTCTCAACTACCCTCTTTGCATTGGCTCGGTTTCATGGGAGATCCTGAAATTTTCTCCTAGTCATTTTTAAATTTCTGTAAAAATCTTAAGCAGCCTACTAGTTGCTGTGTGTATTTAATTAGCCTGTCAATTCCCAGCTGAATAATGCCAGATACAGTGCTGATTACTTACATCAGTTCACTCTCTTGAGCATCCTTTATCGTCTGAACACCATTCAGATTCTGTCCCAACAAGCTGCCAGCTCTCAAAGCCCACTTTTGTGGCCTCACTAAAGTTCTCTTCCTTTTCCCTTTCTTTTTCCAAAACTTACTATGACTTCCCCAAAATATTTAGAGAGTTGTCTATGAGTGAATACAAAGGTTACTGTCAATATTCCCTTCAGAGTATCTTTGACGTAAACACATCTTCTACCAGTATCTTACAGCTCGTCTTTTACAAGAAAGAGAAAATGACGGAATAATGGAATTTTTACCCCTCTCCTACTAGCAGTCCCAAGGAGCACTCTAAGGTCTGTGCCTGTGTCATCATCAGATATTTTCCATCACTAGGCTGCAAATCAGTTTATTGTAATGGGATACTGCTATATTTATCTTTGCTTTTATTTTTTTTTCTGCTATTACTTTAAAATTGCCTTTCTTTCTGACAAGATTCCTTGGTCCTTTAACATTTATAGAAATAAATGTATGTTGGCTGACTCACTGCATTGTCATTTACCAAGCTTTCTGCTTTCTGGATGGGCTTTTCTCCAGTTACTCAGTGAGATTAGTTATATGGTGGTGAATACAAGGCTCTGCAAGCAATTATCAACATGCAAGGCAGCTTGGGATCTGTTGGGAATGCTGATATTACTCTTTGGTCCCCATTTCTTGCATGCTCATCCCTCATTTTTGTGTGTGGAAGCTTTTCTTGCAGTGCCAATCTGGGTTTACTTGGGAGAAGCTGTTTGAATATTCAGCAGAGATTCATTTCTCAAGACCTTGCTTAAAGCCATAATTCAAGTTGCTTTAATTATTAACCCAGCAGGACAAGATAATTACAAATATTTCTGAAATGATGTTATATATTGTTAATAAATGTAATGTTGCTCAAGACAAGGAAACAAATGAATGAATGATAGGGAGCAATAAAAAAAAAAGTGTAATCATTACATTTCAATCTATTTGAATTATAGGCAACTCTACCATGTTCAGCTCTGGAGGGCAGAGAGAAAAATGCACCGTTACATGCCTTCCCTTCAGACATCTTGTTTCACACAAATTTGACACTTTTGTAGCTGTTTTTTGGAATTTCTGAAGTGAAATTCAACAAAATCCCAGACTTGACTGTTATTACTGAGACAATGCGACATTGAAACATTTTTCTTTTTTATAAAAGTTCATCATCTAAACTTCAATGGGGCATTGAAAATTTTGGTGTGCAGTGGTAAAGTCCTAGGTACAGAGCTAACACTGAAGAGTCTTGCTACTAGAAGGATGATGCAGCATTTACCTTAGCATCCTCCAGCCTCCAAATGGTGCTGGAAGAAATATGGATGGAGTTCGCTGCTGGAGGGAGACATAAAGCAGGTCGTTGCTAGAAGTTAGGAGGAAGGCAGCTCATAAAACACATTTGTTTACAACAGCTCTGAGAACTGCCTGAACTGCCAGCGGTCGTTACTATACCTAGATCAGCTCTATTTGACAGACTAGCCTCCTCTAGATCTTCTCATGTTTATTGCCTGTTGGGCAAGGTCCCAGAAGAGATCGAACTCTTTCTTCTGAGCTCGGTGTGCAAACAGTTGTCTTAGCAGTGACACAGCAGGACGCCCAGCTTCCTGTTGATGAGAGTGTTACCTTCAGGTTCTCCAACGTATTCAGCAAATTAGTCCCAAAAAACATTCTCCTGCACTTGGTCATAGCATCTCCCTCCTAGATGGATTGCTTCTTGTAAAATATCGGCTATCTGTCATGCAGTCTGCTTTAAATACCCAGCTACATATCTGTAGGAAATGAAGGGGCAGGCGGCATCGAGGTCCCTATTCCTCTGCCAAACTTGCCGTAATAGGGCCATGAATTCATTTGGGAGATAAACAGGTAGTGATAAAAGCACCATGATCCTCTACCCTTCATTTTCCTAGCAATCAGTGCTAAAGAGAGCAGCTGTGGCAAGGAAAGTGTCATCTCATCTAGACAAGACAATCTTTATGATAGATTTCTCAGAATTGAAATAAGAGACATCTTTTTTCCCCTCAAACTCATTCTACCCAGGAGCAGCCCTGGCTGCCATCCCTGCAGGGTTCTAAGTGATCAGTGGCTGGCCACATGGATGGCAGTGCCTGCTTGCCAGGTAGCACTGGGGGGGCTTGGCATGTGAGCCACAAGCTCACTTGAGCTGTGAATAGGCAAAGCAGGAGAAACAGCAGTGAATGCAAAGACCCATTCAGTTAGTAGAGCATGTCATTGAACAGAAATGGTACAATAAGCATGGATGTTTCTCCAAGGGCTGTTGTAGGAATTCTGTTCAGAAGAGCTCTTGCTCCTCTGAAATGAACTAATGGAAATATCTCCTGGGAATATCTAGTTTGTTCAGTGACTGTCATAAGAATTGCTTATCTTTTTCCAACCAGCATCTCTCTGCCCCTCACTGTTTGGCAAAGCACTTAGAGACCAGAGACATGTAGACAAGTCAAGAGAGAGGGAAATTTAAGACCAGAATTGCACAAGCTTCACATTTAGAAAGACTCAGAGAATATTATGCTGGAAAATGATGGAGAATGAAGCTTGATGAGTTCAGCCACTGTAGCCCAGAGTTGTTCAAATCTACTGCTGCAATTGCAGGATGAGCAGCACGTGCATTGCAGAACTTCATCATTCTAACACATCCAGCTCAATGCACAACCCTCTTTATTTGTGAGACACTAAATCTTTCCATTAACACAGTTATGACGACTTCAGCGTACAATTAAAAGGCTCCTGACTGATGATACTTCTGGAATCTTTCTACTATATCACTGCATGCATATACACAGGTCTTCATGATATGACTTAGTATGTTTAAGAAGATTCAAGCCACAGCTCTGCTTTTGAGGCCAGAAATAGGTATGAAATGGTTCTATCACACTAAAAACCACTGTATTTTCCTGTTTCCATTAAGTTCTAGCACAAGGGTTCCTTCATCTCTGACTCATTATCTTTTAATAACAAGTAGAAAATTGATGCTTGGAATCTTAACATGGACTAAATAAGTCCTTTGAACTTTACAAACTGGAACTGATAGCATGACCAGTTTCTACTGCTTCAGATCAAACCAGGACAGATACTCAGACTGAGCTTGTAGGCAGTCTTTATCAGCAAACTTTTTTCCAAGCTCCTCCAGGTGATAGCAGGAAGATTTGGGGCTATCTGTTCCCTAAGTTTCACTTCTGATGAAAGATCTTCTCTGAGGAAGAGAGTTCTCCTGGAATTATGTCCAACCAAATATAAATAAAGCTTCAGGTAGAGTGGAGATTGCCAAAGGAATTTAGGACAGAAGGGAGTTCATTTTCCATCTCTTTGTGGTCAAACACTGGAACAGGCTTTGTAGTGAAGCAGTCGATGCCCCATGCCTTATCATGTGTAATGCCCTTAAAAACATGCTTTAACTTTTGTTTAGCCCTGAAATGGTCAGGCAGTTGCACTTCATGATCTTTGTAGGTCCCTTCCTATTGTTCTGTTCTATTCTATTCTATTCTATTCTATTCTATTCTATTCTATTCTATTCTATTCTATTCGAGATACATGGCAGAAGAAACAAATGAGAATGAGTTCATGGAGAAAGAAACAACAGAGTAGCTGGGAATGTTTAGTCCTTGTGCAGATGGAAGTAGAAACTGGGAGACAGCTCAGCTGGTAAAGGACTGTTTCACAGCTTAAAAGCTAGAAATTTTTCTTTTCTTCTTTGGGGGAAGCAAAAGTTTCTGAGAAACTGAAAGAAGAGATGCAGGGTTAAGAGATTTTGGAGTCTCAGAAATGCTATTCCATATGTCTTAGCAACAGGCTTTTAGTTTAAATTAATTGGCAGATTTGGGACATGGGCAGAGATTTTCCCTGAGGTTAGGCAAGTAGGCATCATTGCATGTTTCTGTCTTGTAAAACTTATTGTGTGATTGGAGATCTGGTTTGTACCTCATTGTTAGCTGGGAATCTTGCTTGTCACAGCATTCATCAATGCATTTTAATAGAATAAAAATCTCCTTCCCTCTGTAATTCTCTTTCTCCTCTCATTTGCTCCCACTTGAGAATTCATGAAATAGTCTTGCACGTAAAAATACTCTTATTCCAGTTTAACAGTTTTTATTACTATCTGTAAAGTGGCAACCATAATTACATCCAAACACCAAACATCCTGTAGTGCTCTAAGGGATGATGGAAAAGAAAATTGAGTGAGAAGTAATATTTCCTACAGTTATTCATCTAACGGTTCACGACCTCTGCTCTAAGCACTTAAATGTTAATCAAGGAAGTAGTATTGTTCTGACTTGTCCCAAGTTTCTGAAATCAGAAGGCTTTGGGAAATACCAGAGTTTATAGTGATTTCTGCTCACAAAATTTCTTTCCCTAGAAAATTTTGCTGAACTCTTGACATGAACTTGAAACCGTAAGTGTTCAAGCACCTAACTCCACAGAAATCAAGTGCTGGAAAGAACAGATTTACAAAATAAATTTGCTGAAAATGTTAATAATGAGCTCTATCAAATCAGTTTTAAATTACTGTGAAGACAATATGAAAGCAGTGCATAACTAGTACAATTGTTGTAAATGTAAAAGAGTTGTACATAATGATTTTCAGATTTTTTTTTAAGTGCTGAAGAACCATCAAATATCAAAAACAAACCTCATTCAAAGTTCAGGTGACAAGTTGCTAGGAAGAAAATATTTTGTTGTATGAATAGGCTAGGACCTGAGCACAGACAACTGAGGACAGAGAGAAGTTCAATATCAATGTAGAGATCTGCTGTTTAAATTTGATTACTAATGAGAATATAATTACCAATAAGGAAAAATATATAATATTTATCTTCCTACACTGAACAGACTAGAACTAGATTTTATCCTGATTTTCAGTATCTAAACCTGTGGTGTTCTATGATCATTTCTAGATGTTGAGGTGAAAAGTTCATTGCTTTTAGTGTCTGATTATTTTTCTGATTATCTTTCTTTCACATTTTTTGTGCTCAGATTACACTAAAAATTCTAATTTATAAAGAGAAATTGTTACATGTCTCTTAGCAGGATTTAGGAATAAGATTTAATTCTTTCTAAATTGTATTAACATCAGTTCAATCCCTCTAGCATTCTTAGTGTATGTTTTCCCTTTGATGTCTAGGTAAGGAGCAGTCTTTTATCCCTTTAAAGCAGTCAGCATCCTGAAGCGGTAGGGTATGGCTGGAGTCTCCTGCAGAACTCCGAAGAGCCAGCAGCATGGAGCCTGATGCCAGCTGTAGGCATCATTCTCTTTAATTCTCCCTTTCATGTTTAGTTTTCATGGTTTGCTGCTTTTCTACTAAACTACGGTTTCTGGAAAAATATTATTTTATACATAAATGCACAGATCCTGAACTGACTGTTCCTGCCTGTCCAAAGGTTAGGAATTAATACAAAGACTTTGGCTGGTTTCCAAAACTTGAATCAGTGGGACGGACATAATTTGATCATCTTCCTCAGAGGAGGTTTGTTCTTTGGTACTTCTCTAACAAAACAAAACTCCGAACAGTGGAGCTGTCGCTATGGTTAAAGCTGCCTTCTCTGAGGAGCAAGTCTCACTCCCTGCAACACTGAGAGGAGTGTCTCCTATCTGCCTTGCTAAAGCCTGTCCCCTGCATCAGATAAAAATCTTTATTAGCTGTTCTGCCCAGGAAACCCAGCTTCTCAAGCCTGTTGTTGAGCCTCCATGCTAGAACAAGGTGTATTGTCACAACATTCGTGGTGTAAGGTTGACATATCTCACCACCCTCTAGGCAGTGGTTTTCCATGACATGAAGGAGACTGATGGCCACTGGGTGATGGACCAGTCTGTCTGACTCTGATGTCTATGTCCCTGAGGCATAGACATCTCCCCATTAAAGAAAATGGACGTTTTGTTCATCTGAATGAACAACAGGGGAGTCAGCACTTGTGACTGTTAAGATCTGGCTCAGAAGTGCTCTGTCAGGAAGTATTCCTGCTATCCTGCAACAGCGTGTCCCTCAGGGGGCCTGCGCCAGGGAAGAAGAGGTTTGCGTCATCCTCTGGGGCCTTGTCACCCTGGCCCTGCTGTAAGCATTGCTGTGATGGAGGCCACAGAGGCAACCATCAGCAACCGCTGTGGAAAGGCTGCATTTGACCATACTGCTGGCACTGTACAGCTGTTTTCAATGACTGTGGGCTCCTAATTCAGGGCAAATGTCTGCAAGCCAGACTGAAACAGCTCTAGGAGTAGCGATTGTACTACATGGTAGCAAAGAGTATGCGTGATGTGTACATGACACATACATCTTGAGGGCATGTGGAACGTGTAAACGTGCAGCATCCCTTGGGATAGTTTCAGAGATCTGCATTTCATGGAAGAGGACAAACTGCTGTTATCTTGACTGTGTTGTTTATAGAGAACAGTTCCTGATAGAGCCCTAATTTTGTTGTCTCTGACAGCTAATTGGTTTGCCCTGAAGTGATCCAGGAGAAACTAGTGGGAACAATTCATCTTCAAATCCAAAGTCTGCTCTCTGGTGCTGACGTATCTTGTAGTATCACATCCTGATATGGATTCCATCTTTTTTTCAGCTGATAGATCTCAGTTGCAGCCATTACTCCCTCAAGACACCCAAGCAATTATGGCATTTCTGCTATGTTCTTCTAAATTATTGATTGGGAAAAACGACTCAAATAGATATAGGAATGTTTCCCAGCAGGAAACATTTAGCTAAACATTTGCTTTGCTAGATCAAATATAAATCATCTTCAATTGGCTAATAAATTTTTGTTTTACTTTATGAAAGAAAACTTCCTCTTGCATGTCCTAATAATAACAGTGTGCACCATTTAATGTCGTGTCTGCCTTTTTTTATTTATTAGCTGTCTACACGTTAACAAACATCAGATGCAAACATCTACATAAACGTAGCCTCAGACTAGACCTTAAAGAGAAGTTAATTATCATATGAACCCTTCTGGGTGTAATTTGATTGCCATTTGACTGCCATTTGCAAAATGCCTCCCATATTTCTCTTCTGAGGATCATGTAACAGACGTTAAGTTAATGATTGAAAGCTGTAGACTTAATTAACACAAGAAACTTGATTTTTGCCATTTCCCCATTTAATAGGGGCTCTTATCAACAGGAGACAGATAAGAAGCCCCACATGTATAATCTCAATCAGTTTTCCTTTCTGTTAGTATGGACAGTATATGCTAGAAAACGGGCTAAGGTCCTCCATGTGCCATAATCTTTATGGTACTGCCTCTTCAAAAAGTCAGTGGCAGCTCTGTGCTGTCTATAAACACACTCGATGTGACTATGAACATTTCGAAGATGAACAGGGATGAAGGATCAGACATTCTTAATGCACAGGAAAGGTATTTCAGCCATTACACAGTTTTGAAGATGACTGTATTAGATGGACCCCAGAGTCCCTTAGGAACTCAGAAATTGCCCTTACACTGCTGTCTCTGCTCTGCCACTCCAGCTGGTTAGTCAACATTCAACCCTTAAATCATCCTTCATCTTTGCTAAAAGATGGAAGACAGGATGTCTTTATGTGTGCAGTTGGATTAGTCTTATCTGACTTCCTTAGCTTTAGATGACTATTTAAGACCACACTTTCTAGAGAAAATGGTTTTAGGACTCTGGTCATAAATGCACTGTAGAGAGCTTAAATCAGAGTGGAATACACAGAATAGCAAGTCAGAGGACAAGCACAACAGCTCAGGTGGTCTAGGAGATGACCTCAAGAGTGGTTTGCAGCTCTGAGTCCTCTTCAGTCATCCCAGACTGGGATGTGGGGATCTGGCAGTACAGCAGCCCCTAAACTGTGGGCAGGTGTTCTGGTTTCAACCGGCAGGCCTGGAAACCCTACACAGCCTTTCGCTCACCCCCCCCCCTCCTTCAGCTGGGATCGGGGAGAGAATCGAGAAATAAGGTAGAACTCGTGGGTTGAGATAAAAACTATTTACTAGCAGAAAGAGGAAAATAGAGTACAATAACAGTAATGATAATTACATACAAAAAAATAATATATATAATTATATACAAAACAAGTGATTGTACACCGACTGTGACCGATGCTTAGCCAATCCCCAAGCAAACGGGCCCTCCCCGCTCACTTCCCTTCCTTATATTACATGATGTCATATGGTATGGAATATCCC
Source organism: Penelope pileata (assembly GCA_013396635.1). Classification (NCBI taxonomy): domain Eukaryota; kingdom Metazoa; phylum Chordata; class Aves; order Galliformes; family Cracidae; genus Penelope; species Penelope pileata. The sequence goes on along the minus strand of WBMW01002535.1, from coordinate 397,885 downwards.
TTTGGTCAGTTTGGATCAGCTGCCCTGTTCTTGTCCCCTCCCTGCAGCCCCCCCAGCCTCTTCACTCTCCTGGCAGAGACATACAAATGTCCTTGGTTCTGTTCAGCGCTGCCGGGTGTTATCACCCTTGTTTTCTTTCTAGAACCAAAACACAGCTTTGTAGCAGACACTAAAAGAGAAAGTTTCAGTTAGAAACTAAGACAGCAGGCAGGCAGTGGGGAGATACCGTTGTCCAAGTCAACCATCGAAGGCAGCTCAGCATACTCACAGTATCTGTGCCAAGCTGTACTTTCGTGGTGCTTTGGATTCCCAGCCCCTACACAAGCCACTGTTCTGAAATTTGCTCCTGCACAGTGTTTGGAGAATAGCTTAGATCCACTGCCTGGGGGATGATCATCTTGTAGAGGGGATCCAGGAGGAACCTCCTATTTTTGGGCCACGTTCTCTATGTCCCCACCAAAGCACCTGTCTCTTTGAAATACAATACATTCCCATAGCATCCTTTGGGCAGGGCTGCTGTTGCTAGCCCTGAAATCCACACAAACAACAGGAGGGCTGCTTTTCACCCCTCGGAGCAGTATTTTCACAGTGAGGCACCACAAGTCCATGCAGCATGCTCTGAATGGTTTGGGAATGTTTGAGGGGAAGTTGGTATAAGAGGCTGCAGCACTTGTTGGGACAGCCAAGGGGAGAGCTGGTAATTTGTTAATAATGAAGCCTGTAAGGCTCATCATTCTCCTCCCAGCACACTTGCAGACACTGCATAATAAGCCATTCTAGCAACAAAAGCGTTCCTGGGCACTCCTGAATTTACTAAAACTGACACGACTCCGGATGTTGCTCCTTGTTGGCTGTGCTTATTGTCCTTGTCAGTCATGCCAAGGAGTGGGAATTGGCTGCCTATCTGGGTTTTGCCTCAGTGTGAGCTAATTTGATGCCCAGAGTGAAGGCTGGGACCAAACCAGCAGTTTTGCAGTGTGGAAAACTGAGGATTTGTGCTCCAAAGCACAGCTACTGCTGTTTTATTCAGTGGTGTGGAAGTGTTCCTGTATGCACCACACAAACAGTGTGAGCATACATACAAGGTGTAGCTGGTTGGTTAGAGAGAGCAGGGGTGCTCAGTGCCTGCTCTGTAGAAAATCAACAATGCTTCCAGACATTGACTGGGATACTTCCCATCCCCCAGAAAACTCTTTCGTGGCATATAAATTGTGCAAGGTCTGGTCTGAGACCTCTAGATCATGGGGAATTTGATAAAGCTACCAGCAGGTGTTGAGCATGGGGACGTGGAATGAGAGGCCAGCAGTGTGACTGGCGTGACACTGCTACAGAGTTCTTGAGTTGAGCTGAGTCTGCTCCTGGGGGAAGTGAATGATACTGATCGTTTCACTCCATTTCTGCAGGGTGACACCAGCAAGATGTCATCATCTGCTTGATGTTCCTTGGGGAGTCGTTTTCCCAATGTGAAGAGCAGGTGAGGGCAGACTTTCTAGGACCTGTCCTGCCTTTTCTTGAGCACATTGCTGGGTCAAAGAGAGAGGAACTGACTTCTCCTACTCAGAAATTTATTCCTGGACTTTTATTGTGCCCCATTAAGCAAAATGGGAGACCAGGGAATAGAGACACTGTGGTTATGTTTTCATTTTGGGCACAACAAATAAATATCACCACTGTTCCTATGCTGCTGCTGGTTCCCTTAATGACATACAGCTTTAATAATGTTAACGGCCATCTACCTCAAGGAGAATTTACTGGCATTAAAGTCAGTTTCTGCTCAGGACGTATAGGTTATGTTTTGGTCACTATAAAGGTCACCATATATTGTGGTTGCCCTCAACTGCATTCTTAAAAGAGGTGTTCAAGCTTTGCCTCTGCAGATGAATTGCATCCTCTCAGAATAATAGAAAAAGTACAGTTAAAGCAATGTGTTCGGAAAGTTAATGGATTAAAAATAAAAGATTACAGTTCCTTCAAAGCATTTTAAAATTCTACCAGTACTCAATATGATAAAACATCCATGCAGTGTAAAAGGAGTAAGAGATATTCCTAAGCCTTGATCTTAGGCCAGGGAGACAATTTGTTTCCCTTCTTTAACTTGTGGCTTGCAACAATTAGCCTGGTAGTATATGACTTCTCCATCAACTTGGGGAGCTTATTAATAATGTATTTCAATCACAAGATTTGTACTCAAAATATACTTATAAATTAATTTTGCGTCAAAGTGCCAAGCTGCCTGCAATTATGTACAGAAAGATACTAAATCCAAAATCCCAATGGTACTGGGATTCATCTCCATAAATATGATTTTGCTAAAGAAGTCTACTGAGGCATAGTGTAAAATTCAATACGCAAAGTTCAAAACAATTTAAAATTCACTTCTACGTGAACTGAAACATGATATGTTAAAATAATTTACTCCTCTTCCCTCAATATGCATATTTTACACCTTTGCAATTTTATGCTGTCTGAACTGGTTTCCCAATGGAAGAATCACATTGGTTTAATTACATTTCAGGAACCATCTGTTTTTTGGAGTAAGGCAAGGTTCAACACAACCTTTTTTGCTCTTCGCTTTCTGTTTTTCCACAGAGCCTCCACTTTACCTTGCTGTGAAGTGGACCCTTGTAGCATTTTGCTTGTCAATGTCATCCTGCAGGCTCATAACTCCTGTATTTTACTTGCCTACCATTTTCTTCTGCATAGCTAAAACCACCAATAGACTTTGTGGAAGACAAGATGCGCTGCATTTTCATTTTGGTGTACTAACCTGCCTGTGCTGCAGGCCTGCCTGGCAGGAGGTCTCTGACATCAAACTCTGGCCAACTGTTTGACAAAAATGCCCTCCGGAAGAGTTAGGGCACTCTGGTGTTACGTGCTCGAGGATGGTGGGCTGGTGAGGACGAGGTGGCAGTGAGTGGGGTGAGCACTGGCTAGTCTGTGGATTCTGTGTTGATGATCGTCACTACTCTTACAGGTGCCTTCATGGGAAAGTTTTGGATGTGGAAAGGAGAACTGATGCCGTCATATGGAAGCGAGATAACTCACAGCTCTTCCATTGCATTTTAGAAACTTTTGTGAAGCCACAGTGGTGAATGAGTCCATTCTTGTTACCAAAGGAACAGCCACTGTTCTATGAAAACTCACAAACTAAAGCTGCTGCAACTGTACGGCAAATTCTTCTAGAGTTAGAAAATATTCCAATGACTGCAGCTATAGGATGAGAACTGTAGAGAAATAATTGTTTTATGGCGGCACATGAGAGGAATGTATCCTCAAAAAAGCTAACATTTCAGAGACAGGTTTTCTCTAGTGTACCACGACAGGCACTGGAATTAAGTACTTGTCCTCCTCAGGAACATGTGGTCATCATACTGGTAAGGAATCGCGGTGTGGACACACATAGTGAATGCATTTTTGAAAATCTGGGCTGCAGCCCCAAAGACAGAGGTTCTGTGCTGATACACACACAAATTGAAGTACATTAGATTGGAAAACACTGGAATCATTTTCCAACTGGGTCCCGAGACATTGGGAATTGTCTGGCTCAAGTGGGTGAGTCTTGAAAGCTGGGAGAAATACATGGAAAGGCATTGTTCACTGTTAGCACCATAGTATATAAAAAATCTTGCTTGTGGTTGCATTCCAGACAGACTTTATATGCTGTGTGATTTTCTGTAAAATTCACTAAAATTCATAAATGTTGTTTCTTTCATTTCCCCACAACGGCTTATGAACAGATATGTTCTTGCTGTCACTGTCTTATCTTAATCTTCAATTATAAAGATAACAGCATCACAAATCTGCTGTAATGAGGAATGAGAAGGAAATTTTTGGAGCATGAAGATATACAAAAAGAAGGGAAGGGATTGTTCCTTGTTCTTCTTTAAATGGAGCATATTGTGGCATCCTGAAACTGCCAGTGCTATGCAGGACAAATGGTGTCTATGCACATTCAGTATGAAACTGTAACAATTTCACTTGCCGTGCAGAAGGGATTTTTTGAAATCCTTCTAAGTGTATAACATAGAGTCCCATACAGATGGGAGACAGGTTTTACCTTTTAACGGAAATAAAGCTTTTTGGCTTTTAACATGGTTTGTGATTTAATAAAGGAGTCTGATTCACTATTTGTATATTCTGTGATACTAAAAAATAGATTTGTATCTCCAGAGTCTGACTTCTGATGATGTCTAGACAAACCTTTATGTCCTTGTTAGCTTTTTTTTATGCAGTGATTGGAATTTGATGCTTATACTGCATTAATTTTAAGCTAATTGTAGCCTATCATAACTCAGCTGTATTTGCTTACTTGGTAGCTTTCTATAAAATAAACAATATAATTTTTTATTGCTTTCAATAAAACCTTCAATTTGCACTTTTTATGGTTCTGCAAGATGTTTTTGTATGGGTTGAGGAGAGAAAGTTACCTGGGAGGCTACTAAGAGAGTCTGGGAGTCTGAGTAACTGCAGCTGAGGAGCAGGCAAAGCTGGGCCAAAGATGCAGAGTAACTGGGAGGAGACAAGGCCACAGGACCAGTTCTTCCCTATGTGTGTGGTAACAGGACAATAACTGCTGCAGTGCAGCTCTTACAGGACTGTAAAGGAATGGGGAAAGTGTGAGCAGAGGCAGGTAAATAGTCTGTGTTGTTTCTTTAGAGCCCTCATAAACATTTCAGATTTCAAAGTTCTTCTCTCCTGTTTGCCAGAAGGCAGCTGGGAGCTTTCTGGGCAAGAGAGATGACAGGAGCAAAAGCAGTTTATTTCTACCATGTGAATACAGCTCGTGCTATATGGGAACTGACTTTACTCCATGTTTCTGTGTGTTGTGGCAGCCCTGGAGAAGTGTATGTGCTGTGCACTTCCTGCCTCCACAGCCAAAACCCAATTCAGTGCAGGCAAAGCAGTCTGGGCAGCCTCCAGCAGCTGAGCTTGTTACTGCACCTTGTAGTGGGAACTGGGTAGAAACAAATATCTGGGTGAGTGTTTTAAGCTAACTGCGACACCAATCAGGCCCGGCTAGTGATATCACCACAAGCAGAAGCCCAGAAGGACATACACACTGTGTAAAATCCTGTGAAGGCAGAGGCAGTATCTGTAGCTTCCTAGGACATAAAATTGCCACAAAGTACCCAAAGCATTGGAAATACAAGATAATCATATTCAATTAGTCAGTCTGTAAGCAGCACTTACAGATTGAAATATTCTATGCTTTCTTCCTAGCAGTTCCCAGGAATCAGATGTCAGAGAGATCATCAGTTCAGTAATATGACTACAGACCAAATTCCAAGTCTTGACCTGCCTACAACTAACCCACAGGGCTTCCTAGAGGCTTCTGTCTGGGATTCATCTGCCTTATGTTAGTCACTCAGAGATGCTCCCTTAGACTGGTCCTGTGCATTTCTCTGCAATGCAGTTACCGAGTTCCTCATCCCTCTGACATGGTTCCCTTCAGTCTTATCTGGGCCACAGTGACCTTGCAAATTGATACTGCATGCAATCCACAGCAGTGTAGGTCAGCAAAAACTGCTCTTCATTCAGACCAAAGGTGTTCCCTTCACAGAAGAAAACAGGGAGGAGATGAATTCTTGGAGGGGACAGGCAGCCTAGACTGTACCACTGGAGGGCAGCTCCAGAAAGTGCTCTGGGGATATTTCTTCACTGTCTCAGACTGCTGTCCAGCATGACAACTTCTACTGCCTGATTGAGGCTGGACACATGAATAGTTGAGGTAAAAGACACAGACCTTGTCTAGCTTCAAGTCACTGTGTGAAATTCTCTTCAGAATAAAATATCACCTGTTTGTTGTCTGTCTTCATTTGCCATCTTCCAGCTGCTGCTGTAAAATTGAAAGCAGGAAAGTGAGCCTCTTTCCTCGGATGGTGGCAGCCTTCTTGGCTTCCTGATCCTGAATATCTTTGTTCTCTTTCCCATTTTAGATAGCTTGACTCTCAGGAGCCCACAGTGGCCTCCATTATAATTTTTCTTCTGCCCTTTGGACACAGGGATTTCCCAGATGCTTCACAGAGATCATTTTTTGTTTGTTGCATTCCTACATCTTGGCTGAGGATTTGACTGAGCTTTTCTGTGGCAGTCACAGGACACACTGCTGTTCTTGGTCATGCCCTCAGGACACCAACCACAAGCCTGTCTGGTTCCAGATTCCACAGACCTCCGTAAGGAGGCCTCCATTTGCACTGAAGTGGTAGAGTAAGTAGAGCCTCAATCACTTAATCAAAACTTGATGGAAAGATGCTTACTGTGTGCTCTGAGTGGGTCCATTACTCCTAGATCCAGTTGGGACTGCAAGGGATACTATCTGAGAAAGATAATCTCTGAGCAGTCATTTGCCTAATTGACAGTGCCATGCTAGTCATTGGATTTGATTAAGCTAAACTGTTTGCTGATAACTTGGTTGAGCCAGGTGATTTGAAAGTGAGTGAAGAGATAGTCAGCTGTGGTGAATACAGAAAGATAAGAATGTGTATGCAGCCCAAAATCATGTTTGAGAAAGAAAAGAAGCATCCAGGGAAGGAAGCATGCATGGAGTCGCACAAAGTAGCTGAGGGAGTTTGAGCAAGAGAGTGGATTTGGTGTCTAGCTTGGTATGAACTACATTGGACTGAATATGAGCTCCCTTCAAAGTGAGAGCTTCTGCACTGTACTGCAATACTGAGCTCATAAATATCTTAGTGTAAATTCGTACCTGAGTCCACTAGTGGCAGCTTTATGAGAACACTCCCTTCTTCGTTGAATCAACTGCAGTACTTCCTGAATGCTTTACGGGAGTGGTTAGTGATTGTGTGAACTTCTGTATTTGTGATGATTGTACTACAGCATCCAGTTTTATATTTATCATACATTTTGTAGAAAAGGGGGATTCTGCAACCATCCACCACATTCAGAAACACTTTGGCGCTGCCGGCTGCAGGAACCCCTGTGTTACCTAGGTGATTTATACACAGTTTGTCGAGTTACTAGATTTGCTCAAGGGGAAAACATTTTGGAATGCACTTCTGAGGATACAGTTTTAGAACTGGCCTACATTAATCTAAGACTTCTCTGCTACCACAAGTGGGAAGCCTATGGCTAGAAGAACTGGCTCATGCCAGGGTAGTTTCATCACTTATTTATGCTGAACTAAGAAGAACAGATTTGCCACGTTTGGCTTTGTTTACACCATCATTCACAGTCAAAGCATGAGAGGACTTCTTTGACATTGTGTTCTACAGATATAAAAGTAATGTTCACTTTTTTTTTCCTGTTTTATAGTGAAATGAAATTCTACCTGAAAGCTTGGAAAAGAAAGTCTTTTCCAAGCTTTCAGGTAGAATTTCATTTTACTATAATAAGTGTACTTGATGTAATAGCTTGATATTTTACTACATTGGTCTTTGTCCCAGAGGTTCTTGTCTGATGAAAATTCTGCATGAGGCAAGGATTCTTTTATCTGTGTGCCATTTATCCCACATGGTGGAGTTCCTGTTTAATTAGATGCATTAGTGATGTCCCTTAAGAGACTTTTAACACTGCCTATTTTGTCTCCGAGTGCAGCTTTTACTTTTCTGCTGTGTCTGAAATATCTTTTGCCAGCTATTATGGCTATGATGGCAATTGTCTGAGTGATCATATGAACTTTGTTTCATTTTGTCAAATAGATTTAAGTCTGATTTTTCTAAAAAACAAAAAAATCCAATACTTCAGAATTTAAAATGCTGGAACTGTAGCTGAACTGAAAAATAGGGTAGCTAAAATTTGCCATTTGCAAATACCTAGTTTCGGATTAACAAAGGCAAAAGCACTTAATGCAAGCCTATGTGGCTAACAGATGAAGGCTTGCATGATTGGCTTTGTTTTACTTTCTTATAAAAAGTGTTATTGTAAATATTTTGTATATTAATTTCGTATACTCTTTACTTTTTCCTCAAACTATAATGATTTCCCACTGGTTTTTGTGAGGAACTGACTAAAGCTATGGCTAAAGTAGAAGACGAGGGCAAGGCTGTATGTTAGCTATCACAAAAACTTGATTTGAAGAGGAAAGTTTTTTATATTTTATAAGGTATGATTAAATTTCTTTTGATTCATTTTCAGCCTGAGTCTTTTTAACCAGCCTGATGTGAAGTCTGATTGAATGCTTTCTGACTTCCTCCTTGCAGGATAAAATAGCATCTCCAGGAAATGCAATACAGGTCATCTGGAGCCATCCTGTCATACTGCAGCAGAACACCTTCTGGGCTAAAAAGGGGCTGTTCTCACTGCATTGTCCCAACCTGAAGCTAACATCTTGTTGCAAGCACACAGTCCAGCTATAAATTCCCTGTTTCAGTAAGAAGTTAGGTTTGGCAGAGCTGGGGAAAGTTGATGAGTCTTTTTTCATTGGAGGTCCTGCTAATTTACCTCCTAGCAATGCAATAAAATACACTCCAGGAGAAGCTGTTGGCTTAGTCAGGAGAACTAAGTAAAATGTACGCATGGAGATAATGCATGTAAGCCTGAAAGACCTCTCTAATGAAAAGTATTTTCCTACTAATTTAGCATATTATTGCAAATGTAGTACTGAGTGTTTTCTGCATAGCTTATTTTTCAGTCTTCACATCTGCTTACCTGTGTTAATCTAAGAAATGATGAAAATGGAGAATGCTTATGTTTTATTTTCAAGTCATGGTTTAATCTAGAGATTGTATGTTGATAAAGCTTTCTTCAAGGGTACTTACAGAGGTGCACGTGGTTAAACAATTGATGTTGTTTCCAACGTCTCAAAAGTTTTTTTCCTCTGTAGACTGCCACAGGTACCTGGAAGTTTTAAATGCCGGGACCAGCATTCCTTTGAGCTTGGAAACTCTTGGCTGCTGGCTTTGTATACTGTTGGTTGGAGGAGTAGTACTTAGGTACATTGCCAAATGTTACAAATTATTTTCTGGACACTGGAGTGTGCCCTGGGAAGGGAAATCAGCATGATCTGTACCAGAGGGTCCATCCTGTGTACTCAGACTGAAAGGCAGCCTAAATGACTTGAGTCTGTCCTCTTCTGGGTGCAACCCTTAAATTACAAAAAAATGAGTTTGTGCATTGTCTGATAGCCACCAGAGCCTGCTAACTGTCTGTTACATGAAAAGAGTTCTAAGATTATAGCTGGTCAAATATATGCCAAGATGACAGATACCAGGACAGGGACTTGAACTCTCCTGGCACTCTGCGTTTTGCCTCCATTATGAGCAATAGGATGGTGAGGCGCCTGATGTACTCATCTTACTTGTCTTCCTTCTCTCACATGATAAATATGTACTTATTGTCTGTGGCATGCCTACTTCCATGACATGCAACCTGACACTTTTTATTACCAACAGAATTTACGGTTTACAGTACATGCACATCATAAACTGTAGTTTTACATATGTTTGAATTCTGGCTTCATGAAATAGGGGCCTCTCAAGCTAAATCTGTAAATGACTTGACACAGTTGGATGTGCACACTTTAAAATATATTACAGTACTGCAAAGACATTGGCACTTGGTACAACAAGGATTATTTAGGCCTGAATTCCTTTCTTGCAGGAGTATGAAGGGAATGAGTTGAATGATTCATTGGTAGACAACCATCAACATATACTAATGGAAAAATGCAATAGTGGTGGGGAGAACAGAAGACTCTCTTTGGAATATAAGTTGCTGACACAAATAATATTTTTCAATAGATAACCAGCTTTCAATTGATGATGATTCCTGCATTAGAGATAGTAGACATGAGAGCAGCTGGATTAAATGGTGGATGTCAGCTTTAATTCACAGCTACGTATTTACAGTGATGTAGCTGGGGTGTGCATTCATATAACCTAGAACTGCAGTGTTATCAAACTCTCTCGATTTGGTTTAGTTAGGAAATGTGTTAAACTAAAAAGCAAAAGACCCTATTTGCCTGAAACCATAGGTCTCCCCTTCAAAGGAAGAATAAGGTCTCCCTTAGACCTTAGACCAATGAGCTATTGGATCTCATCTCTTCCTACAGAGATCTTTGGCCACGCTCTTTACAGCAGACTTCCACCAAAAGTACCATGACCCTCATGGCCATACTCTACCTAGTTACGACTAGGCTGCTGGCCACCATATTAAAGCATAGATGGTGATGTGCAGAAACCCTAGCATGTGGGTTCATGGGGATTTTCTAATTGTTCATTTTTTATGTGATTTTCTGGCCCAGTTATGCACAAAGGAATGAATTTTACTGCTTTTAAAGATACCTTACCAGATTGTCATCTGCTCAGGATTATGATTATCTTTCTACTCACCAATCAATTTTCTTTCTGTAATCCATACGTGTTTCCTTGACACAGCTGAATGATCTAGTTACATCCTTTTTCCGTTCTGAAAGCACTGAACCACAGCAATGCCTTTAAATGGCTCCGAGGAACCTTACACGCGAGCAATCTCCCTTCTGTTCTTTTTGTAACACTGAAGTGTTTTTCATCTCCTGCTGTTATTAAAGTTCTGAGTGGTTGCTCGACAGCCACAGCTGGGCTGTCTCCAGAGAATCTGGGGCATCCTCCCAGTTCTCTATTTCTGAGCTCATCCTGAGCTCACCTGAAACCATTCCTTCTTCTGACTTGTTATGGAGATTAGTTGCTTCTAGCGAGGTGGGAAAGGGAAAATACCTTGTACCCACAGCACTCTTCTGTAATACAACTGCCCCTTACTTGTAGGTTTCTTATATACTGTCCCAGTCTTCCTTAGTTTTTGTGAACCAGTCAACAGATTTCAGGACTATCCTCCAACAGCCAGGCTCTGTGGGCAGACCTTGTCACAGTAACCTGATCTGGTCGGGAGTCATATTTTGCCGGAGTAGGGAGGGAAATGTGTAAACAGGCAAAGGTCCACACTCCTGCATTGACAGATGAGGCCAAAGAAGGCCTTGTGCATGTCACTTCCTGAACAGCAAGGAAAATACTTGTACATTTTTTGACAGCCTGCCTTTTTTTCTTTTGAGTTCATTGGGTCTTACATGAATAGTTGCCCTTTTACCATTAATATATGCCTTGATGACCCTTTTTGGTGACATTGGAGTTTGAGTCTGGAGCTGAAGCTAAGCAAATGCCACCTGGGTGAAGACAAAGTCTCTGATTCAGCTAGGACTGCGTTGTCTGAAGTGGGATCATGTTTCACCTGCTTCAGTCTTGGTTGGTCAGAGAAAGCAAATCCTTGAAGCCAGGATTTTTCCAGAATATACAAGCAGGGCCTGGTTGGTGAAAGCAAAGCTTCAGAAAAGGAAAAAATCACCTGCCGGCGAAAGATGTTACTGGTTTGCAGCACTGGAGGGCTAATGTGACTCCTGCAGTGCTTCGTGGGTTGGCTGGATCTCAGCAAGATAAACACTTGTGCTATTGTTGCCTGCTTGATATGACAAAATGCTGATGAAGAGCAAAAGGAAAAAATTACTGGACAGGCAGAGAGTAAAGTGGAATAATACGTCTGGTTGTTCAAGGTCGGCAGACAGACAACAATTCCAAGTATGGCTAAGGAAGGCATTGAGTTTAACAACGGGCCACAGCATTGCCCATTTTTTCCTGGTGTCTTATTTTGGGGAGTGAAGTTTGATTTAAATGCTTTCTTACGTTAACCTTTTGAAACTAGATTATCTTTAAGGTTCCTTCCAAACCAAGTAACTCTATGACTTACTGGATCTTCAGAAACTGTGACATTGCTAATAAATCTGTTGTGAAGCTAAACATTGTTACTGCATACAGATAAAAGGGAAAAGTAAATGGAGATGATAATAAATGTTCTGGGGCATCAGGTGTCATTAAAAGTGAAAGTTGTTTGTTGAATCTGCTTAGCATTCACACATGTATTATGTTTTATTTCCATCTTAATGCAGAGGACTCTTAAAGACACCTGACACAGTTCTGCCTTGTGTCAAGGAGGGTACACAGCTCTCTGAAAACTAACCTGCACATGAGGTACAAAATATTCTGGGAAGGGGATATGAGGACATGTTGACTCCAGTGTGGTCGGTTTTCTGTACACACTGGTGTCCACTAGAGCAAAGGGAACTCAAATCTCAGCCCTTTACAGAGCTATGGCATGCTATGTCCTGACCATGCCTGACCTGTCCAGAATATGAAAAAGAGAGCTCCTGTGATATACCATGGCTCAATCTTTTCCTTTGCCATTCCACCCTTACCCTTAAATGCCTTACTCTGGCATTTGGATTGACTTTTTATCACAGCAGAAGTTTAGAGAAACCATGCTTATGAGAGAAGGTATAGGTTCGAGAGTGGGTCAAGTGCTGACCACCTCTAACCGTGGAGTTCAAATAAGCATCACAGAGGGCATCACTTCAAGAATCATGACACTGCGGTGTGCTTACTGAAAGATTGTTACAGCCAACATGCAGCTGAGGCCTTGTGTCTTCCTGTGAGGAAGTTGTAAAGAACGTTAGTCTTATTTATAATAAGCCTAAATCAGATTTGTGCATCTGCCTATCATCACCATAGTTTTGTCTGTTTCTTAGGCCCTACAGTGAAGACAAGGTCTGTGTCCACTAGGAAAAGTTTGTATGTTTTTGAATGTTGCAGCTCTAAAATCTAGCAACTGCTTTTCAATAAAGTTAGAAAAGCTTCTATAGCTTTTACAAAACTTTTAGCTAATTTGTCATTAGAGTGAAAAAAAAACAAATGACAAATTTTAGCCAAAGATTTTTTGTTGTATTTTTTACAGTGCTATGTTTCCGTCAATCTATTTTGAGATATGTATGCGTTATTATTTCTTTTAAAATTCACTACCTTTTCATCAGAAACCACTGAATGCTTTCTCCTCCTGCCCTCACCACCTTCTTCACATTTTAGGCTGATCTTCTTTGCTGAACCTTCTTTTTACTGATCGAAATAATTGAGACACTTCAGTGGGAAGGGTAGTGTGCCTGTAGCTCTTACCTCCATTACTTTCTGTTCCAAGTGTCCTCTTCATATCATAAAGAATAGGCTTTCTCTCAAGAATGGCTTTAGTTAGAATATGTCACTTACTTTAAATGTTGTCAGTACATCAAGCATCCTCATTGAGCGAGTCGCGGTGGGAGGAAAAGCTGTTGTGAACAGAAAATGGCATCTGTGTTACTGAGATGGTAAATGACATCATAACTGGGCAGAAGACAAGGCAGCAGACATAAGAATACTCCAAAGAAATGCTTCTGTTCTTTCCAGTCCTCTGCCCACCCACTGCAGCACTGCCCCAAGCAGCATCATTTCAGGAACCACTGAACATCTGGCTGTTGGTAAGCTTCTACCTGAACTTATATTTTTATACGTTTTGGTCATTTGGGTACTGCTATCCATAAACAGTAGCAAGACAAGGATCTGTGTGCTCCAGATTCGGTGTTTTTTTTTCCTCTGTGGTTTTTGCATCTTCATTGCAAGCTTTAAATTTTTTCCTCCTCTTTTGAGGAGGTCCCTAGCTAGTGAAGACAAAAGGGGGTATATGGGAACAGCATATAATCTAATGGGATTAGATTAGAACAGAAGTTAAGAACAGTACCAGTTGAGGGGAAATGAGGGTTTTAGAAGAAGTTGTGAAAGGGAAGAAAAGAACAAGAAAGACCTTACAGGGAGCATCTTATTGCTGGGAGCTCTAGAAAAAAAGGCCAGAAGTTGCTACATGCTAGAGCTATCTTCAGAGGACGAACTTGCTGCAACAAGGCATTGCAGCACCAATGGTAGGACACCATGAGATGGCTGCTAGATACACACAGAAATATGAAGTTTCTGGGCTGTGCCCAGTTTTTGCACACTGGACACTTAACCAGGCTCTGCAGCTGCCTGGAGGAAAAGTGGTAGGAACAAAGCTTAGAAAAGATGACTGTTCGGCATTCTCTGCTGTTCACCTCAATTCACCTACCATGTGGCAGAGGGGGTCTATGACAGGACCAGCAGAGGAGGGGCGAGGAGGAAAGTGCAGAGCAGGCATGACTTTGGAGTTTACTTTGAAAGTCTAAGGTTATTCTGGCACCCTGGTCTGTAAAGGTGAAGGACAAGCTACCAAAACGGAAACTTTCCTCTCCTGGAGAAATAGCTTCTTTGAGAGAAATCAGCAGAAGTTCTTTGGACATCCAGTGTAGGAGAGATGAATCTGTGTGGAAAGGGGGAAGATATCTCCCATCTTTCCACACAATAATTAGACTTGAATAAATAAATAAATGAATAAAATAGAGCAAGTTGCCACAAAATATTTCCTTTAATGAGAATGGCTTTGTTCTCTTTCTGAGCTTTTTATGTGAAAGATTCAGTCTAGTTTTTTACCATGATAGAAGTCCCAACTTCATAAGCTGCTTTTATGTACAGTGAGGGGCATTGTGAATACCAGGCCATTAACCATTACAAGTGCCATGAAGAGGAATTAAAAAGTCACCCAGACTTTCAATATTCTTAAAAGGAAGAACAGAATTGTAGGGACTGATGAATGTTCAGAACATCATGTATTTTTCAGAGCAACAATTTATTTTGTAGCTCCTGCTTAAGGTGCTTGCAAGCTTTGCTAAAAATTCTTTGAGATCAGAGTCACATACAATGGAAATGACAGATAATTACTGAAGAAAGATGATTACAGAATGTTCTCCTAGTTAATACCAACCAGTTTTGCAAGTACTGAAGGGAACCTGCAGGTAGGAAGCACACACCAGCAAACCTGAAGGATAAGAGAAGAGCTAATCCTTCTGCCACCGTACTACTATCAGAAGATCTCTTGTCAGTTTTAACACCCTTCTTATATTATGGAGAACAGAACTGCACATAATGTTTGAGGTGAGGCTGTACTAACGCTAAAAATAGTGGGAGAATCACCTCTTTTGATCGGCTGGCTATGCTGTATATAATGGACCCCAAAATTCATAGTCCTGTTGGCTACCAGGGCACACTGCTGGCTCACATTGAGCCTGCCGTCACCAGCACCCCCAGATCATTGATAAAGACATTGAACAGAACTGACCCTAGAACGGAGCCCCGGAAAACACTGCTGGTGACCATGCACCAGCCAGATGTAGCCCCCACTCACCCTCTGAGCTGTGCCATTGAGCCAGTTCATCACCCAGCATAGTGTGAACCCGTTCATCTCACAGTTGGACAATTTGTCCAGAAGGATGCCATGAAGGACAGTATCAAAGGCCTTACTGAAATCCAGAAAGATTATTTATATTGCCTTCCCTTCATCCACCAGTGGATAACCTTATTGGAGAAGGTAATTAAATTACTAAGACAGGACTTCCCCTTGATGAACTCATATTGACTATACCTCACAGTAGCTTTGTTCTTTAACTGGCTTTCAGTAACCCCCAGGATGATCTTCTCCATAATTTTTCCAAGTGCTAGAGTTAGACTAGTAGGTCTGTAGTTTCCTGGATCGTCTCTCATGCCGTTTTTGTAAATGGGTATAATGCTGGCTAGCTCTCAGTCAGGAGGGACCTCCCCAGACTTTCATGACCTTTCATAAATGGTTGAGAGTTTCTTTCTCTCAGAAAATTTTCATTTTATTAAATCATATTTCTTTGTTTCCTTCATGGCTGAAACTAGTGCATAGACTAATGCAAGGACTGTAGCAGAAGTGAATAGTGATGTAAATATTTATCCTACTTGCTTGGTTTCCTTGTGTTGATAGCAAAAGGCCAAGTGTGTAATTGCACCCACAGCACAGCCAAGGTAGTACTACCTGGCATAATAATATAACTTCTTGCTTAGGCTCACATTACATCATTTCATGGCAAAGTAATTTTTTGTTTTTCCCTGAGTGTAGAAACCTGTTGTAATTTATGGTGTTCTGTGAACATTCACACTGATAGAAGAGAGCTGCCTTGTGAACTAGGCATTTTAAACCACTCTGTAACACATGTGGCCTGAGATATTCAGCTGTGGTGTGCTGGTTTTTCTTCTGCCACTGCCAGTTCAGTACACATAGGTATATGGGCAGGTTAATTCCTCCGAAATGTCATGTCGAATTCAAGCAGTAAACTCACACAGAAGTAAGGTATAATTGCTTCTTCCAGTGACCAGGCCTCATTTTCTCAGTCACCTTTCTGAACTCCCACGTAAGAACTCTCAGCCTGGGAACAACAACATGTTTTTCTCTTGAGTTGTTCTGTATTGGCAAACTTTATAGTATTCTGCTATATTTTACTTGAGATACAAAAATTGTCCTTCATGCCAGACGTGTAGTATTTGCAAAGAAAATGTTGAGAATAAAGTGAGGTTGGTTAAGTGTCTCTTTCACGTCTCAGAAGCTGCAAAGACATTGTTCTTGAATGCTCTGATGCAAAGACAAAAACTAATTGTCATTTACCTCAGGCTTTGAAATAACGGTACAGGTTTACTAAAGGGCTTGAGAGACCTTTGGTTATTTGTGGTGTCAACAATTGGAAAGGGTACAGAAAAAATCAAGCAGGTTTCCCACATAAGTGAAAGAAAATACAGAGAGGCAGCAGTATATTACAAGTGCTCAGTGTTCTACTTTTTTCTTTTGATATCTGGATAAATAAGTAGAAGCTTCAGGTCTGACAGGCAACAATACTGAACTTGATGTGAACTGAGTATTTCAACAAAATCCTGGATGAAGGAAGAAGTGGTAAGGACAAGAATGGCTCAGCATTTCTAGAGCTTTGTTTAAATCTTACCAAATTTACATCTCTTGTCTCTAATCACACAGAGAAATTTCAGTGCAAGGTTCCCTGAGGGAAATGTAGGAGACATGAGAGAGTAAAGGGGAGAATGCAGCTCCATTCACTGGACTAAGCTGTCCTAGAGTTCTAGAGTTGAGGTGATAAATCTGCTTATGAAGCCTTGATTTCACCAACGAAAGTGAATAAGTCCAACCAAATCAGCTCAAAAGACCTCTTCCATGCTGCCTTTGATCACAAACAGGTAACACATTTGCTGAATCCTTGGCTAGTCACAGGCATAGCCCCAGATGACATAAAGGAGTCGTTGTATACAGGTCCCAGTTGTTTCCACAAGAAGGAAATAAGGAGCATTTGAAAGAACACGTGGATTGATGTTCCTTTTACTCTTCTTCATAGCCCTTGCACCCTATGAGCAGTTTCTTCGAGAGATCTTCTGGTGCTGTACATTGTCTGGAGAAGAGCCTCACTCGGCTGTCCCCTGCAGCACAGCAAAGAGCCTCTGGGGTCTCCTGGGATTTGGGCTGTCTGAACAGCACTTGGCACAAATCTCCAAGTGCATAGGAGTGGTGATGTTTTGTGTGATTCCATTTACTGAGACCTCCAGCAGATCCTCTGAGCTCCATGATTTAACCATATTTTCTGCCTAACATTTGATGCATGGAGATTTCTTCTTCTAGTAACGGTGTTAGGCACAGTTTAAGTTGCTCTTTTCTTTGGGACAAGTATGAAAGCCAGCTCCTGTGGAAGCTGTTTCCAAAAGCACAAGTTTGGGATTTAAGTTTCAGTTTATCCTTTGTTTCATAGGTCCCATCAAACAGTTCAGGAAAATGACCATCACCTGACAGTAGAAGGACATGTAGAAGAGGGGAACACGGGAGCTATAGTCCAAGGAAATACAAGGAGGGAGATCTTTGTTTTTTCACTTCATTCTAAGAGCAAAATATCAAAGGTTCTGTCAGTTCTACAAAGAAGACAGTTTAGTGGAAGAAAATCTAAGAATTTTTACATGTGGAACAATCTGCTTTTCAGTAGCTAACCAGGATGTTTCTGGTATTATTAAAATGAAATTTCACTTCAAATCTTGTAAGTCTTGCATATAAGTGTTAATGGTCTAGAAACTGCATCTTGCTTGGATTGGGGATGCTCATGCAGAACATGAAGATGACCTGGAATACTGATAAAGGAATCAAATAGTGCTTGTCTGCAAAGTTATTTGGATAACAGATGGATCTGCCTCACATTACAGTGTCAGTTATCAATCTTCATAACAAAGCATTTGGGGACCAGTCAATCTGTTGAAAATGACTAGAAGAGAAGGAATCAGTGTAAGAATTTGGTACATGACAACTATTGAATTTGCTGTATTTATTGATGTTGAAAGGAGTTTCTACATCCAAAGGGCATATTTAATCTTAGCTCCTCTCTACCTAGAGCCCTGACAAATACTTTTTTTATTCCACAGTGCAGGAGGATAACATTAAATTTAATTTAAATAGCATCGACTTGAAGTATTTCAGCTTATTTTAATGCTCGTTGAGAAGCTATCATAATCCTACTTGAACAGCAAAGAAAGGAGATGAAATGTCGTGTTCTTGGCATAAGTATTTCCCCTCTGATCTGGCAGAGTTGCCCTCTGTGAGCCCTGCACACATTTCCATGATCAATTTGTCAAGTAAAAGTTAAGAGACAAGAACTTGAAAGACAGTGTGTGGGTGCGCATTGTGTGCCTGTACACTTGACCCTCACCTGCCAATCACAAAGTATCTCCTTTTCTCTCCCTGCTCTTCTTTGCTTTTCATAGGATCTGAAAGGTGATTCAGTGCAAGGCAATAGTTTCTGGTATGACTGCTGCTGTAATAGTGTACACCGTCTGTAGATACATTGCTGTCACTTTCTCTCCAAGCTCTACACTGACACAAATGGGATATGGAACAGAGCCTGCAGTCACTGAACAAACTAAAAGCTATTTAACCCCTTCCAACTCCCGAAGAAGGGCCAAAGGTGATGTGAAGTTCAAGACAACACTTTTTCGTGGGTGATGACAGAAGTGAACTAGAAGAACAAGCTCAGAGGCCCACATACAGAGAGCTGGAGTAATGCAGCAATCTGTCAAAAAAAAGCTAAAATCAGCCAGGTGGTAGAGTGGGGCGTGATTCTTTCACCTGCAAGGGCACAATGCCTATAACCATACTAGGAACCAGAGCGAGCCTGACAGTGGCTTCTGACCATATGGCCAAGAGGCACAGCACGGCCTGTGTCCATATAATAGAACTGGCTGCTCCCAAATGAAGATGGCTGCATCCAATCTGCTTGTAGGCAACCCAGCAAAAGTCCTACAGACTTCTGAGACTAGGCCACATACATATTGAAATTGGACCCTGTAACCCACAGGATCTCAGTGGGATGGAGATTTGGGCAGCTGGACTCAGATGCTAGGGGACAGACAGGTTCCCACTACTGCCTGTACAATCCATGCAAGCAATGCACAGTAGAAGCATCATCACTAACGTTTTCCAGGCCTTGTGTGCCTACTCCAGCCTTGCTTTCTTCCCTTGCCTCAGCAACAGGCACTACTGAGAAGTACATGAAATCATCTGTGGCCATCATAGTCTTAGTAAACACTGCAACAGCAAGCCACAGTGTCCCTTAGGCCTTATCTTAACAACAATATTCCTTCTCTCAGTCCATCTTCCGGATGTGTGCAACCTTTGCCAGCCCCCTGAACCTCTCCTCACCATACCATGTCCTTTCTCTGCTGCACACGGACAGACGGCTTCTTGCTGTCAGCCATGGACCCTAGTTGCCCACCAGACTCTTTAAATTCCTCACCTGCTTTGAGCAATCCCTCCCCATCACTATTTGCTTAATTTCTGCACTGCTCATGGTTCCTCTCTGAACTGCCCATCCAAAGAGCTCCCTAAGAAGGACCTGCCCACCTTCTCTTTCTGAGCTATGCTCCCTGTCTCACTAGAGGGCTGCCCAGCGAACTCTGCTCAGGACAAGCATGGGTGCTGAGCTCCAAGTACCTGGCGAGGGGCTGCCATCTTCTTGCCCTCTGCCGCCTTACACCAGGAAACCTCCATCTAATCCGGCTCTGACTTTCCATGAGGTCTCCTCTTCAGAGGGCTCTTGTAAGGAGATCTATCAAGGGAGAGTGGAGGCACACGTGGTAGCATACATAACTTTCATTTAATGTTAATATCCCAGGGTAAAATGAAACAGTACTCCAGGGGACAACACATCTCAGTGGAAGTTTAGTGGTTCAGGGAAGCCCATTTCTGAGCCTTGTCTTCCCTGGCACCTGAGCCTGCCCCATCATCCACAGGGAACTATATCTTAATTCAGGACAAAGATAGAGAAAGCTGACCCTGGGTAATATTAGAATACATCTGAGGCTTAGAGGATCAACAGCCATGACTGGAGAAGAGGTGTTAAGAAATCTTCTTCCCTTGGAATAACCTTGAGCAAAGGAGAGGTTCCCAATGGGATCAGCCTTCTTTGGCAGATGTATGCACCCATCTGTGCTTATTCCCTATATGCACTGGGGACAGCATCTTAACAGCATCTGGTTGCTTTTTGAGATACTGTCCAGCAACTGCTGCTTCATTGACTGTAGTTTCTAAAAGAGATTGTAAAGCTGCAGTGCAACTCCTGCCAGTGGGATCCCTATCACATGTCTCTAAGGGCCCATTTAATACAGTTCCCTTTTGTCTGTGCTATCTTCTCTTTGTCTCCAGAGGTGGTAACAGGAAATAGCCACAGATTACTCCAGCAGTTAGGCAATAAGAAGAGGAGGAGGAGGAGGTGGTGCTAGCCAGGCCAGGCTTTTGGGTAGAAAATGATCTCCATTGATTCAATTAAATTAGTTGCTCATTTTTTTAACTTTTTGCTTAATGAATATTGCCACATTCAATGACACTCAATGGGAAATTACATGTATTATTCAGCAAAATAGGATGTTAATTTTCCATGATGTTTTTTGTTGCTAGCACTGTTTTTCAGAGGACAAATGTAAAATTTGGAGTGTCTAGGTTTACAGATTTTCCACAAAACTCTGGAGAAAAAATAGAAGCAAGCATTCTTTAATACACATTCAGTAACAGGAAAAAAAAAAAAAAAGGAGCCAAACAAACTAAAAAAAAACCAATCCCCAAACCCTGGCAAAATCCCAAGCCAGCCAAACTTTCTGACAGAAAACTTTTAGCTACCTCTGATGGTTGTCAGAGGCCAGCCTCGTTTGTAGACAAAGGTAATATCTTCAATATCTTTCATTAAAGCAACTGATATAAATCCTTAGTAATGATATCACCTGCAAATCTTGCCTCTCCTGTACTCTCTGATTATTAAAGCTACAAAATCACAACTATTTCATCATTATGGGTAATGTCCTCTATTTGTGTTTGATCTTCCACCATTTTGCCTGTTCTCTTTGCCTTTCTCTTGTCTCCCCTCCTGTCACCCCTGCATTTCCTTCATCGCAGCACTCTTCATTCCCTTCCTAAAATGGACTTCAACAAAAGCAACTTGTTATACCTTATTAAAATGATCAACAGTGAAATACTTGCATGCTGACCCTTAATGTCATAATTGAGCTTTAGAACTGGAGTCTTTAAATAGAAACTCTTTTCTTTCAAATCCAGTGCCACATACTGTCTCCAGACTCATTTTATTGGATAACTTCCATGCCTAAATAGAATATATTCCCAAACCTACAAAATCTACGAAATTTTTGTTTGTAAATGAAGCTTGAACTCTGCAAACCGTACTTTACAAACAGGCCACATTTTATTTGCTTATATAATTGGTATTTGAGCTAGTGCATTAGGCAGAAGAAAGGAATTAGGACATTATATTTCTAAATTTGGTTCAGTCCACAAGATGCTAGACATGTGTCATTCTGGCAAATTGTTCACCTCTCTGTAATTTCTCTGATCTCTACAATGCTTCTTATCTGCTGCATAGTGTTGCTTTAGAAATCAACAGCATGTATGCAAGGGTTTGCTGCCAGAGTTCCTCATTTGGGAAAGCATTTCTGTTCAAGAGTATTTAGGTAGCTGTCTCAGTGCCTTCCTGAATCAGGGGACAAGTGATAAACAAGAGAAAACAATTCAAAACTCTTGGTCCATTCTGCAAATTGCAGGCATGCAGGGAGGCTGCTTCTGTGGCAGCTGCAGCACACACTCCAATTGCTCCAAGTCTTCGTGTGTTTTTTTACACAACCACCAAGACTTGAACTCATATCAAAAAACATTCTGCTTATTTCTATGGCCCTGTGTATCAGCTTGTTTCATTGCAGTGTGCAAGATGCACAACAGTTCTTTGGGGATTGTCTTATCATTTGGTTCCAGAAGGTCTAAAGCAATCTGTATGTTCCAAAATAATTTTTATGTATTTTTATTCTTACTCCAGAGTAAATAGCCCCATTCTGCAGATAAACCAAATCCTTTCAGAAAAATGCTTTTGTTACTAAATGAACCTCATAACAGGCACCTGAGAGAGAATTTTCCTCTTCACTCGGAGCGATCAGACCATGTTTTTGCACGATACACTTCAAAATCAAACTTCTTGCATATTGATGAGCTGAACTGCATAATAATACTGTGAAGGACTGTATGTTTAATTAATCTACCAGACAACATTAATTTCGCCATCTGACATCTTAAAAGAACATCTACAGTGCAACTGAAGAAGCTAAAATTTATGTAAACTAAGCCAGTCCTTATGGCACATTCCAAGTTTACATGGAGTTGATTTCAATAGGAGCTGTGTTAAGGCTGCCAGACAGGTGGGATGTGTTAGCGCAGCGCAGGGCAATTCTATTCTATTCAAAGCACATGCAGCAGCAGCAGCAGCATCCAGAGAAGTAAGACCGGACAGATAAAATTTTAATGATCTCTCTGAATGCCTGTTCAGGGACGTGTCTGTCACTTCGCTTATTAGTAGTGCTCTCCAAGGCATCTATGGAACTGTTTAAGTTTAGTCATTTGGAAGGAGACATTCAAAAAGCGTATTCAACAAATTAATAGATTCTGCTGAGGTTAGTTCATGTCAGCTTTCAAAATGGAATTTTGTTAATGGGCATTTCTATTCATACTTAAGTTAGAGTTTTATATCATGCTACAATTACAAAAAGAAGATCTTTAACCTAATGACTGTACTTTGTTTTGGCAAACTCATCTGAGAAGTTCTAGTCTAACTGATAACTGTGCTGAAGAAATTGAGCCAACCCAAGCATTTGTTTCACCTTGATGCTTTGTAGTTGTCCTCTCTTCTTTTCCCGACCTCCTGGTAGGAGCATGCTGAGTGGAGAGGAGGCATAACAAAGAGATACTTTTTTTAGCACTTTTCTAGCACTTTTTATTTCTGGAGTTTCTGTAGTTTTTCTTCTCTCAACATTTTGGGTGTTGGAAGCTTATATTCCTCTTACAGCCTATCTACCTTATTTTTTAAAAAGTCCCTTTTTGTCCTTCTTTCAGTAGTTCAGTATTTCCATGGAAAGTCTTAATTTCAGCTTATGGATACGGAGTCTGTTACTATATATTCACAGGACTTGTAATTTTTCCTCAGCTCAATGGATATATTGCTTCATCCTTGCAACACGAAATTCTTAGGATGCTTCAAGCTTAGCATTTTCCCTATTCCGGTCTTTTACAGAATCTTTTACAGTTCTGTTGGAGATTATTAAAACCTAAAATTGTGTTTTAAATAAGTTGAAACACTTTTCCCTTTTTCAGAAAGTATAGCAACTTCAAAATAATCTCTCACCAGTAACCTGGATCTCTGAATTTTAAACTTGAGTTACTCCAAATTTGTAAAGCCTTTGAACATGCAGTTCTGGTTGTCATCTCTTTGAGTTTGGAAAAACACTTTATTTCCATAATCTTCTAAAATCTGAAGAATTTTCTAAAGCATTTATTCATTTCCTATCACATTTTTTATTATACCAAGAAAAAAAGGCAGAGAAAGGTCTGGATATGCCTCTTGTATAAGACCAAATGTAACCGATATACAACCTACTTGCAGGTTGAATTCCATTTGCAAATAAATGCCTACCATATTTTTATTAAACCAATGTTCTCTACCAATATATTTTTCTAAACATACCATAAAAGAGTATGATACAGAAAGTAACAATGATATGTGTCATAAAAGCTGATTTTTAAAGTGTGGATATGTCAATGAATTTTATTCGAAAACAAAATGTTACCTTCCTGACGTTTAGCTCGTCTTACTATAATACAAAGCTAAAACTTTTTGGAATTACTTGGAATTAAACAGGCAATCAAAAAACACATAGGACAAGTTATTATAATGATGTCCAAGCATTTGAATATTTTACTACAGGACAGCAGACATACAGAGCTAGAAGAATATCATAAGCTTACAATAATAAGCGGCCCATGGTCTGACATCAAACCACACGATACTTTAATGAAAAGATCCCAGCTCCCTCCTAAAGAGAGTTTTCTCAAATTGTGCACGTGGACTGACTACATACTCCCTTTCAGAGCTTCAGCAATAATCTTCAGTGCTGCACACAGCTGACGTAGCTACCTCAATCACCATCTAGCGATGTAGTTGTGACAAGCATTACATTATTTTATATAACAAATATTTTATATTTTGTTACATTTTATTTTATATAATGACAAAAATATAATAACAATATCAAATATAATTAACAAAAACTCTGTAAAATGAAAAACAAATGTCCCTTTTCACGAAAGAGGAACGCAATTGCTAAGTAGGCATCATGCAATATAGTTTCACTGGGACATTCTCCAAGGACTTCAGCTAGTATTTTCGGGCCTCATTAACGACTGAGACAACATTAGACTATCTCATAAACCATGGAAGACTTCCTGAATTTGGGACTATGCTTCTCTAACCTTTTTTTATTCCTGAACTTGTTGCACATACCTAATAACTTGTGAGTTGGGTGGTCAAACCTTTCTTGTACAACTCATCTGCACCTCTT
The DNA here is from genome assembly GCA_013396635.1 of Penelope pileata. Taxonomy (NCBI): domain Eukaryota; kingdom Metazoa; phylum Chordata; class Aves; order Galliformes; family Cracidae; genus Penelope; species Penelope pileata. The sequence continues at coordinate 373,256 of WBMW01002535.1, read as the reverse complement.
GCCTTACCTGTTCTTAGTGCTTCAATTTGCCAGACTTAACTCTGCTAATTTCAGAAAGTTCTACAAGGCTTCCTTTTGAGGGCAAAGCTGCAAGAATTTCCAGTTAAAAAAAAAAATCTTCTAAAAAACAATCTTCTAAAGCCCTTCACTAATCTTTCATGCAACAGGATATAAATCTAAATCATGTAATCACATGTTGTGTGACATTCTTTTGCCACACTAACCCAAAATTAATTTGGATCATTATTATCTTATTGCTTCAGTGGCAGCTTGACACTTCTAGATTCCTTGAAATCCTCTTTTAAACAACTTTTCTGCTTGCTGATTTTTGTTATCTTCTATCTCTACCTAAGAGTTTACAGTTTCTCTGGGGAGTGAGCTGAAACAGATTTCTTCACAAAGCTGCTGATTTCTGCTGCTGTGGTGTCTCCTAGTTCTGTAGCCCTGAAATTGTTGTTAGGCACAAGGAAATAATGAAGTACCAGAAGTGAAGGCTCTGTTAAAAGAGTGCTACACTGAGCCACACACAAGCAGGCGTTGTATTGTTACAAGGGCTAAAGGCATTGTACCACGTCCAAGAACTGAAAATGACAGCCTATTCATCTTAATCAACTCAAGGAATTAATAACTAAGTAACATTAGTCCAAATCAATGTGAATATTAAAAAGAAATAGACTATAAATGTTAATTGAAACTATTAATGTAATAGGCAGTTTAATCACTTTATTGGCAGTGGTCTGGAGAACAGAAGTGTTCTGTGGAAAGGAACTCCAGCAGCCCCAGAACAGCAGGCTCAGCCTCCCAGGGAAGATCAGATCATCTCCCTTTCACTGCATCTCCTCTCGTAATGGTGATGGTGGTGACAGCAGCCGCGACAATGACAGAAAGGGATGAAGGATGCTGACTTGTTCAAAACAGGAACAAGCATTTCCTTGAACCTATTTGAGATAAAAAAGATACAGGTGACCCATATAACTCAGGCTGAAAGAAGATCAAGAGATCTTCTCTAGAGAGAAAATCAAGATTCTCACAAATGGGGGCATAAGCGTTAAAAATAAAAGCTCTATTGCAATATTACAGACAGAGGACAGGAAGAAGCAAAATAAAGCAACAGCGGCCAATTTAAACGTGAGGTCTGTAAGGTTAAAACTTTTTTCATTTGGCTTATTCAATCTATTCAAGCTCTGACCTCACCACAAACATGAGCACAAAGAGATCAAGTTAAATGAAATTAACTTGTGCAATATTTGAAGGCTGCTTCTAGATGACATTGCCAGTAGTTCCTGCATTTGTACACTCTTTGTTATTCATTCTCCCCTGGTAATTCCCAGGGCTTCCCTTGATGAAGGGTGTAACAGTGATTTTCATACACGTTGGAAAGGATTCAGAGAAAATCACAAGCAGTAAGAAACAGTGCCATTTACTCTTCAGTAAATGATACAGACACTCGCGATAGGATGCTGGGAACAAAGACTGATAGAAGTTCTAGGATCAGTTCTAGGAAGATTGCATTTGTGGTTTTAGCAAATGCAATTAAAATCTTTTTCTGCTTTGCCTTTGAAAAGGTTCATACATAAATCCTCCTAGAAGCCTAAGAAAATTTCAAGAAATCTCTGTGTGCTGGCCTCTATCTCCAGAATTGTTTTAAACCTCCTGTACTCCCCTCCCTTCTGCACATGACGGGATCTCGCTATTCTGCCACAAGCACCTCTGCTCCTCCCTGCACAACCTGTTTTAACAAATCATCTCACATGGATTACTAATCCTGCTATTGGCAAAGTAAGGACAAAACTTAAGAAACCACTGAAAAATGTTTATCTGCTGGATACAAAATTACACACTTCAGCTTATAGTTTGGCTGTATCTCATGGGAGTGTTTTTCCGCTCTTACCAAGCTAGCTGGCTTGTTGGTACCTCCTGTTCCCTAAAATTTCTGACTTTATTATCCTTCTTTCTCCTAGAAACATGCAGGAGGCTGAAGCATGTCTCATTCAGTGATGCAAAGCACCATGCCAGCATAGGACTTCAGAAAATTGCACCTACAATCANTGTGGCCCTCCACTGGACTCTTTCCAGCAGATCCCTGTCTTTCTTATACAGGGGAGCCCAGAACTGGATACAGTACTCCAGCTGAGGCCTGACCAGGGCAGAGTAGAGGGGAAGGATCACCTCCCTCGACCTGCTGGCAATACTCTTTTTAATGCACCCTAGGATCCCATTGGCCTTCTTAGCCACCAGGGCACACTGCTGGCTCATGGCCAACCTGTCATCTACCAGGACCCCCAGGTCCCTCTCCGTAGAGCTCCTCTCCAGCAGGTCATCCCCCAGCCTGTACTGGTGCATGCGGTTATTCCTCCCCAGGTTATTAATAATTACTCTTGGGGCATATCAGCATCTCTCCTTCTTCATCAAACTTTGATATTTTCACCAGCAACACAAGGTGAAATGAAGAAAAGGCTTTATACCAACTGCAATGAAAAACTGCCGTTTTACTGGTATTCTACCGAAAACGGATTTTGACAAAAGCATTTTTAGCTATCTCTGTTCCAGAGAGGATTGTGCTTCCTGCTGAGAGGACCATCCCATAGAGGGTAGACACATAGAAACTGGAAAAATGGATGTCCCAAAAATGGAGGCCCCATAAGCATTCATAGGACCAGCTGGAACATGGACCTTCTCTGGTCCTGAACTATCAAGCCTGTGAGAATGCAGCTGCTGCAGAAAACTGGAGTGGTTTTTTCTTTACATCAACAGTTGCATTAATACTCTGCATTAATCGACAATATTCCATATCAGCATACTCTTCAGATCACCGCAAGATCACTGACACACACCATTTCAAAAACAGTTAATTTTAAAATGCTTTGGAATGTGTTTAAGGATAACTACTGAAATGTCCATTGGCACAAGCATAAGTATTATTCCAATTATTCCATCTATTTAAACGCCTCGGTCTTTCAATTGGCATTACGAAGCAGTAGCCAACCAGCCTACCCAGCCTGTCTTCAGAAACAGCAAGCTCCTGGCATAGTTCTGGGATAAATAAGGCAATGCTGTACAACGGGCAGCTGCTACACAAATGGTTTGGGCTCTTTCCTCGAATCAGTTGATTGTCATTGTCAGCTGCAGTTAAATCCCTCCGAAGCAGTGTCATGCATAGACTGTCTGTATTCCCTCCTGCTATTTTAAATGCCTGAGGACAACTTTTGCTAGAATTAAATGTTTTTACAGGAGGGTTACATCTCAGTACATCAGATGTTTTCCAAGAAGCAGCCACATGAATACCCGTGAGCATTCATTTCCTTTTCCTTTTACCGATTACTCCTGTCACCAAACTTTATAAAATGTTTTCCATTTGTTTGACTTGGTGTATGCTAACCAGGAGGGAACAAAAAAATCATTATTAAATTGCCACTAGAGTAATCAAAATTTGTAAAAGACATAAAAAAACACAAGGTAGCTGCTAACAGTTTTTACACAGTAGGTTACCGACGGAGGCATTTATCAGACCTGCTGGGGAGCTGAAGCATGTGTTTTTATGAAACCTTAGATAGGAGTAATTTAAAATCTGGCTCAAGGCATAAGAAAGACCATCAGCAAGAGCCTCTAACATCTCTGAAATAAGAGAACTGAGAAAAACTACTGACTATGCGCTGAAAGCAAAAACACTGAAAGTGCAGAATGTATCCGAAAGAGAGTATATTAACTCTCTCTTGGATCTGGAAAGCCCGAGATCATGCCAGTTCCCAAGGTAGAGACACAGGCAACATGAGAAAACTCAGTTTCAAGTTTTCCTTTTCAGCCAATGACAGCACTGCATGACTCAGTGGATTTACGCCCCTGTGAATTTAATCCTTCAGATTACAGGAGAGATAGCAGGCTGAAGGGCTGCTTGAACTGTCTCAGAGAGCTCTCACCGTGCCTTGGATGTGCAGAAGGTCCAAGCGTGACGCACAGGGGAGCAGGAACTGTTTGCACTGCCATTTTCCAGCATGTGCTTGCAAACACGCGAAGGCCCATTTGGACCCCAAATTTCCTTCCCTGCCCCAAAATCCAGACAGGATGGGGAGGTGCTGTGCAAACCTTTCTGTAGGGAATGGCTGAACTCTCTGCTCCAAAGGATCCTGATCGCTATCAGCTGGGTCAGCAAGATCCTAACGAGGGAGGAAAAGAAGCCAGGAGGGCAAGCGCTGCTTCTGCTGGTGGTGCTGAGCTGCATGGGCCGCTCTGCAGTGCTGCACTGAGTGCCACAGTCCTCTGCTATGGAAAGAATGGGAAGCAGGGATGGCCAGGAACAGTTTGATGTGTGCAAGAAATATTTGAATTTGGATCTGGATGTGGTTTCAGCTAATATGAGAAGGGAAGGAGGAAAGAAGGAAAGAAGGAAGTAAAAGAAGAAAGAAACAAAGAAGGAGAGAGGAGAGGAGAGGAGAGGAGAGGAGAGGACACTGTTCCACGGACAAATAACTGGTTCCAAGATCAGCCCCAGAGAGGGGTCAATGGCCCAGTGTCTGGTTGGAGATCGGTGACGAGAGGTGTCCTTCAGGGGGCCATGCTGAGGCCAATGCTCATCAATATCTTCATCAATG